>CAUYUJ010015677.1:0-30000 GCA_963575745.1 Prorocentrum cordatum
TCCTCCTCCTCCTCCTCCTCCTCCTCCTCCCCCATTACGCGTCCTCCGATTCACCCCCTTTCGCAGGCCGCCAGGCCTGCCCCCGGCTGAGGAGCGGGTCCTGGGAGAGCCCCCGCAGCGGGCCGGAGGAGTGCAGCGGCCAGAAGAACCAGCAAGTGATGGTGAAGTGCCGGTAGTTCGGCTTGTCTGGAGGTGAGCGTTTTCTTATGCGGCGTTGCGACATTGAGCGGAAAGGGGGGGGAGGGAGAGCCCGTCGCTGCCACGGCTGGAAATTCTCGAGTTTCCTGTCCTGAACGGACCCGATCGGGAGGTCTAGAACATATCGAGATTCGGCGTTTCGACATTGGGCGGAAAAGGGGCGGCAGAAGAAGGGGGGGGTCTGGCTCCGGGCCTCTGCTCAGTGCGGCTGTTGGCAGCAGTGCGTCCTTGGGGGAAGGACTCCGCCTGCCCGAAGCAGACGCCAAAAACAGCCACCATCTATTTTTGTTTGGGGGGGGCGAGGGCCCGCGCCGACCGGCATGTGAACCGACGCTACATTTGCGCCGTCCCATCGATTACCAGGACACTGTCTGATGATGATGCACTTTGAAGACGGGATGGCCCAGGATGGCGAAGACATACAAGGCTCCCACGATTTGCTACCGAACGGCGAAAGCCCTGGCATGCCTGGAGATAGTTGTTTTGCATCGCCGCCCCGTCCTTACCACGCACGCCTTAGCCCGTTTGCTAGCCCGTGCTCGCATCTGTACATGGTTGGGTCCTTCGCCAGGCGAATGATGACTCGGCGATGGCCCGAGTACCTGGATTTTGCGCAGCCCCGCGCATGCCAGCACGCGCCAGTACTGCAGAACTACGGCAGAGGCCAGTCCGCAAGAAACCTTCCACAAGAAGCCCAACCCTGAGACCCAGGAAGTCCATCGATTGTGGGTGTAATCACGCTTCCCGTAGCAAGACCATCCAGACCAAAGAAACCCAGGGCACCCTGGAGGCAGGCAGGGTGTTTCTTGGCATTGGCTTCCACTGCACCCTCTGCGGACCTGCACAACCTGCAGGGTCAGGTTCGCCGGGGGGAAAGGCGAGGGTGGGCGGGCGGGCCCAACAGCACGTGTTAACGACGGACCCTCAAGCAATTCGGCCGCGCCCACTGGAGGAGGAGGAGGAGGAGGAGGAGGAGGAGGAGGAGGAGGAGGAGGAGGAGGATCGTGCTCCTGGATCGTACCACTGGTAGGGCTCCTGGTTGCTCGGCTCGTTGCCCACCACCGCCCAGGTGTCGAGCGGGGAGGCCGTGGTCAGCAGGCCTGGTACCCTGTCCGTGCAGAGAGCGTCTGGGTGCAGCATGACGCAGGAGCCCGCTAGGAACTCGATGCCCCATATTGACTTGTACATGCCCTTGCCCAGCGGAACGGGTCTGGGGCTGCCCACCTTGATCGAACAACAGTGGGCTCCACGCAAAAAACGAACCATACATCCGATTCGGCCCCAGCACGCGGTCTGGCCCCAACCCTCTGGTCCTAATGCATATTAGTTGGTCCCACCTTGATCGGAAGCAGGACGCTCGCCGCGTCCAGCGCGATGCTGGCGGGACTGTCCAGCTTGAGCCAGCACACCAACCTTGGGGACCTGCTGACCCGGGTAAATCCAGACCCGGGTCAGTCAGGCCTGCCAAAAACCCGCAAGATCCTGCAAGATCTTGCGTCCAAACCCGGGTCAATGCGAAGGATCCTGCAAGATCCTGCAGGATCCTGCACCCAAACACGGGTCAGTGCGACCCTGGCCCCGCATGATCCTGCGAGACTGGGCGCGCTGGCTGACCCCCGTTTGCGTTGACTCCCGTCTCTCAGGCCCCGACAACCGCTCCTGGTCGAGATCCGGCATCCACATGAGGTTGGCGATTACCGCCGCAGCCTCCCGCGCCTCGGCCCAGAGCCCCGCGCACACGCAGCCCAGGATCGGCTCCAGGGCCCCGTCGAAGATCCGACGGCACCCTCGGGAGCGCCGGGCTGAGAGCGCGCCCTCTGGACAGCGGTCCTGCTGGTGTCGCCTGCACTGCCGCTCTCTTCTCTCTCTCTCTCTCTCTTTGTCTCTTTGTTTGTTTTTCTCTCTCTCTCTCTCTTTTTTTCTCTCTCTCTCTCTCTCTCTCTCTCTCTATATATATATATATATATATCCCTCTCTCTCTCGGCATCGACCTTTGTATTGTCTCCTGGCTGGTGCTTCTCCAGTGCTGACTTCCCTGTGCCGTCTGCTGGGTGCGGGTGCTGTGCTGGCGGCGCCAGAAAGAGGCCCCTCGAGAGGGGTCCCTCAGCACCCTGGGTGCGCCGGTTTGACACGCGATTCCACGGGGGACACCACCAGGCGGCCGCGGAGGCCAACGAGGCCATCCGGACGGCCCCGAGAGGCCGCAGGGGCCCCCGACTGCTCACGATGGCCCACGACGGCCCCGAAGATCCCCCGCGACTGCCGCGAGAGGCTCCGAGACGAGCCGAGACGGCAGGCAACAAACACATCCATCCGCGTGCGTGGTTGTCCCACGCGTGGCTCGCAAGATGCCCCAATATCGGTTGAAGGCAGCATCCAGAGACCCTCAGTGATTGAACACGATGCCCTAGATGGGGCCTTGAGTGGCGCAGCCATGCTGCCTGGAGCGCCCCAGGATGGCTCCAGGCGGCCTCAGGGCTCACGCTGCCCCCAGGAGACCCCAAGGTGGCCGCCGAAAGGAGGCCCCCCGAGACGGCCCAATGTGTTGCCGCAGCAGCGCCACCCCTCCAGAAAGAAGCCGCGAGATGCCCCCGAGAGGCCAGAAGACGGCTTCGGGATGCCCCCGAGAGGCCAGAAGGTGGCCGCAAGATGGCTTCGCCCTGGGGGGAGGGGGGTGGCGGGGGGGGGACTCTGCGGCAGAGGGCGCAGCCCTCGAGGATAACCCGCTTGAACCTCGGCTCGAGGGCCATGCGGCTGAACAGCGACAGCGCCAGGATGCTGGGGTGAGGCAGCGTCACCTTGTGAGCGTGTTCTTTTTCTGCGTTTCGACACTGGGCGGAAGGGACGGTAGGAGGGGGGGGGTCTGGCTTTGGACCTCTGCTGCATGCGACTGTTTGCAGCAGTGCGTCCTGTGGGAACCTCAACCTGCTCGACACGGGCGCCAAAAACAGCCAAGATCTACTCTATGGTCGGGGACGCGCAAACATGGATTAGCGATCCATGGATGTGGCGCGCGGTCGCTAAATCCATGGATCGGGGGAGGTGGCCTCCCCAAAATGCGGCCAGTGCCGCCTCGTCCGGCGGCGGAAATCCGCGATTCCCCATGGAAGCGGGACCCGTCGCTGATCCACGCCCCCTCACTCCATGTCTGCGATCGCGTGAAATGGGGGGGGGGGGGGGGCCGGGGGGGCGCGAGAGCCCGCGCCCATCGGCAACACAGGGAACAGGAAGACAGTCGCCTGCAGGGCGGCCCGGAAGGTCAGGGAGCGGCCCTCCGCCCTCCGCCTCCTCGCGAGCTCCAGCTGCTGCTGCAGGCTCGCGGGCTCCGCGGGGACGGGGGCGCCCTCCCGCTCCTTGAGGGGCCTGTTGTCCACCACCACCACCACTATGTGCTGGAGAGGGAGGGGGTCTGTCTCCTCCCACTCCTCCTCCTCCTCCTCCTCCTCCTCCTCCTCCTCCTCCTCTTCCTCCTCCTCCTCCTCCTCCTCCTCCTCCTCCTCCTCCTCCGCCTCCTCCTCCTCCTCCTCCGCCTCCTTCCACCCTCCAGCTTGTGGTGGTGGTGTTGGTGGAAAATAGGCCCATCGCTCCTCGTTCACCTGGGCGCTGAGGGTGGCTTCGTAGGTGGCGGTGGAGTTGGCGCGCCACCAGGTCAGGATGGACCGGAAGGTCGCTTCGTACTCCCCCACGGGCCCGTCAAACTTCTCGCTCTGGATCGTCAGCAGCAGGGACGCGATCGTCCTCGCGCTGTCGTTGCCTTGCTTGAGGTATCGCCGGAGGGCGACTCCGAACAGCTCCGGGTCCGGGTAGGGCACCGTGGGCCCTATCCAGCTGAGCCGGTGGGCGGGGTGCACGGCCACCTGTGAAGGGGCCCCAGGACACACAAATAAATACACACAAATAAAAAGATTCCACATATTTTCCCATATTTTCTCGGTTTTTGTCTTCCCGCCCACTTCCCATATTTTCCCATATTTTCCTAGGGAATCGACGATTCGTTGTGTCTGTGTGTTTTGTCCCCTCCTGAACCTGGGCCGCCGCGCGCAGGGCGGCGAACTCGATGGCGTGCAGCACCTCGGGGCTGGCGCCCACGAGCTTCTGCTCGACCTCTGGCCATCGCTCGGACGTCCATTTCCTGTGTTTTTTGTCGGTTTCGTGTGTGTGGTTTTTTCGCCGAATGGTCAAGGATGCTCCTCGATGGTCCTCGCCGAAGAAAAAACGCACACGTCCGAGCGATGCCAGGACCTGTGCGAGCAGCAGCTGGAGCTTGTTGTAGAGGTCGTGCGACGCGAGCTTCAGCTGCATGCCCCGCTGCAGAGCCAGGACCGAAAGGGCGTCCAGGAAGAGCATGATGTCTCCTTCGCCCATGACCAGGTGATCGACTTCCAGCTCGTTGTCCAGTATCCGCCGCCCCCCTTGTGGGGCCACCAGGCTGTAGGGCGAAGCTTCGCAGTCTCCTGTACCAGTTGCAGCTTCCAGTTTCCACTGTTACAATTCTGCTTCTTGCTGCTTACCGTTCCTTGTTGATGCACCGCGCGAGGGGGGGAGGCCCAAAACGGGCATTTTTACCACGCCCTGGGAGGGTTCTCAGAACTTCTGGGGGGGTAAAAATTGACACCCCTCACACAGATCGGCGGGGTCAGGGTCCAAAAACACAAGGGATTTGCCACATGTCTGAAATTCGGTGGCTCCCCCTCACGCACATCGGCTGGGTCAGGGTCCAAAAACACAAGGGATTTGCCACAGTTCTGAAATTTGCTGGCACCCCTCACCCAGATCGGCGGGGTCAGGGTCCAAAAACATATGGGATTTGCAACATGTCTGACATCCGGTGGCACCCCTCAGGCAGATCGGCGGGTCAGGGTCCAAAAACATATGCAATTTATATATCATTGAAATCCAGTAACACCACTCACGCAGATCGGCGGGTCAGACTCCAAAAACACATTGGATTTGCAACATTTCTGAAATTCGATGGTACCCCTAACGCAGATCGGCGGGTCAGGGTCCAAAAACACATGGGATTTGCCACATTACTGAAATTCGGTGACACCCCTCACGAAGATCGGCAGGGTCAGGGTCCAAAAACAAAAGGGATTCGCCACATTTATGCAATTCGGCGGCACCCCTCACGCAGATCGGCAGGGTCAGGGTCCAAAAACACATGGGATTTGCCACATTCACTGAAATTCGGCGGCACCCCTAACGAAGATCGGCAGGGTGTCAGGGTCCAAAAACACTAAAGATTTGCCACATTACTGAAATTCGGTGGCACCCGTGACGCAGATCCGCAGGGTCAGGGTCGAAAAACAAACAGGTGCCGACACTGCTTCACGGCGGCGCCCAGACCTCATGATTTAGCTCTTGCATCTCCCGTTATCCGAGACAGGGAGCCGGTGGCATGGGGCGAAGCCCTTACGGATTATTATCAATTGGTCCGCAAAGAAGTCAAGGAAGTCGTGGCAAGTCAGGGAGTGCGGCATGTCGACAACAAACCTGACGGTTGCAAGAACAGTCCTCAGGTTGACCTCGTCCTGGAGGTCGAAGGCGTAGTGCAACTTTTTCCATCCCATGTCAATCATCTTCCATCGAATCTGCGGCAGCGGGAGCAATATCCAGAGCGCGCAATTCATGTAGCACAACAGCATCCTCGCGTAACGTATTTTCGAAAGCAACTCGCGTGGATGAATGGGGCATTTCTTCCTGTACGCCTGTTCGTCCTCCGAATCCAGGAAGTGCTCTCGGAGCTGCAAATGCGTCGGGAGCTCCTGGTCGGACTCTGCGGCGGCCTCCACGGCACGAGCGAACTCGCCTCCGTTATCCGTCAAGAACATGTGCATCTCGACGCACCTCGACCATATCCTCGCCAGCGTCTCCAGAACGTGATCCACGCTGGAATCTTCCGCGGCGTTGAGCAGCACCTCCATGTTGTCGGTATCTCGTCTGAACTCCCAGTAGAGAAGCCTGGCAAGCTCCGCAAGGAGGCGGACGTCGTCCGTCGCCGCGTCCGGCTTCCTCGCCCGCCGGCTGCTCGGGTCCACGGCGCCCCAGAACACGCCGATGAGGGTGGGGAGGTGCACGCGGACTTCGTGGCTGAACTGTATCAAGGTCCCGAGGACACGGGCACAGTCGCTCAGCGCGGATATGTCCCGATTGTACTGCCTCGCAGGGGTGAACCCAAACGGAACGGTGTTGTTCGTTTCGATTCGTGTTCGTGTTCCCTCGCTCTGTCTCCAATCCGCCTTTGCTGCAGAACGAAGTCGAAACGAACACGGCCCACGAAGTCGGCAAGAACACACCGTTTAGACCCGGCCCTGCGCTGCCTCAGCTGGTCGTCCGCGGTCGAGGCGCTGCCGCGCCACGTGGCGGCGCCCCTGCCGTCCTCGGAGTAGCGCTTGTGGTTGCACGTGTTGAAGAAGTACTCCAGGACACTGCCCACGGACGCCTCTTAATCGGGGAGACGTAAGACCCGGGTACGGGGGACTCGGAAATCCCCGACGAGGTCGTCAAAAAAATGACGAGGCCGAGCCTGCATTTTGACGAGGCCTCCCGCTGCAGACATCCCACAAAACTCCTCCTCGTCAAAATCCGAGTCGCGGTCGTCAAAAACCGATGGCGAACCCGAGTCCCGGCAAACCCGGGTCTTACGCTCCCCCGAAAGGAGGCAAGGCAACTGCTGGGAGGCTTCCGTCGGAAGGACTAAGGAGGATTCGGCCCCATGTGGGAGCTATTACGCCGGAGTGGGCCTCGGATTGGATTAAGCGGGATTTCGCGGGATCAAGCCGGACTTCGGACCAGTGCAAAATCAGAATGGGACCTCCCAGGAGTTGCATCCCAACGCCTCCATCAGAATCACCAGGTTGCTCTCGTCGTCCGAGAGCTTGGAGAGCACTCTGGCGGCGTAGTCGATGGCCTCGGGAACCTGGTTGAGGCAGATGCAGACGAAATTCAGCACGGCGATCGAGCACATATAAACAGAGAACTCAGCATACTGAACAATCTCGGCCAACACCTCCGCCACATATATCTGCAGCTCCATGTGCCTGCGCGCCGAAGCCGTGTCCTCCTGCCCGTCGTCCTGGCGTCCATTGGCGTCGTCCTCGTCCTCGTCTTCCGGCAGCGACAGGATCAGCAACTGGGCCACGAACCCCGCTCTGGCCAGCTCCTCCCGAGCCCTCTTCAGGCCGAAGAAGGTCCTCGCGACGGCGACCCCAGACTTCCGCCAGTCCATGCCGATCCCTGGGCATTTCTTGACGTCCTGATGGCAGAAAGCGAATTTGAGCCATTTGATGACGCCTTGGTTCAGGGCCTGCTCGTCGTAGCTCTCGAACGCTTCGCCACGCAGCTCCTTCTCCAGCTTGAGCCTGCTGCTCCTCTCCCTGGCCGCCGACACCTTGCTCCAGAGCTCGTCGTACAGCTCCAGGCCCTGCTTCGGGTCTTTGGTGTCCTCGCACGCCTTCTCCAGCTCCACCACGAGCTCGTTCGGCGCATAATCGCCAATGGCGACGCTGGCCTCATCCTGAGAGAACCAGACAAGCGCCCAAACGTCCGCGGCGAGCTCCAGGGGTCCCGAATCGGTGTGGTGACGGGCCGTGCGGTGACATGGGAATCCCACAAGACCTCGTGTGCAACGTTAGGGGGGGGATCGGCTCAGGGGGGATGCGTCGCCCCACTCCCCCCCCTGTCGCCCATTCAGAGCCGACAGGGGTCTAATCCCTCCTCTCTGCCCAGGACCTGCGGATTTAATACCGCCGGCCTCTCCCCGATCCATCGGCGATGTATTGCCGAGTTCAGGTCGATGTTTCCCGACCCCCCTGACGTAGCCCCTGAATGAATCTTCTCGAATGCGGGGAGCGGAGGAGGGGGGGGGGCAGGAGGAGGAGAAGGTGAGGGAGGAGGAGGAGGACGAAGCGTTGGTGTTTGGACCCCGTGGCCAAGGCGGCGGTTCGCGCTGCAGTTATGGGGGGTCGTTTCTCGCAGCAACGGTTATTCCAGTATGCTCATGCCACCTCCCCTCATTGTTTCTTGTGTAAGGATGTTGTTGGGACCTTGCACCATCGGTACTGGCATCGTCCGTCCCTGGCGGAGTTTCGAGAGCATGCTGTGGATTCTGAAGTACTGGACATGGCCAGAGCCACCATTCCTGGAGATCTTTCCTACTCGAAGGCCTTATTCCCGAACTCTTGTTTGCCAGCATTGCGAACCACGCGACGACTCTGGACGGCGGCATTACGACAAGGCTGCTCCAGGGAGGTCGCTTTGTGACCAATTTGTCGCTGGTGATGTATTCACATACGGATATAGTGCGAAGCTTCTCCACTGGGACGCGGCTGCTAGATCTGGATTGGGATGTATGGTAGTTGGTGATTCTCGGTACTACGGAGCGGCTTTCGGGCCACTACCTGGCCCGCGCCAGATATCTGCCAGGGCAGGGGTGCACGCGGTTCTTCAGATGTTGCCTGTTGGGGTGGCACCACTGCGGATACATACTGACTACCAGCCGCTGATCGACGGGCTGCGCAAGGGCCGTCGCTGGTGCCCCGGTGCTCGACGTGACAATGTGGATCTTTGGGAGCAGCTGTTCCACCTTATTGATGATCACGGAAGGGGGCAGTTGTGCAGGAGATGAAGCGCCCATTGTCTTCAAGTACGTCAAGGGGCATCGGAAGGACGACTGCTGGGAGAAACGCTGCAATGACTTGGCTGACCAGGCTGCCAAGCGAGGGCGCGAGCTTCGCGACGTCCCGAAGTCTGTGGTCGAGCGCTACTCCCTCGCGCTGCTCAAGCCGAGGCAGGTGGCTGCCTGGATTGGCAACGCGTCGAAGCTGCAGTTCCAGAGCGACGTGCCCGCAGACCGCGCCATGCCCCCGCGCAGGCGCAACGCCGAGCCGCGGCGCGCCTGGGACGCTCGCGGTGCTGGGCAGCCCCGCTGCCAGGTGGCGCCGCCGCCGCGGGCCCCTGCGGAGCGTCCTCATCGAGTGAGGAGGGCGGGGGAAAGGTATGCACGCGAGCGCTGTGCGGCTTTCGCCCTGACCGCCCGAGGAGCGAGGGCCCTCAGGCTCCGAGAGCGTCACGTTGCCGAGGCGGCGGCCCTCTGGGGCCTCGAGGGAACTTTGCCCAGCGTGGCGGGCCCCGCGGGCTGGGTGCTTTCCAGCGGGGAGAGGCCTTTGGAGCCGTCCCGTGGAGCTGGGTCCTGTGGAGGCGCGCGCGTCGAGGGCTCCTTCGTGGTCTCCCCTCCCGATGCTGCCAGTGTCTTGGAGGTGTCTAGGGCGACGCCCTCGGAGCTTGGGGTCCTTGAGCGGTCTCCGGCCTTTCAGAGGGTGCGAGTTCAGACGGATGAGGGTAAGAGGGACGAGGAGATCGGGGAGGCCTGCAGGCAGGCCAAGGTGCCGAGGTCGTCTGGTGGTCAGGCCGTGTCTCATGTGCAGCCGACGCCAGCCCCCCCCCACCCATCGCCCCCGTACGTCCCCCCTTGATGGCTGGAAGGAGAAGGAAGGTCGTAGGGAGCCACAGGCCCTTGAGGGCCCGGCCTGAAGGCGCCTCGACTGGCCCCCGTGCTCCTGGACGGGACTGGTGGGCCTTCTGCCCCCAGCCGCGCTGATGGGCCTCCGCCCAGCAGGCGTGCGCAGGCCTCGGGAGGCCTGGTGTCCCGTGGGCCCCGGGTTGCCCGCGATGCTCTCCCTCCTGACCGTCCCCTCCCCGCTCAAGGCCCCGTGGGGCCCAGCTCTGCTGGAGGGCACGTCGTGGTCCTCGCTGGGGCTTCCCTGGCGTCTTGCCGTCGCTGTGGCGCCCGAGCCCAGCCATCGGCCCCTCAGTCTGGGCTGTGGGGGCCGTGCCAGGATACTGCGTCCAGCAAGGGCGTTACGTACCTTAAGGCCCAGGAGCAGGGCAAAGACACCCTGTCTGGGGAGTGGAAGGGACATCCCCGTCCGCTCCTCGCATCTGACGACGCTGTCTTCTTGCTTCGTCTTCGATAATTCGCTTGGCGTTTTATCTTCGGTGATTCGCTTGCGTTTCATCTGTGTTTATCTCG
This sequence comes from Prorocentrum cordatum, assembly GCA_963575745.1. Lineage (NCBI taxonomy): Eukaryota > Dinophyceae > Prorocentrales > Prorocentraceae > Prorocentrum > Prorocentrum cordatum. The sequence continues at coordinate 10,229 of CAUYUJ010015677.1, forward strand.
TCGATCCGCGCTCTCTCGCCTTTTCCACCCGTCCATTTCTTCCCTGGGCCTGTCTCGGCGCGCTCGGATTCATCGAGTTGGCGTGCCTCCTCCTCCTCCTCCTCCTCCGCCTCCTCCTCCTCCTTATCCTGGTCCTGGTTCTCCTCCTCCTCCTCCTCCTCCTCCTCCTCCTCCTCCTCCTCCTCCTCCTCCTCCCCCTCCACCCCCTCCTCCTGCTCATCCTCCCTCTCCTGCCTATGGTAGTGGTAATTGATCAAAATCGGAATCATCAAAATCGGACAATTCGCATATCATCCCACGCGAAGCGGCGACGGCCGACGTGAACCCTGACCAAGATCGGAGCCGACAAACTCCTGCGGCGTTGGTCACGGTCCCCATGCCGGTTCCCTCGATGCGAAGAGATGGGCACCCTTACCGCTACTCCCTGGGCATCTCCCAAGGTGCGGTCTGACCAGGATTTCGAGCCCGTTCCAGAGGAGGCCCAGAAAGGGGCGGAACGAGGCGAGGACATCGGGCATCAGTATGGGTACATGCTCCTCCTCCTCTGACCCCTGTATAGGGGCAGCAACGCCCGTCCTGCCCGAAGATCCACCCGAGCCCCAGCATGGCTCTGGCGGGCGTTAGGGGGCGACGAGAGGGGCGAATAGCCTGGGGGAGAGCAGTGCATGCATCCAGCGGCGCCGACGGCCCATGCCTCCGACGAGGCTTCCCGGCGAATGCGTGCAATGCCCGCCCCGCTTGGCACCCGCCCGCATGGCCCCGCCTCCGACTGACACCGCCTCCGAGGAACGCCTGCCCCCGCCTCCCATGCACACCCGCCCGCGTGGTCCCGCCTCCGACGAGCACCCGCCCGAGGGGCCCCCGGGGCCTCTTCGCCCCCGCCTCCGCCTAACGCCCGCCCGACTGGCCCCGCCGGCAGCGAGGTCGGCGCGGGCGCGTCGAGCCTGGCCGCCCTGCGGCGCGCGGCCGCCCGGCGCGCCCCTGGCAGCGACCCCGCGGGGGCCGAGCCGCTGCGGCGCGAGCCCTGCGCGCTCGGCGACCCGTGTGTGTCTCTCGGGTCGGGCGAAAGGGGGGGATAGCAAAGGGGGGGTTTGAGAATCAGCTCACGTAGCTGATTTTCCCGGCGCCTCCCGGCGCCGGGAGCGGCCATGTATCGAGGAATTGGCCCCTCGGTGAGGCCGAAACCAGCTGCATGCAGCAAATTTCGTAACCCCCCCTTTCCCAATCCCCCCCTTTCGCCCGACCCGAGTCTCGGGGTGGGTAGGGAAAGGGTGGGCACAACCGGGCAGGAGGGGCCCCAAAGGCTGACCTCCAGGCGCCCCAAGACGGATCCACGGACGGCTCCCACAGGAAGGCGTGGAAAGGAATCCTCCTCCTCCTCCTCCTCCTCCTCCTCCTCCTCCTCCTCCCATATCGAATCCCCCATCCTCCTTCTCGCCCGCCATGGGCACACCACAGTGGTGCAAGATGGGCCGGCGGGATGAGAGAAGCAAGTACCTAATGCAACATGGACTCTCAAGACGAGCCAAGGATCCCCAGAACGGCGCACGCGAGGCCTCCGAGGGTTCCTCGCGAGGCCCCAAACTATTTGGTGACTATTCTTGAAGATTCCTCCTGTAGAGAACAGGCCCGACTTAATTCTAGCCTCTGCGGCTTCGTTGTTTTATCCACACCCGGCTGCACCTGGCGCCCGGAGTTGTGTCGGGCACATCCTCCCACAGGCGGATTTTGGAGGCAGAATCAAAGATGGCCAAACAATATCTTTGCATAATCATACGAGGCCGAAATTCCGCCACCTGACTAGTTTGAACTGTTCTTGGAAATTCTTCCTGCAGAAGGGACATGCCCGACGTAAGCCCAGAATGGGAGGGCAACCGCAGGGTACGGGTCGAACCTCGATCGCCGATACGATGCTCAACAACTCTTCCTCCAAGAAGCGGTCAGAGAGCACTGCGGCGCAATGGCAAACTGACTGGGGCACAGTAGGCGAGCGTCGGGGCGAGAGCGCGCTGGCGGAGAGGCCTGGGATGTGGAAAAACCGCACTCAGCAGGGAAAGGAACTCTACACATCGACGTTTTTTCCGACCCTGCGCTGAGGTCCGCACAGGAACGCGGATCCTGATGTATACGGGATCCTGGTGTATACAAGTTTCGTTGTTTCCCCGCGAAAGCGGGGAAAAAGTATACACCAGACCACCCCGACGTCGTCCCCGACCCTCGAAAAGTCGTAGGATTGCAAAAACGGCCCCCCACTGGTCATGTATATGTTCCAATTTCCGACTCACAGCCCAACAACAAGGGTTGCCCGACACCGACAGCGGCCGCCGGGTGGGCAGACGGCCTTCCGTCTCAGATGGGCAACGTCCGCAGCGACACCGACAGCGCGAGTCCTGTCCAAAATGAAGGGGTACTGCTGTCGGCCTTCGTGCCCACTCCCTTTCCGTACCCGTGTCGGCTATACCGACAGAGCGCGCGAGGGTCGGCCACGCGTCTGCCTGGCGACCTCCAGCCTCGGGGTGACGAGCGAACAACCCCAGACATCTGCTAGAGTTGTGAAAAGGGCATTGCAGAACTTTGTTATTAATCTCGGACTCCGGGGGCCCTGGCCGGGTCCCGGGAGCGTCAACAAAAAAGACACGGAATGTCAAACTGGGCCCGGAAATGGGTCGGGACTCCCGAGGACCACGCACTGGAAAAATTAGGACATCGCAGGTCTGGGCACCCATACCTATGATGAGGTGGTCGGAGGGTGGCTTTGACTATGGGTGCGCGTATGTGTGTATGTGTGTGGTGTGGTGTGGTGTGGTGTGTGTGTGTGTGAGTGATTGCGTGTGCGTGTGCGTGTGCGTGTGAACGTGAATGCGTGTGTGTGTGTGTGTGCCTGTGAGTGTGCGTGTGCGCGCGCGCGTGCGTGTGCGTGTGCGTGTGCGCATGCGCGTGCGTGTGCGTGTGCGTGTGCGTGTGCGTGTGCGCATGCACGTGCGCGTGCGTGTGTGTGTGCGTGTGCGTGTGCGTGTGCGTGTGCGTGTGCGTGTGCGTGTGCGTGTGCGTGTGCGTGTGCGTGCGCGTGCGCGTGCGCGTGCGCGTGCGCGTGCGCGTGCGCGTGCGCGTGCGCGCGCATGTGTTCGTGCGCGTGCTCCTCGTGTTCGTGTTCGTGTTCGTGTTCGTGCTCGTGCTCGTATTCGTATTCGCATTCGCATTCGCATTCGTGTTCATGTTCGTGTTCGTGTTCGTGTTCATGTTCGTCTTTGTCTTCGTCTTCGTCTTCGTCTTCGTCTTCATCATCGTCTGTTCGTATTCGTCTTCGTCTTCGGCTTCGTCTTCGTCTTCATCGTCGTGTTCGTGTTCGTGTTCGTGTTCCTGTTCGTGTTCGTGTTGGTGTTCGTGTTCGTGTTCGTGTTCGTGTTCGCGTTCGCGTTCGTGCTCGCGTTCGTGCTCGTGCTTGTGTTCGTGTTCGTGTTCGTGTACGCGTTCGCGTTCGCGTTCGCATTCGCATCCGCATTCGCGTTCGTGTTCGTGTTCGTGTTCGTGTTCGTGTGCGTGTTCGTGTGCGTGTGCGTGTGCGTGTTCGTGTTCGTGGTCGTGGTCGTGGTCGTGGTCGTGTTCGTGTTCGTGTTCGTGTTCTTGTTCGTGTTCGTAGTCGTGTTCGTGTTTGTGTTCGTGTTCGTGTTCGTGTTCGCGCTCGCGTTCGTAATCGTGTTCGTGTTCGTGTTCGTGTTGGTGTTCGGGTTCGTGTTCGTGTTCGCGTTCGTCTTCGTCTTCGTGTTCGTGTTCGTGTTGGTGTTCGTGTTCGTGTTCGTGTGCGTGTGCGTGTTCGCGATCGCGCTCGTGCTTGTGTTCGTGTTCGTGTTCGTGGTCGTGCTTGTGTTCGTGTTCGTGTTCGTGTTCGTGTACGTGGTCGTGGTCGTGGTCGTGTTCGTGTTCGTGTTCGTGTTCGTGGTCGTGGTCGTTCGTGTTCGTGTTCGTGTGCGTGGTCGTGGTCGTGGTCGTAGTCGTGGTCTTGTTCGTGTTCGTGCTCGTGTTCGTGTTCGGGTTCGGGTTCGTGTTCGTGTTCGTGTTCGTGTTCGTGTTCGCGTTCGTGTTCGTGTTCGTGTTCGTGTTCGTGTTCGTATTTGTGTTCGTGTTCGTGCCCTTGTTCGTGTTTGTGTGTGGCTGTGGTTTTGGTTGTGGTTGTGGTTGTGCTTGAGTTTGTGTTGTGTTCGTGTTTATGTTCGTGTTTGTGTTTGCGATTGTGTGAGGTTGTGCTTGTGTGTGTTTGTGGTTGCATGTGTGCTTATGATTGTGTTTGTGTTTGTGTTTGCTGTTGACTTTGTGTGTTTGTGGTTGTGATTGTGATTGTGTTTGTGTTTGTGCTGTTTGTGTGTGTGTTTGTGTTTGTGGTTGTGCTTGTGTGTGTGTTTGTGTTTGTGTCTGTAGTTGTGTGTTGGTGGTTGCGCTTGTGTTTGTGTTGGTGTTTGTGTGTTTGTGTTTGCGAGTGTATTTGAATGTGTGCGTGTGTGTGCTTGTGCTTGTGCTTGTGTCTGTGTTTGTGTTTGTGTTTGTGATCGTGCGTGTTTGTGTTTGTGTTTGTACTCGTGCTGGTGTTTGTGTTTGTGTTTGTGTTTGCGTTTCTGTTTGTGTTTGTGTGTGTGTTTCTATTTGTGTTTGTGCTTGTGTTTGTGTTTGTGTATTTGTGTGTTTGTGTTTGTGGTTTTTGGTTTGTGTTTGTGTTTGTGGTCGTGTTTGTGTTTGTGTTTGCGTTTGTGTTGTTGTGTTTGTGTTTGTGTCTGTGCTTGTGCTTGTGATTGTGCTTGTGGTTGTGCTTGTGTTCATGTGTGTGTTTATGTTTGTGATGGTGTTGGTGTTCGCGTTCGTGTTTGTGTGTGTTTGTATGTGTGTTTATGTTTGCTCTTGTGCTCGTGTTTGTGCTTGCGTTTGTGTTTGTTTCTGTGTCTGTGTCTGTGTCTGTGTTTGTGTTTGTGTTTGTGTTTGTGTTTGTGTGTGTTGTGTTTGTCTTTGTCTTTGTGTTTGTGTTTGTGTTTGTGTTTGTGCTTGTGCTTGTGCGTGTGCGGGTGCGTGTGCGTGTGCGTGTGCGTGTGCGTGTGCGTGTGCGTGTGCGTGTGCGTGTGCGTGTGCGTGTACGCGTGCGTGTGCGTGTGCGTGTGCGTGTGCGTGTGCGTGTGCGTGTACGTGTGCGTGTGCGTGTGTGTGTGTGTGCGTGTGCGTGTGTGTGTGCGTGTGCGTGTGCGTGTGTGTGTGTGTGTGCGTGTGCGTGTGTGTGTGTGTGTGTGCGTGTGTGTGTGGCAGTCTGCCTTGCCGCGGACGCAAAACGTGTGTGTGCGCGTGTGTGCGTGTGCGCGCGTGCGCGTGTGCATGTGTGCGTGTGTGCGTGTGCGCGTGTGTGCGTGTGAGCGGGTGTGCGGGTGGGTGCGGGTGTGCGGGTATGCGGGTATGCGGGTGTTCGATTGTGCGGGTGTGCGGGTGTGCGGATGGGTGCGGGTGGGTGCGGGTGGGTGCGGGTGCGGGTGCGGGTGCGGGTGCGGGTGCGGGTGCGGGTGCGGGTCCGGGTGCGGGTGCGGGTGCGGGTGCGGGTCCGGGAGCGGATCCGGGTGCGCGTGCGCTTGCGCGTGCGAGTGCGCGAGCGCGTGCGCGTGCGCGTGCGCGTGCGCGTGCGCCTGTGCCTGTGCCTGTGCCTGTGTGTGCCTGTGTGCGTGTGCGTGCGCCTGTGCCTGTGCCTGTGTGTGCCTGTGTGTGCCTGTATGCGTGTGCCCGTGTGCCTGTGCTGTGTGTGCCTGTGTGTGTGCCTGTGTGTGCCTGTGTGTGCCTGTGTGTGCCTGTGCGTGTGCCTGTATGCAAGTATGAGCCGGTCTTTGCCGGTGTGTGCCTGTATGTGACTGTGCCTGCCTGTATGTACCTGTGTGTGCCTGTGTGTGCCTGTGTTTGCCTGTGCCTGTGCAAATGCGTGCCGGTATTCGCGGGTGTGCCAGTGTGTGCATGTGCGAATGCCTGCGTCTGTGCCTGTGTGGGTGTGTGTGTGTGAATGTGTGTAATAATGCGTGTTGTATGTTGTGTGTTGTGTGTGTTGTGTGTTGTGTGTGTTGTGTGTTGTGTGTTATGTGTTGTGTGTTGTGTTGTGTTGTGTGTTGTATGATATGTGATCTGTGATGTGTGATGTGTGATGTGCGATGTGTGATGAATGATGTGTGTTGTGTGTTGTGTGTTGAATGTTGTGTGTTGTGTGTTGTGTGTTGTGTGTTGTGTGTTGTGTGTTGTGTGTTGTGTGTTGTGTGTTGTGTGTGTGTGTGTGTGTGTGTGTGGGGGGGGGGGGGGGGGTATGTTTGTGTGTGCGTGTTTGCGTGTGTGTGTGCGTGTGTGTGCGTGTGTGTGTGCGTGTGTGTGTGTGTGTGTCTGTGGTTTGCCTGTGTGTCTGTGTGTATGTGTGTGTTGTGTGTGTTGTGTGTTGCGTGCGTGTTGTGTGCGTGTGTGTGTTATGCGTGTTGTGTGCGTTGCGTGTTCTATGTGTTGTGTGTGTTGTGTGTGGTGTGTGTGTGTGTGTGTGTTGTGTGCGTGTGCGTATGCGTGTGGTGCGTGTGCGTGGTCGTATGCGTGTGCGTGTGCGCGCGCGCGTGCGTGTAAGTGTGTGCGGCGTGTCGGACCCTAGTTGGGGTTCCCGTTCGGGCGGCAAACCCCGACCGACGACGCGCACATTCAGCTCCCTCCGCGCCCCCAGTGGGTGTGGGGCGCGTGTTGTTCGTTCAGCACGGAAGCCCCAGCGCGCCTCGAGGGGCCAGCGGGGCCCGCGCGCCGCCAGCGCCCGCCAGGGCCCAGGGCTGGGGAAGCCAAAAGGTAGACGCCGCTGCTCTCCCGACCTCTCCCGGGGTGCGTCCTGTCCAGAATTCCGAGGCGAATCCAAATGTGGCGACGAGAGCCTCCCAGGAGGCCCGCAAAAGGGTAAAGCGAGGGAAGGGTGGCCGTACCCGTAAGCGCCGAGATCGCAACCCTTCTCCAGCCAACCATCAATTCCCCTGAATCGATGGGTAGCGGGGTAACTGGGGTTCGGGCCCCGCCACGTGTTCGGCAAATTCTGGACCCTACCCCCGCCGCCCCTCGGAAGCGGGGTCGGCTCAAGCTTCGTCCGAAGGAAGGGTTAGCGGCGGCATCAGTACGGTCTCCTTCTCTGAATCGGGCGGGTGGCAATGCGAGGCGGCCAAAATGGGGGGTCAAGAAAATGGGGGGCCCTTCTGGGCGCTTGTGTTCGGTGGCAACTCCTGGGAATCCCATTGGCCCTCTGGGCGAAGGGGGTTGAGGGCGGCTCCTCTTCCAATCCCCTTTCTTCCCTTCGGGGAGGAGTTTACCACTGTTCCCTATTAATAAACACCCTCTCCCCCAGGCGACCGGTAGCCAACCCAGAACCACGAGGACCCCGCCCCACCATCCCTTGCAAAAAACAACACAAACACACACTCTGCCTCCAAATTCGGAGCATGGGCAGCCAACCCGACGCGGCCTCCCCCCATCATCCCTGTCAAAAAAAAACAATACAGAGTACACTTGGCGGCGGCGATGGCGGCGGCGGCGGCTGCGGCGGCGGCGATTTGGTAGCGGGGGCGGCGGCGGCGATTTGGCGGCGGCGGCGGCGCAGCGGCGGCGGCGGCGGGCGGCGGGCGGCGCGGCGGCGGCGGCGGCGGCGGCGGCGGCGGCGGCGGCGGTGGCGGCTGCGCGGCGGCGGCGGCGCTGCGGCGGCGGCGGCGGGCAGCGGCGGCGGCGGCGGCGGCGGCGGCGGCGGCGGACTGGCCCCCAGTAGCTGCCCATCCAAAGACGACTGCTGAATATGCTAAGGCTCAGGCCAGGCTCGGGCGCTACGTATGTGTTGGGAGGGCGGGTGGGAGTGAGCGAGACGGCCTTGCGGGAGGGGAGGGGGTCTTTAACCATACCCCTACCCCGCCCTGGACTTGGACAGAAGGGGGCGCGAGGTGTCGGAGCGTCATCGTCAGAAACGGCCTCGGGGAGGAAGCCAAAACCATTGGATCTATTCAGGTTTGGGCCCCATTTTGGCCTCTTGGGGGGGCGCTGTTTAAGAACCCCTCTTTTTTTTGATCGATCTCCTCCGAGATGGCCCCACGAACGCTCCCAAGGCTCCCAAGGGTGCCCCACGAGGGCCCCAAGAGGTGGCCAGGAGGCCCCAAGAGGCTCCCAAGAGGCCCCCAGGATGCCCCCAAGAGGCTCCAAAGAGACGCCCAAGAGGCCCCAAGAGGCCCCCCAGAGGCACCCAAGACGCTCCAAGAGGCCTCGGCGACAATGCCAAAATCACGGATTTACTAAGAGTTTGGCCACATGTTAGCATCCTGGGGGGGGAACTGCTTCAGATTACTCCAAGAGCGCCTGGGAGAGTCCAGGATGACCTCCAAGATGGGTCAAGATATCCGAGAGAGCGTGATCCACCGCCGCTCTACTGTGGAAAATTGCCGCCCTTTTCCTCCAGAACCCAGGGGTCCCCCCGTGAAAAAAAGAGAACGCCCCAGGGGTCCGTTCCCGTTCCCGTTCCCGTTCCCGTTCCGTTCCCGTTCCCGTTCCCGTCGTCGTCGTCGTCGTCGTCGTCGTCGTCGTCGTCGTCGTCGTCGTCGTCGTCGTCGTCCCGTCGTCGTCGTCGTGGTCGTGGTCGTCGTCGTTGTCGTCGTCGTCGTCGTCGTCGTCGTCGTCGTCGTCGTGGTCGTCGTCGTCGTGGTCGTGGTCTCCGTCCACCCTGAAGGGGGGTCAAGAGGGAGGCTCCAGAAAGGCTGCGGATGCTTGGAGGCGTGTTGGGTTCTCCTGAGAGGCCTCTCGGGGGCCTCTTGGAAGCATGTTGCAGGTCCCTTGGGGCCCGTAGGGGTCTTCTTGGGGACGTCAGGGCGGAGGACTTGGTGGTCTCCTGGGAGTTCGTTGGCGGTCTCGGAAGGTCTCTGTCAGACGCCTACGGCGAATCACCGCCGCCCCTTGCCTTCTGGCAACGCCGACGCGGCCAAGCGCTACGGCGAAGTTTGGCCCAGGTGTTGGACCAGGTGTTCCCCCAGCCGTTGTTGAAACCCTTGGGGGAAACACTTGGGTGAGGAAGATGGGGGAGGAGCAGGAAAGAGGGGGATGATGGTGATGATAGCGAAGAGGCACATGAGATGATAAGGAGGGGGGGAGGAGGCCTCTTGGAGGCATTTTGGGGTTTCCTGCGGGCTTTTGGGGGCCACGTGGGGCCATCTGGACTCCTTTTTCGGGCAATCTTGGCCGTCTTGGAGGGCATCTTCGGTCGCCTCGGGGGCCATGCAGGGCCGCCCTGGCAGTATTCGACGGCATGCTGGCCGTCCTGGAGGCCACACTGGACCATCTTAGCACGCTGGAATGCAATATCTTACGTCGTGGAGGCCATCCCCAGCGTAGCCCACCCAGCCATGGTTCTGTTAATGCACTCGTACATATTCAGCTGCCTGCGGCAATTCCCGTCACCGAGATGATGATGATGATGATGGTGATGATGGTGATGATTATGATGGTGCGGATGCTAATGATTATGATGCTGATGATGATGATGATGATGGTGCTGGTGCTGAGGATGATGAAGGTGATGATGTTGATGACGACGATGATTCTAATGACGACGATGATGGTGACGATGATGATGACGATGACGATGACGATGACGATAAAGACTACGAGGATGATGATGTTGAGGATGATGACGATGATGATACTGATGATGCTGACGACGATGATGATCATGATGATGGTGATGATGATGACGATGTTGATGATGATGAATATGGTGTTGGTGATGATGATGATGATGACGGTGATGATGATAATGGTGGTGGTGGTGACGATGACGACGGTAATGATGATGATGATGATGATGATGATGATGATGATGATGAAGGTCGTCGGGACATCGCGGGAGGCCTTTCGGGGGCCTCTTGGAGGCAGTTTTGAAGCCTCCTCCATGCCGTCTGGGGGCCTTTTGGGAGCCGCTTGGGGTTTCTGGGGGCTTCTCGGGGGCCTCTTGAGGAGCATGGTGGGAGCCTCTTGGGCCTTCTTGGAGGCGTCTTGGGGCCTCCTGGAGAACCCCCACCAAACAGCACTTGGCATTCGAGCACGCCTCAACGTGCCAGGCGGCACGGTGGCGGATACAGCCCAGGGACACCAGACTATTCCGTAGCCATTGTGGCTCAGGTTTTGACTGGGCGGTCCTTTTTTCTTGAGCAGATACTTGCAAATGGTAACTTGTGTGTACCTTGTGCTGGGCTGTTTGATGGCAGTCGTTGACGTGGCAGCAGGTGCTGGGCAGTCTCTAGGGAGTATGGAGTCTGAGAACGCAAACGAGGTGAAACTCAAGATTTTCGATTTTGAGCAGAATACTGTGGACCCAGATGTTTCGCCGGAGTACACGACTTCCTGTTGCGCCCTGTTTATTGCTGAAGAAATTGCAGAGTTCAGTGGGTGCCAGAACTTGTTCGGACGAGCAAGCGACCTCTGGAGGGATCGACTTTTGGCTTGCAGGAGGACTTGGGCCAGAATTGGCGCCGGTGATGGCGCTCTTCCACAATATCTCTTGGGGGAGAAGGGTTTCCCGACAGACCTGGCAACCGTGGTGTGCGCGGAGGAGCTCATGGAGCATCTCCTTACTCACACCCCCCCGTTCAGCGTTGCGTGCACGGCACCAAAGAAGGACAAGCCGAAGGGGACGACTAAAGCCGTGGATAACACATTCGGAATTTTTGTCGGACGCCAAGTGTTTGTGGTGAATTATCACAAGCATTCGTGCGGCCAAGAGGGCATGTGCTTGGCAATGACTGAAGAGGTAGACTTCGTTGCTTTGTCCAATTGGGTATTCAATGTGTTCTTGCATCTTTCGGGATGCGCAGTAGACCATTTCGACCTGTGTTTTCGTGAAGTGAAAGCGCACGCCAGTAGCGCCGAGAGCACCCCAACCCAAGACGCGTCAGGCTCGGCAGCCATTGGTGGCGCAGTGCCGAGCGCTAGCCAGGATGTCCGCGGAAGCCATGTATACACCACCACCGTACCTGGGCAGGGCCATCGTGGGCCCTGGCGTGGCGCATGCGCCGTCCTGGCGAGGCCAGGGGGGTCCACGCGCCATTCTGGGGCCCAGGACGGCCCTGGCCAGGCGGGGCGGTGGTGCATTGATTGCTTCCGCGGAAGGATGGTGCCCCTACCATTGGCGCGGCTGCCAACGTCTGGAAGATGCGCCGTATACGTGTGAAATCGAGAGGCCAATTGTTTCCAGTGACACATTCCGCAGCAGGTGTCATTGGGCGCATCGCTGACGAGGCCACAGCCGGGGAGGTCTTCACCGAGCGCGTGCGTTCCGAGGCGCAGGAGTATCTCTCGCAGGTGCGCGAGGCCACGGTTCGGAGGGCGTGTGCTGCAGCGGGATGGGAGTGCATGTTATGCCGTAGTAGTAGTAGTAGTAGGAGTAGTAGTAGCAGTAGTCGTAGTAGTAGGAGGAGTAGTAGTAGCAGTAGCAGTAGTAGTAGTAGGAGTAGTAGTAGTAGTAGTAGTAGTAGTAGTAGTAGTAGTCGTAGTCGTAGTCGTAGTCGTAGTCGTAGTCGTAGTCGTAGTCGTAGTCGTAGTAGTAGTAGTAGTAGTAGTAGTAGTAGTAGTAGTAGTAGTAGTAGTAGTAGTAGTAGTAGTAGTAGTAGTAGTAGTAGTAGTAGTAGTAGTAGTAGTAGTAGTAGTAGTAGTAGTAGTAGTAGTAGTAGTAGTAGTAGTAGTAGTAGTAGTAGTAGTAGTAGTAGTAGTAGTAGTAGTAGTAGTAGTAGTAGTAGTAGTAGTAGTAGTAGTAGTAGTAGTAGTAGTAGTAGTAGTAGTAGTAGTGGGAGAGGCTTGCCGTTCCTGTTCCCGTTCGCGTATCTTGGGTCGGCTTGAAGGCGCAGGGGGGGTAGACGGGCACGCGACCGGGCGGGAGCGGAGCGGGAACGGGAACGGGAACGGGAACGGGAACGGGAACGGAAACGGGAGCGGGAGCGGGAGCGGGAGCGGGAACGGGAACGGGAACGGGAACGGACCTATAGGGCGTTCTCGCGCTTTTACGGGGTCCCCCCCCCTCCGAAAATCCCCCCCCCCCCCCCCCTGCTGGACCCCCCCCCCCCCTCCCCTGACCCCTCCCCCCCCCCTCGAACTCGAAAACCGGGGGGGGTCACTACCGGTTCGAACCCCCCCCCTCTCGAAAACCGGAGGGGGGGGTCACTACCGGTTCGAACCACTGAGCTGTCCCACTGTTCCCACCACTGTCCCCACTGTCCCACCACTGTCCCCACTGTACCTCTGTCCCATTGTCCCACCGCCGTCCTCGCCACCGCCTTCACCACTGTCCCCACCACCACTGTACCCTCCACTGTCCTACTGTTTCCACCACATTCCCACTGTCCCCACACCACTGTCCCCCACCACCACCGTCCCCACCACTGTCCCACTGTCCCCACTGTTCCCACCATTGTCCTCACCATTGTCCCCACCACTACCGTCCCCACCACTGTCCCACTGTCCCCACCACTGTCCCGCTGTCCCCTCACCACTGTCCCCACCACCACCGTCCCCACCACTGTCCGCACCCCCCTCGGTTTTCGAGGGGGGGGAGGGAGGGGGGTTCGAACCAGTAGTGACCCCCCCCCTGGTTTTCGAGTTCGAGGGGGAGGGGGGGGTTCGAACCGGTAGTGACCCCCCACCTTTTCATGATGAACTGGGGGGGTGGGGGGGAGGGGTTCGAACCGGTAGTGACCCCCCCCGGTTTTCCGGAGAGGGGGGGGGAGGGGTTCGAGCCGGTAGTGACCCCCCCGGTTTTCCGCCAGCAGCGGTAGAACACGCTCTTTCAGATATCCCTAGATGCCTCAAGATGCCCCCACGATGCTCCAAGAGGCCCCCAGACCGCTCCAAGACGGCTCCAAGTGGCCAAAGGGCTCCCCCAGGAGGCCTCGAAGAAGCCAAAATCTTCCCAAACCTTAGGAAAATCAGTGTTTCTGGCTTTCTCGCCAGGCCTCAAGATGGCTCCAAGATGGCTCAAGTGGGCTCCAAGAGCGCTCCCAAGGCTCCCAAGAGCGCTTCAAGAGGGCCCCAAGAGGCGCCCAGGAGGCCCCAGGAGGCCCCAATTGGCGTCCAAGAGGCCTCTAAGAGGCTCCCAAGAGACCCCCAAGAGGCCCCAAGAAGCTCTCCGAGGCACCCAAGACGCTCTAAGAGGCGTCCAGGACCGCCAAGAGGCCCCCAACACAATCCAAGAGGCCTCCACTGGGGGACCCTTCCTCTGTGTGCTGCACATATCCCTGATCGAGGCAATTCCTCTGGACATCGTTTCTGGATGGGCTGGTGGGGTTACTTTTTTTGGTCGGCGACTCGCAAGGACAATTCCAGGGAGCGGGATGGTCTCGACAGGGGCATTCTGGTGGGGTTACGCGATGCGTCTAGAATTTCGTTGGAACGAATACAAGCGATTCGGGATCAGGCCGGATCCTGCCCAGGAATGGAGCTGGGATCAAGCCGAATTGAGCAGAAATGCGCCGATTTAAGCGGATCCGCCAAGTTGCGGATATCGATGCCGAATGAGGTCACACAAGCCCGAAGGAAGCCCAAAAAACCGACTCGATCGACCGCGGAGATACCAGCGCGAATGCAGAACTTGACCTTCCAGCAGTTGCCTCCTGCCTCGTGGGCCACCCCCTGTTACCATTAGGTCGGGCATGTCCTCCTACAGGCAGAGTTTGGAAGACAAAAATTCAAACAATTAGTCTGCTTCGAGCGATCCCCACCGAAACCTTAAGCGTTTGGTCCCGACGGTGCGCGGTCAAATAGGTCGACAACTGCCGTTTCTGGATTCCAACAGGAGTCAACCGACTTCCATGTAGTCACGTCATGCCATGTTCTGCTCAATCATGCTATGTTGTGTTCTCGACGGGCCGTCGTGACGTCGTGACGCGTGTGACGTTAGATGCGTCGTCAACTATGATGTTCCTCTTCACTCATACGTGTCTCTTCTGATTCAGTGTGGTATGTTATGCTCGCTTCTGTCACCATACGGTGTGAGATGTGATGGTATGGTCGGTTATGTGACACGATGGAATGACATGATATGGTATGTCAAATCATTATCTAGCATGCTATGCTCCGTGATGGTATGGTATGTGCAGGCTGGCTGAATATAACATGATCTGCCCTGCTAGTATGGTCCGTTATGTTTTGACAGCATATGATGATATCATCTGTGATACTAAAATGGTATGATATGGACTGCCAGTGTGTGGTAGGTTATGACCGGCTATATTGTGTTATAGTGTGGTATGCCGGCTTCAGTTATGTCATGTTATGATATGGTGTGGTATGTGATGGTATGTTAGTCGAGGCTCGGCTCTGCATGGTATATGATGTTATGCTCTGCTAGTATGTGTCGCTACGCTCTGCTGTCGTGTTATGGGATGTGCTGCGATGCTGTGCCGTGATCTGATGTTATGTTAAGATGTGGCATGTCATGCTCGGTGATGGTATGTTATGTTGTGGTATGCCGTCTTCTGCTCTGTCATGTTCTGCTCTGGTAGTTCGGTGATGGTCTGGCATGCCCTAGCGTGTCATGGCATTGCTATGGTATGTTCTGCCATGGTCTGCCATGCTGGTGTTCTGTTATGGCATGGTATGGTGTGTCATGTTCTCCTCTGTCGTGTTCGTCGTCGCTATGCTCCGATGTCGTGTTATGCTATGGCATGTGATCATGTGTCATAATATGATGTGCTCTGTCAAGGTGTCTTCTGGTGTGCTCAGGTATGCTATGGCATGTAATGGCATGCAATGTTCTGTTATGGTATGGTCTGCTCTGGTACGTTATGTGATGTTATGTTTGTTGATGGGCCCGCATTGTACAGAATATGTTGGAATGCTCTGCTAGCATGTGTCGCTAAGCTCTGCTGTCGTGATATGGTATGCTCTGTGATGTTGTGCGAATAGAAAGTATGGTCTGATAAGGTGTGCTCTGGTATCATCGGGTACTGTATGTTATGTGTGTTATGTCGTTATGGCATGCTGTAGTATGGTATGTTATGCAATGTGGTAGAATGCCCTAGTGTGTCATGACAGGTATGTTATGTTCTGACATGCTATGCCATGCTCGAGATCTGTTGTGTCATGCTATGGTGTGGCATGTTGTGATATGTCGTGTTCGTCGGCGCTATGCTCTGCTGCCGTGTCATGATATGTTATGGGATGCCTGTGCTATGATGTGATGTGTTATGTTAAGGTGTGTTATGTTATAGTGTGCTCGGTTATGGCATTCTATGTCCTGGTATGCATGTGATGTTATGATGTGCTCTAGTTTCATATGGCATTGCTATATTATGTTATGCCATTACTGTCGTGGTATGGTCTGTCATGCTCTAGTGTGAAATGCTGTGTTATGTCGTGTTCGTCGTCACTATGCTCTGCTGTCGTGCTGTGATAGGTTGTGTGATGCCGTGCGACGATATGATATGATAGATCAAGGTGTATTTTGTTATGTTCGGTAATGGTATGGGAGGTGGTGGTATGTCGTATTATGTTATGTCATGCTATGCTCGAAGATGTAGTGTGAAATTATGTCATGCTCTACTGTGTCATGATATGGATGATACGTTATGACCTGGCATGCTCTGTCATGCCCTGTTCCGTTCTGTCATGCTGTTCTGTCGTGTTGTGTTCTGTCGTGTTCGTCGAGGGCCCGAGGCGGGACACCCAGGACTCTCGGGGATCAGCGGGACAACTTGGGGTCTGGCGGCCGCGGTATGCAGGGTGGGGTTGGCCGGGCGCGAGGCGGGATACTCGGGACCACCGGGACATCTTTGGGTCTGGCGGCCGCGGTATGTAGGGTGGGGTTGGCCGGGGCGGCTGCTCTTGAAAGCCAACAACCCCAACCTGTCGGGTCGGGAACCATGGAAAAAAAACCGAAAGAGTCAGAAAATCGTCGCCAGACGATTTTGTTACTATTCTCGCATGTTACCCGGAACCGGTTTTTGATCCTGAGTCGTTGTTTTGACGGTCCCGAGGCCTGGCGAGGGACCCACGAGGCCGAAACCGGCCGAACACCCGCCGTCCTGATTTGAGAACCATCCACTGATTGGGGTTCTTCTCTGGTGTAGCTGTTACTATTCTCTCGCATGTAGCCCCTGTAGAGGGACATGCCCGTCGCAGCGTGACCACCCGCCCGACTGAAGGGTGCCCAGCTCGGGGATGGACAGACCCCCCTTTAGTAAAACGTGGTTTAGTGAAAACGACCTGAGGCCCAGACCTGGCGGGCGCAAGCCTGGAAAATAACGGCCACGGCGCCCTCTCGAGAACCGAAAACGGACAATGCACCAATCGACGTGTCACTGTTGGGGGTTCTGTCCACCCCCGACTGAAGGGTGCCCAGCGGGGCCCGCGGGGCCGGCGGGCTCCGTGGGGGCACGAAGAGCGACACGAACACTAAATACTCGGAGGCCCGCGCGGGCTTCTCGGAGGTCCGCGCCGCGGGCGCCGCGGCCCCCGCCATGGTGTCCACCCCCCCCCCTAGTCATCCCCCCCCTCCCTGACCCTGACCTTCCAGAGAGCTATTTTTTAGCACTGGAGGCCTAAAAACCTAGAAAACTAAGCGAAACAGCCTGAGACCAAGACGTAGAATAGCTTTGGGATACGTTTTTGAGTCGCGTGCTATTCTTCAGCCCTCTTGGAAGGTCAGGGGAGGCACCCCCCCCCCCTTTTGCGATGCCCCGATGCCAGCAGGCTGCCAGGCCTGGCAGGCAGCCGGGCCACCGCAGCCCGGCCCGGGCGCCGCGCGGAGCGCGCGCGCGCCCGCGGGGCGCGGGGGGGGCGCGCCGAGCCGGCGCGCCCCCCCCTCCGAAAGGCGGAGGGCGCGGCAGGGCCGCCCGGCCGCCGCGCGGCCGCGGGCGCGCGCCCTCGCGCCGAAAGCGCCCCTTCGCCGCGGCAGCGTTGGTGTGCGGCACCACCATCATCATCATCATCATCATCATCATCATCATCATCATCATCATCATCATCATCATCATCATCATCATCATCATCGTCATCATCATCATCAACAGCATCATCATCATCATCATCCTCATCATCCTCATCATCATCATCATCATCATCATCATCATCATCATCATCATCACCGCCAGGTCCCCACCGCTGAGCAACGCCTAAAAAACATGTCCAGTCCACCGATGCGAGAGCGCAGAGGCTTCCTGCGTGGATTCCAAACAGAAGCTGGCGTCGACATCTCCATCCCTGAGACCTTGGCGTCCCAAGAAACTTTGATTCAGGCAAGCTTACTGGCATCGACGGGGGGGGGGCGCCCCAAGCAAGCCAGAAGCAGCTTGCACGTTTGGGGGGGGTCCACGCCGACGCAAGTGCAAGTGGAATCGCTCGAAAATCGAAGACGCCCGCAGGGTTTGGCACGGGTACGCCATATGGGCAGCTTCGATTACTTCCCGACGTCAGGTATCCCAAGATGCACCCCCCTAGGTTCCACGAGGACGCTGCATCCATCCTGCTCCTGGAGCTCTTTTGTGAAGAGCACCGTTTCGCCATGCATTTCAACTCGCAGACGTCTGTCTGAACGTTCGCTCCGCATTGCTTCGACAAGCGTTGCGTTTGCATTGCTTTGGCACTCGTTGCATCCCATTGCGTTGTCATCACTTCCACGTGAACTGTCGATGCACTGCGTGTCGTTGCATTGCGTCGCGCCGCGTAGCACTTGACATCGTTGCGTTGCATTGCCTTGCTTATGTTTGCATCGCATTATATCGCCATACATCGCACTGAACTGCCTGAACCTGCAACGCTCAGCGCTGAATCGCACTGCAATCCGCAACGCTTGAAAGCGTTGCGTTTCAACAAGTTGCGTTGCTTCGGTTATGTAAGCGGAATTTGCGCCTTGTTCTCGCGATGTGTAGGTTGGCCGGTTGGCCTTCAGCTTGTCCAAGGCACGGCCTGCTTTACTTTTCTGCTAAGTAAATCGTGGTCGCCATCATCGCACACCATCTTGGGAAAAAAGGCATGGGGGAGCTCCATCGCGCAGTGGCAAGGAAACTTCGCTAGAACTGAACTCCAAGGATGCCCCAATGGCACCTTGCACTTGCAACTGGGGTTGGTGGCGGCGGGAATCACGCAAGTCGAAAGGCTTTTACACGCAAGTAGGTGTTTGAAGAGGGGCGATGGGGGCGTCGAACGCCATGCAAGTAAGCTCGCCTGAATCTAAAGAAAAACCGTCTCCAATGTTGTCGAGCCCGGCGCGTTCGCCTCTCTGCGGGCCCCAGGACCATCTCAGTTCGATGGATCGATGCGGCTCGACAAGGGACGCAGGGAGGTGGCGTCAGTGGCTCCAAAATGACTTTTTACATGCTGCACTTTGTTTCGCGACGTCGGATCTCATGGTTTTGCTCGCCAGTGTCGGGCACCGTCCCAGAACGATGGGGTGGCCTCGGAACCCCGAAGTACCTCACCGCACGGCACTCCACAGGCCAGTGTTTGAGACCTCGGAGGCCCCAATCCCCCCAATGATGACACCCTTGGAGATCGACCCGAGTCTCAAACTCTTTTCGTCGGCGGCGAGGCAGAGGCAGTCCGCTCCAGCGTGTGGGATTTCGGGGCAACAGAGAGACAAAAATTGGCCGGCGTGCAAAACGGGGAAGGGGGGGCGGGGGAGAAGGCCAAGAGCGGCCGCGCGGACCCGGGGTCTCAAACACGTGCCGTCTTGACTCACTACACACAATGGTCACCGCAACGTCTGGAGGCCCCCGCACCTCCGGTCGGGGTGGCCTGCTTCCAAGCTCCGGGGCCGTCGGTCGGAACGCGTCCGCGATATGATATGTGACGAGTCTGGGGGTCTGGATGGGGGGGGGGGACGATTTCCAGGCTACGGGACTATCGGAACACACGGCTGGGGTTGGCAGCAGGGTCAAACGTCCGTAACAGGGGATGAGTCGACCCCTATCCCAGGCTCCGTGAGGTTTTCGAGAGGATCAACAATTTGGGGCCCAACCCTGGGATATACGAGGGGGGGGCGTCCATCCTCGACAGTGCGTCCGAATAGCCCCCTCGGGATGTATCCCAAGATTCCTCCCCTTTTCTGAGCGACCAAACTTTTCTGGCGGAAGTCGGGGATTGGGGGAGAGAAATCGCCTGCGAGTCCGGGGGGCACGCGCTAAACAGAAGGGCGGGCGTCGCAGGTCTGAATTGCCCCCGGGAGGCCAGCCGGGCGGGGCGAAGAGTGGTCGCCGGAGAGCCGCGCCGCTTCAGCGACGCATCGCCGGCGCGATCCTCGGACATCGTCTTCTGTGGCCCACCCGGGCGGTCTGGACACACCCTGTGCCCTCCTCGAGAATCGGGATTCGAGACTCGGGGCCACGTGTGCCTCGGAGAAGCCAGAGACAAAATCGCCAAAGTGCCCCGAACACACCCTCTCGTCTGTGGCTCCTCGTGCACTCACTGTCCTCGGTGCTCCAAAAATTCTGGAAGCCCCCCCCCCCCCGGTGCCACCGAACACTCTGGAGATCACAGAAAAGCAAACATATCCCAACCACCTCTGGAAGCATGCCTTCTACTTCCCCCCTCCCATCCTGCGCCTCCCCCTGCTCCTCCGCGGCCTCCCTCCCGTACTGGCGGAGGGGGGCCACGACGACGACGACGACGACGACGACGACGACGACGACGGCGGCGGCGGCGACGGCGACGACGACGACGACGACGGCGGCTGCGAAGGCAGAAGCGACGACGACGACGACGACGACGGCGGCTGCGAAGGCAGAAGCGACGAC
>CAUYUJ010015677.1:32500-52500 GCA_963575745.1 Prorocentrum cordatum
GGTTATCAAGGCCAGAGTAGGGTGGAACATCATGAGCGTACAGTGGAGGCCAGTCAACGAGAAACCTCCCACAAGGAACCCAACCCTGAGACCCCAGGACGCCCATCGATTTTTGGTGTGCGAACGTCACGCTCTCCAGTGCTTTTAGCAGCATCATTATCAACAGCATGGTCATCAGCATCATCATCCTCATCATCATCAGCATCATCATCATCATCATCATCATCATCATCATCATCAGCATCATCATCATCATCATCATCACCATCATCATCATCATCATCATCATCATCATCATCATCAACAACAGCAACAGCAACAGCAACAGCAACAGCAACATCATCATCATCATCATCATCATCATCATCATCATCATCATCATCATCATCATCATCATCATCATCATCATCGATGTTTGGTGTGCGAACGTCACGCTGTCCAGTGCGAAACCATCGAAATCCAGGCAACCCCGGGCACCCTGGAGGCACGCAGGGTGTTTCTTCCCATGGACCTCAACTGTAGGAGGGGAGCATCGACCTGGACTCGGCGATCGGGCCACCGAGGGCGAAGCCGCACCCTCCCGGAGCGGCGTGGGCCCTCGGGCCCCCTCCAGGCCACGAGCGGGCGATGAGGCGTCGACGCTTTCCCCGCCGAGGGCCCCCAAAGGCAACCGTCGCGTCGCCGTCGCCGTCGCCGTCGTCGTCGTCGTCGTCGTCGCCGCCGCCGCCGCCGCCGCCGCCGCCGCCGTCGCCGTCGTCGTCGTCGTCGTCGTCGTCGTCGTCGTCGTCTCCCGGAGGTCCGCGCGGGCTCGGTGCTGGACGCCCTGCTGGGCACGCGGAACGCGCCAGGGGCGGCACCCCAGGTGCCGCCAGGGGGCCCAGCGCCGATCCAAGAACGAAGACGACGCCAGGACGAGGACGAATTCGGATGAGGCTAAATCGAGAATCTCGCGGCTCTGGAGGATGCCTCCGGCGCCGCGGCCTTCCTGGAGCGTTCCCGAACGCTCTGGGGGCGGTCTGGAACGCTCTGGCTAGGATTCATCCTCGTCCCAGCCCCGTCTGGCAAAAGGCGGGCGCGGGGTGGGCAGCGGGTCGGTTACGGGTGGGTCGCGGGCTGGCTCGCGTGTGGGTGGCGGGTGGATCGCGGGGAAAACGACGACAACAAAAGGCAACCGAACGCCATCTCAGCCGCGCGCACAGGGATACGGCGTAAGACCGCTCGGCCCATTCACTATGACGCTTACGGCCGGACATGGGACAGAAGCACACCCTGGACGTACACGAGACCCTCCACCAGCCAAACTCAAGAACACTCGAGGGCCCCCTGCCCAAGGATGAACGAAAACATCCAACAAGCACGAAGAACAGTTGGGTACCCTCCCCGAACCGACCTCGATGTTTTACCTCGGTCCGACCGTATGTGCCACCTGCTCGGCCACGGAGACCTGGCAATAGCGGCGCTCGAGAAGGAGGAAGGAAAAGAAGTGGTACACATCGGGCCTCGATTGAGGGCAACTGTTATCAACATGAACTGCGTCTCGGGTTTCTAGTATTAAGTCGGGCATATCGGTCTACAGGAGGAGTATTCAAAAGTATCCCGACAAAGCAACCTAACAGCGATGTGTAGAAGCATATCTGGAAGCATTCCCCTTAAGATTCAGGTGAGAGTCAAGTTGTAGAATTCTGCTGTTCTCGCAGTCTCAGCCGCATTCGCAATGACAGTCGCAGTGGCAACGGCCTTAGGATCCAGTGGAATCCTTAGGAAACCTTAGGAACCCTTAGGAATCCTTAGGAATCCTGATTCCTAGGGATTGCTAGGGATTCCTAAGGATTCCTAGGGAATCCGAAGGATTCCTAGGGAATCCTAAGGATTCCAAAGGATTTGCGTGCCTCAGCCTCAGCCCCAGCCTCCCTCAGCCTCAGCCTGCCTCAGCCTCAGCCTCAGCCTGTCTCAGCCTCAGCCTGCCTCAGCATCAGCCGCAGCTTGCCTCAGCCTCAGCCACAGCCTCAGCCTCAGCCTGCCTCAGCTTCAGCCTCAGCCTCAGCCTGCCTCGGTTTACCGCGGCCTCAGCCTCAGCCTGCCTCGGCCTCAGCCTCAGCCTCAGCCTGCCTCAGCCTCAGCATCAGCCTGCCTCAGCCTCAGCCTGCATCAGCCTCAGCCTCAGCCTGCCTCAGCCGCAGCTTGCCTCAGCCTGAGCCACAGCCGCAGCCTCAGCCTCAGCCTGCCTCAGCTTCAGCCTCAGCCTCAGCCTGCCTCGGCTTGCCTCAGCCTCAGCCACAGCCTGCCTCGGCCTCAGCCTCAGCCTCAGCCTCAGCCTCAGCCTCAGCGTCAGCCTCTCAGCCTCAGCCTGCATCAGCCTCAGCCTCAGCCTGCCTTAGCCTCAGCCTCAGCCTCAGCCGCAGCTTGCCTCAGCCTCAGCCTCAGCCTCAGCGTCAGCCTCTCAGCCTCAGCCTGCATCAGCCTCAGCCTCAGCCTGCCTCGGCCTCAGCCTCAGCCTCAGCCTGCCTCAGCCTCAGCCTCAGCCTCAGCCTGCCTCAGCCTCAGCCTGCGTCAGCCTCATCCTCAGCCTGTCTCAGCCGCAGCTTGCCCCAGCCTCAGCCACAGCCTCAGCCTCAGCCTGCCTCAGCTTCAGCCTCAGCCTGAGCCTGCCTCGGCTTGCCTCAGCCTCAGCCTCAGCTCAGCCTGCCTCGGCCTCAGCCTCAGCCTCAGCCTGCCTCAGCCTCAGCGTCTCAGCCTCAGCCTGCATCAGCCTCAGCCTCAGCCTCAGCCTGCCTCAGCCTCAGTCTCAGCTTGCCTCAGCCTCAGCCTGCCTCAGCCTCAGCCTCACAATTGGATCCCGACAATCAAACTGTAGCCTGGGAATTGTGTTCTGGGAGCACAAAGAACACGAAGTGGCCTACAGTTGGCTCAGGGCATTCAACATGTGGCCTGGGAATGGTGTTCTTGGAACACGAAGAACACGAAGTGGCCTACGGCTGGCTCCGGGCATTCAAAATGTGGCTTGGGAGTGGTGCTCTGGGAACACGAAGAACACGAAGTGGCCTACAGTTGGCTCTGGGCATTCAGAATGTGGCCTGGGAATGGTGTTCTGGGAGCACGAAGAACACGAAGATGCCTACAGTTGGCTCCGGGTATTCAAAATGTTGCCTGGGAATGGTGCTCTGGGAACACGAAGGACACCAAGTGGCCTACAGTGAGCTCCGGGCATGCAAAATGTGGCCTGGGAATGGTGTTCTGGGAATGGATCCCTAAGGATTCCTAAGGATTCCTGGGGCTGCCGGTTTTGTCCGGTTTTGTCTGGATCCCGCCCAGACCCCCCTGGGGAGTCATGATGCTCTCTTTTGACACTACTAGAAGCCTATCAGTCTTCGCTGTTCAGTAAATAATTGTTTTTTGTTTCAATCGGGTGACGATTTGTTGACAATTCCTGATTGCGTTGAACAATATGTTGTGTCAGTGTTTGGTTTGCCTTCCAGACTCCGCCTGCAAGAGAACAGGCCCGACTTAGGAATTCGAAGGAAGAGAGTCCGGGAATTCGAGGCCGCCGCCGGCGTCGTCGTCGTCGCCACTCTGGCGGGCCGCCGAGGGCCGCTGCGCGCGGCGGCGCCCGCAGCACGGCACGTCCGCGGCGAGCGCGGCAGCGGGCGGGCGGGCGCGAGGTCTTTCTCGCGGAGGGGGCGGGCGGGCGCCGGCGGCACGCGGCGCGGCCGCGGCGCGCGCGCCCGCTGTCCCCAGGGGACAATGAGGAGGGCGTCGCCCTCCATGCCTTCTCCTCCATCGGGCTCTCTCCTCCTCCATCCCCCCTGCCTCCTCCTCCCTCCTCCTCCTCCCTCCTCCCTCGTCCCTCCTTCCTCCTCCTCCTCCTCCTCCTCCTCCTCCTCCTCCTCCTCCGCCCTCCTCCTCCTCCTCCTCCTCCTCCTCCTCCTCCTCCGCAACCTCCTCCTCCTCTTCCTCCTCCCCCTCCTTTCCTTCTCCTTATCAATAACCCCCCCCCCTGTCACACCCGGAGGCGAGTGTTTAGGGCGAGCAGGTCGTTCCGCCTGGGACTTACTCACCACTTATGACCCTGAAACTTAGTACACGAGTTTCACGGATTGAAGCGGGATGGTTTTCAAAATGTAGTTCCCGCCTGAGCACCGCGCACATTCGTTTTCAAATTTCGCGGGAGCTTCACGGATAGAGGGCGGGCGGTTTTTCAAAATGTGACTCTCGCCTTAGCGCAACGCACATTCGTTTTCAAACTTCGCAAGAGCTTCACGGATCGAGGGCTGGTGGTTTCCAACATGTGGCTATCGCTTTAGCCCCGCGCTCATTCGTTGAGAAAATTCACAAGAGTTTCACGGATCGAGGGCGGATAGTTTTGCAACATGTGGTTATCGCCTTAGCACCGCCCACATTCGTTTTCGAAATTTGCAAAAGCTTCACGGATCCAGGGCAGGTGGTTTTCAAAATGTGGCTCTCGCCTTGGCGCCGCGCACATGCGTTTTCAAAATCCCACCAGCCCTCTGGGCGCAGGTGGTTTAGAGAGTTTCCTCTTCCATCTTCCTTTCCCCTTCGGGGAGGGGTTGACCCCTCCCCCGACCCCCCCCCCCCTGGACCTGCACGGGGGGGGCCGCGAGGGGTTAGAGCGTCCAAGATGGCCCAAAACGGCTCCAAGTGGGCCTCGGAGAGACCAATATGAGTTCCAAGATGGCTCAAGATAGCCCAAGATGCCTCAAGATGGCTCCCAAGATGCTCCAAGAGGCCCCAAGACTGCCCCAAGACGGCTCCAAGTGGCCTTGGAGCCTCCCAAGGAGGCCCCCCAAGAAGCCAAAATGGCTCCAAAACCGATGAATGTCAATGTGTTTTGTTTTCTCGCCTTTTCGCTTCCGATGGCCATTCGAGGCCTCAAGATGGCTCCAAGATGGCCCAAGAGGGCCCCAAGAGAGGCCCAAGATGGCCCCAAGACGGCCCCAAGAGCGCCCAAGAGCGCCCCAAAAGCGCCTCAAGATGGGCCCAAGAAGCGATTTTTGATGCTTCCGAGGGGCGACGCAAAATGCGAACTTCCCCTTCTTTGATCGATCGTATCCAAGATGGCTCCAAGAGGCGCCCAGGAGGCCCCAAGAGGCGCCAAGATGGCCCCAAGATGGTCCCAAGATGGCCCCAAGAGGCCCCCAAGAGACCCCCCAGAGGCTCCCGCAGCTGACGAGGCCAGAGGCTCACGTCTGAAAAAAAACAAAATGCCGGCCAGAGGCTCCTGCAGCTGACGAAGCCAGAGGCTCACGTCTGAAAAAATGAAGAAAGCATCTGTTACCTCAACATTTCGAAGAACACCCAGGCGTGGCGACGATGGACATTCACAACAATCTGCGAAAAAAAACTGCCGGCCAGAGGCTCCCGCAGCTGACGAGGCCAAAGGCTCACGTCTGAAACAAAGAGCTGCCGGCCAGAGGCTCCCGCAGCTGACGAGACCTGAGGCTGACGTCTGGAAACAATGAACAATGGCATCTGTTATCCAAGACATCCGAAACACATCCAGCCGTGGCGACAATGAACATTCAAAAACATCCGATAATCACCCAAGAGGCATATGGCTCTTTTGATCGCCCTTTTCCTTCCTCTTCCTCATCATCATAAGTATCCTCATCCTTCCCCTCCTATCAGCCTCATCATCCTCATCCGCCCTCTCTCATCCTATACCCTCACCTCACTTCTATCATAAATCTTCTACTCCTCCTTACCAGCGTACTCATTATCATCCCTCCCTCCCCCCGCCCCCTCCCCCGACATCACCCCACGAAACACCCCACTAAAAAACACTCCACAAAACACAACACGAAAACACCCCACGAAACATCACACGAAACAAATCACACGAAACGCACCCCACGACACACCGAACAAAAGGCACAACACGAAACGCACCCCACGAAACACGACGCGAAAAAGACCCCACGAACCACCCCACAAAACACTACACGAAGAACACCCCACGAAACACCACGCGAAAAGACCCCACGAACCACAACACGAAACACAACACAAGAAAAATACCCAGGAAACACCAAACACAACACAAATCACGAAACACACCCCACGAAACACGACACGAGAAACAACTTGGAGGCCTCTTGGGCGATCTTGAGGTGTAGTGCTTCGTGAGGTGTGTTTCGTGTTGTGTGTTTGGTTCGTTGTTTCGTGAGGTGTGTTTCGTGTGATGTTTGTCGTGTGCTGTTTCGTGGGGTATTTTCGTGTGGTGTTCCGTGGGGTGTTCTTCGTGGGGTGTTTCGTGGGGTGTTTCGTGAGGTGTTTCTCGTGTCGTGTTTCGTGGGGTGTGTTTCGTGATTTGTGTTGTGTTTGGTGTTTCGTGGGTATTTTTCGTGTGTTGTGTTTCGTGTTGTGGTTCGTTGTGTCTTTTCGCGTGGTGTTTCGCGGGGTGATCTTCGTGGGGTGTTTTGTGGGTGGTTCGTGGGGTGTTTTTCGTGTCGTGTTTCGTGGGGTGTGTTTCGCGTTGCGTGTTTTGTTCGATCTTGCTCAGATGACGTCGGAGGTCTAGGAAGGTCACTCTTACGTGGAGACATCGTTCCCCAAACCCCTCCCGTGGTCCATCCAGCGCAGCGCGTCACCCCGGGTCCGTTTTTCTCGTAGGCCCGGGGCCTGAAAACGGCCTCCAGGCGCCGAAAACAACGAAAAACCTCCTCCCCCTCACCCCCATGTGACAATTTTTTCGCAGCGTGGACCCTTGGGGATCTGGAACCTCTCCCTAGGACCAAGTTTTTCGTCCTGAGTCGTTTTTTGACGGTCCCGGGGCCCGGAGACGGCCTCCAGAGGCCGAAAACGTTGAAAAACCACCCGTGACTAATTTTTGTCCTCGCCAGGAGGTCTGGACCCTGATTTTTGTCCAGGACGTCGCTTGTCTGGGTCGCTGCCTCTCGTATCGCAAATGTAGCAATAACTTGAAACAATTACTAGGCTCATCAAGCCTCATAATTATAAAATCGTTCCCCGGACCCCCTCCCGGGCTCCATCTGGTGCAGTTTTTCACCGCCGGGCGCGTTTCCGAGAGCCCCGGGGCCCAAAAACGGCCCCCGGAGGCCGAAAACGACGAAAAATCGAGATCCACGAGAAACCGAACCCTGCTGCGAAGAAGGCCGCGAAGGGCGACCAGTGGGAGGACGACGAGGCGCGGGCTGCGAAGAAGACCGCGAGGAGGGTGTCGAAGCAGTCCGCGCAGCAGGAGGTAACGCAGATGAAGAAGCCCCGGCTGCAGTGGTGGAGCGCCGACCGCCCGAAGTAGAGCACTTCATCTTCAACGAGTGCGAGGATTTTGGAGGCGGGCTGGGACGTCGAGGAGGTCTTCGAGCTTTTTGACGCGGAGCTGAGGGGCTCCGAAATGCACGAAGACGGCGGCGACAGCGACATCATAGAGGGTGTCCGGGACTTCACAGCGCCGCTGGCGCAGCCCGAGGTTCCAGCCCTCACCGGTGCTGCAGCAGGAGCCGTCTGTAATCCCACCAGCCCTCTGGGCGTAGGTGGTTTAAGGAGTTTCCTCTTCCATCTTCCCCTCTTCCCCTTCGGGGAAGGGTTTACCCCTCCCCCTAACCCCCTCCCCTGGACCTGGACGGGGGGGGCCGCGATGTGTCAGAGGGTCCTTTTTGGCCCAAGACGGCTCCAAGAGGGCCTCGGGGGGCCCAAGATGAGCTCCAAGATGCGTCAAGATAGCCCAAGACGCCTCAAGATGGCTCCCAAGATGCTTCAAGAGGCCCCAAGACCGCCCCAAAACGACTCCAAGTGGCCACGGAGCCTCCCAAGGAGGCCCCCCAAGAGGCCAAACTCATTCAAAAGCCAATTAAAAACTAATGTTTTTTGCTTTCACGCCTTTTCGCTGCGGATGGTCATCCGAGGCCTCAAGATGGCTCCAAGATGGCCCAAGAGAGCCCCAAGAGAGGCCCAAGAGAGCAGACGGCCCAAAGAGCGCCCAAGAGCGTTCCAAGAGCGCTCCAAGAGGGGTCCAAGAGGCGATTGTTGGAGCTTCCGAGCGGCGGTGCCAATTGAAGCTCCCCTTTTCTTTGATCGATCTCCTCCAAGAGAGCCCCAAAAGGCCCCCACGGCTCCCAAGAGCGCCTCGGCCCCCCCTCCCCCCCTCCCCCCCTTCCCCCCCCCCCTCCACCCCCCCCTCCACCCCCCCATCCACCACCCCACCCACCCCCTCCAGAGTCCCTGAGGCACCCAAGACGCTCCAAGAGGCCCCTAGGACCGCCATGAAGCGCCCAAGACGTCCCAAGACGCGTCCAAGAAGCTCCCAAGAGACATCTGGAGAGACTCCGAAAGGCATCCAAGAGGCCTGTGGCCATTCTGCTCGCCCTTTCCTTCATATTCCTCCTTCTCACTCTCCTCATCCTCCTCCTCATCCGCCTATTCCTTCTTCTCCTTCCTCCCTCCTCCCCCTCCCCCCCCTCCTCCTCCATTTCCTCCTCCGTCTCATCCTCCTCCGATTCGTCCTCCATCCTCCCCCTCTTAGAGTAAGACGGGTCCCCAGCCCTTTGAGACTCTGTATGCTCCCTCACTTCCCTGATCACTTCAGTTCCCCTGGGCATCATTTCTGGATGGGTTGGTGGGGATATTTGTTTGGCTCGCGGCTCCAAGGAGACGTCCAGGGAACGGGCTTCACGGCTGGGGCACAGAGCGAGATAATTGTCCGTAGAGGCACGTAGGCCGCTGAGGCGAATGCACATGCCAGGGACAAAGTGACCCTCATTGGGGGTGACCGGCGCAATCATCCCAGCGGATGGGGACGCAGGCGCGGGGGCTGGTGGGGATACGCATTTTTGATCTGCGGCTCAAGGACGGTTCCAGAGAGCGGGTCAATCTCGACAGGGGCGCAACGCGAGACGATTGGCAACGAAGGCGCATAGGGCAACGCCGCAATGTGCGCGCGAGGGACAAAATTAACCTCATTAGAGCCGACCCGGGAACGGGAGGCGGCAGCAGACTGGAAAGCCGGTGGAGGGTCGCACAGTGGCGCCAGCCCCCACAGACCAAGCTTGCGAGGAAGCGGAGCGCTGTGCGGGCGGCACAGAGCTCGAGGAAAGGCACCGCCAAACGCGGCGAGGAGGACAAAAGGGGAGACAGGCGCAGGAGGCGACGAGGGGAAAGGACGGAAGCCTCACTCACAGAGCACCTAAAGTGCTCGAAGACGGCGCGTCGAACCATGACTGGCGTCGGCAGCCTAGTCGTGAGAGACAAAGCCTGCAACTGCCTTGCCACAGTGGACGGGGGGAACACTGCGTGGGACCACGGCTGCACCACCCAGCGGGAGGCCTTCGGACCTGCCCATGGGAGAGCCGCTGGGCTGTCGTGGGCCACGTGTGCCGTGCACCGTGGGAACGGTCGTTGGCGTCGTTGGCGTACGCGAGCAACATGTCCGTCCAGAGGAAGGGGGCGATGTCACAAGCGAAACCGGGGGCCGGAGGGACGGGCCTGCCATGTGAAGGCACAGTCCTGTCAAAGGATGGACCACTTGAACAGGAACCCGGCCTCCCCAGGCCCACCCACCGCACCCCGCCGCGGAGACGGTGTGACCACCTCGGAACATGCTCGTGAACGTTGCCACGATGGGGGGAAGCCGAGTGGCGTGGTAGACCACACCAGTGTGCGTGGAGGAGGGGGGGGAGGCGCAGCCGATAGCCGCAAATCAAGTAAATAATGGAGGAGGGGAGAGGGGCAAGGCCGGTGGGCCAGGTGGCGGCAGTGACCGCAGAGGACCCAACAGAGTGTTCCAGGAGTGGTGCACTTGAGGGGGGGAAGGTGCCCGCCAGGTGGGGGGAACGACTCCACCTGACCGGGGCCACCGTAGGTAGGAAGTGTGGAAAGAGTGCGGTAAGACGGGTGGAGCACCTGCTGGTGGGGATACGCGAAGCGTCTAGAATTTGCAAGAGCGTTACGGATAGAGGGCGGGTGGTTTTCAACATGTGGCTCTCGCATTGGCACCGCGCACATTCGTTTTCAAAATTCGTACGACCTTCAAGGATTGAGGGCGAGTCGTTTTCAGAATGGGGCTCTCGCATTGGCGCCGAGCAGGCTCTCTTCAACATTTCGCAAAAGTTTCACGGATCGGGGTCGTATCGTTTTCAAAATGTGGCTCTCGCCTTGGCGCCGCGCACATCCGTCTGCAAAATTCGCAAGAGTTTCACGGATTCAGGGCGGGTGGTTTTCAAAATGTGGCTCTCGCCTCAGCGCCGCGCACATTCTTGCTCTAATATTGCACGAAGTTTCACGGATGCCCCAGGTCGCCGTACCAGAAATTGCGTTTTGGAAGGATTCACAATTATGAACGCGCAACAGTTACAATGATTCGCGGTGTTGACGTCCCAGGAGTGGCGTTCTGGAACGATTCAGGATCGTGAAGACGCAACAGTCAGGTTTATCCGTGGCGTTGGAATGCCGAGAGCAATAATTTGGCATGCTTCAGGGTCTTCAAACGGTTGTCTTCTAACGACTCAGGTCCCTTTGTGGAAACGAACCGATGTAGGGGCCTATGGAAACGGGAGTTGGGGAGGGTGCATTCCAACATCGTTGGTGACTCTTGGGTTTACACTGGTCCTCCTCCTCTTTCTCCTCCTCCTACTCCTCCTGCTCCCTCTTGCTCTGTCCCGCCTCCTGCCCTTCCTTGCCCTCCTTCTCCTCCAGCCGTCCTCCTCCCCCTCCCCCTCCTCCTCCTCCTCCTCCTCCTCCTCCTCCTCCCTCTCCCGTATGGGTAACTCCTCCATGACACACACACACACACACCCAGGCGTTCTGGAATGGCGGGCCGGGCCGTTCGCCCGAGACGTCCTCACCATGCAAGATCCTGAAGCTCAAAATTTGAACCGCTTCACGGATGGAGGGTGGGCCGTTTGCAAGATGTGGCTCTCGCCTCAGCGCTGCGAGCATTCAGTTTGAAAGATTGCAATCGTATCACAAATGGACAGCGGGCCGTTTCAAAATGTGGCTCGCGCCATAGCGCCACACACAAGTCGTCTGTTTTTGTTCGCAACAGTTCAAGGATGGAAAGCAGGCCGTTTTCAAAACATGGCCGTCGCCTCCGTAGACCTCATTTGTCTTAAAGCGTGCAACATATTCACGCATGAAGGGCGGTTCTGCTTCAGCAGTTGGCTCTCGCCTTGGCGCCGCGCAAATTCGCTTCAAACATGTTATCACAAGTTTCAGGGCTTCGCATGGTCGAAGTCCCAAGAACGGTTTTCAGGCAAGATCCGGGAGCGCCGTCAGCAGTCTTGTTGAGTCGCAGCGCTGAGGTCCCAGGACTGGTGTCATGGCAAGGTTTAGGACTTCCGGACGCAACAGACACCATGACTCGCGACGCTGAAGTCCCAGGAATGTTGTAGCACGATCGAGAATAATCAGACGATTGTGTTCGAAGCGGCATCTCTCACAATGAAAACAAAATTCTGCAGTGCCCTAAGAGAAGAAGGAACTTGGAGTGAGGATGTATTGCACCATCGTTGTTGATGCTCCCCAGGTTTAGCAAGGCAATCCCCCTCCTACATCCTATCTCTTCCTCCTCTTGAGCATCCTCCACCTCCTTCCTCCAGCCCATCCCTCCTCCTCCTCCTCCTCCTCCTCCTCCTCCTCCTCCTCCTCCTCCTCCCCCTATTCATCCTGTTCCCTCCTCTTCATTCTCCTCCTCCTCAATCTCTCCTCCTCCTCCTCCTCCTCCTCCTCCTCCATACTGCTCCTCCTCGTCCTCCTCCTTCTCCTCCCTCCACCTCCTCCTCCTCTTGTTTGTCCTCATCCTCCTCCTCCCCCTCCTGCTCTTCTTCCCTCCTGTTTCTGCTGCACCTTCTCATCCATCCCTTTTTCCCCTCCTCGCTCAAACCTCCCTGCTTTTCACCTCCAGGCTGTGGCTTGCCCCGCAGGGCCAAGTCCCGAGGGACAACATCCCCACACGGCGCCGATGGACTATAGGCCCTCCAGGGTGTTGGCACACGGCGCGGGGTGGCCGCTACCCCGTAGGGTATATACATTTACGGATAGCTTTACGGATAGGTTCCTCCTCCTCCTCCTCCTCCGTCTCCTCCCCTTTCCCTCCTCCTCCTCATCATCCTCCTCCTCCTCCTCATCCTCCTCCTCCTTCGCCGTCTCCCCCCCTGCTCCTCTTCCTCCTCGTCCCCCGTCGCCCTTCCTCCCCGGTCTTGGAGGGCCCGCACTGTACGGGCGGGGCGCAGCCAGTAAAGACGGCCATGGATGGACCGAAGGGCAAGGACGCAAGGGTAACGTTAGAAAGTTGCTCCTCCATATTATGCGATTTGACTCTCGATTGCCCAAAGGAGGTTTCTAAGGAGGCTCCTTAGAAGCTGGGCGGGCTTCTAAGAAGACCCCCTCTGGCTTTTCCCGCCGCCCTCCAAAGGCCCCCCCCCATCGCGCCTCCCCCGTAGCTCGGGGCATGCAATTGCAACATTGCTCATGATGGCCGCAAGAACCATCCTCGAGCCCCTCGTGTCCGCCTTGGGACGTAAAGGGAGGCCCAGGATCACTCAAGGACATCACGCTCCTGTGTGATCTTACGATACTCGTCTTTATGACCAAAAGAGCGCACAAGACGGACCAAGACGCCCACCAAAACGCTCTAAGGTGGCCACCGACCCCCCCCCAAGCGGGGCCCAACAAGCCACCAAGGCGGTCCAAAGAGGAGCCCGCAAAAGCAGGGGGAAGAAAAACTGTCCACATGAGTCTTGGCCCACACGATGGCCTCCGAGGCCGCCAGGAGAATGGCCAGAGCCTCCAAGAGACCTCCAAGAGGCCCGCAAGAGGCCCCCGAGAGGCCTCCAAGGGGTCGCCAGAGAAACCTCCAGGGGGGGGGCCCAGTGATCCCGGACATGCTTACAACACCTCCACGAGTTCTCAAGAGGCCTCTCCTCCAGGGCCCGGGCACGGTGGAAGATAGGACCGAGGGCCACTGTTACGTCCGCCACCCCCTGCTGTAGGCCGCTCTCGAGGCGAAGAGTTCAGATGCCCGACCGCCTGCCTGCGGTCGTGGGCGCAAGAACCGATACGGATGGTGCTGTGCCCTCCCCCGTTACTCGGGTGTTGCTCAAAGTACCCCTGGCCCAACGACCCCCCAGCTTTTCGCTCCATTTTGGAGCCCCTGGGGCCCTCTGGGCCTCGTGAGGGGTGCTGTGGAAGCCATTTGGACTACCCCGCGACTCCTGGGGGCACCTTGGCCCAGGGGCACTTCCAGCAACACCTGGATTACCTCCGTTTTGAGTCACAGCCAGACTTGGACGCAGCAGCTCTGTCGGTCCAAGCCCTGGCTGCGACGACGAAGGGACGAAACGGCCCCAGGAGAGTACAGAAGGGCCCCTCTGACAGACCTCCACGGTACCATCTCAGAGGTTCCTATTAGGGTACTGTTTGGATCCTTTTGGAAACCGTTGTGAAGCCCTCTCGGAAACCTCTTGGGAACACTCTGCATTCGCGGTCCCAGGAGGTCCCAGGAGAAGCCCAACGCGCATCAAAATTTTCCGAAAAATCCCTCGCAGGACCCTGCAAACAGACCCCACCACTATCATACTGGGGGTCCGTGAAGGCCGCTTGCGGGTGTTTGTGTGTTCTGGGGCCCTTTTTCGACTCGACGGCACTTCTTGCCAGCTTGTGGGATGTGCCCGAGGCATCGGGGCATTACGTATGAATCCAGGCCAGACTAAGCAGATCAAAATGATCAACAAAACCAGAATGCAACACAAGTTGTTGTGCTGTTCATGGGCCGCACGCAAACAAACTAAACAGACCAGATCTGTCATCCAAAGCAACGAGATCAAGCAGACGAGCAAAAACCGCCAATCACACAAGCTAGGTAGACCAACCAGACCCGCCAGGTACAGCCAGACCAGCGCAAACACAGCGGAAACAATACGCAACGCAGTACCAAAAAGCAGCGCCTAACAATCTGCAACGCAAGGCAGCATAGCTTTGCGTCGTGTTCGCCAACATGTGAGCGGCATCCCTCCCTGAGCCTCCCAAAACCACTCATGGCTCTCACGCGTAGGTCCTCCCGAAGGCCCGAAGAGGCCAACATCATGCATTTACCCAGTGAGCGCCAAGGACTTTGGCATTTGCTTCAACGCGGCCTCCCGTCTGCCCAAGAGTACTCCACAGGCTCCCAAGATTGCCCCGAGATCGCCCAAGAGGCATCCAAGATGGCCCCAGGACTGCCCAAAACGGCCCCCGAGGGGCCCCCAAACGGTCCAAGGGGCCTCCAAGACGAACAAGACGGTACATCGCCATAGGTTCGACGGCATCCTAATGTACGTAGAACACCTGAATAACCAACCTACTGGGCGCCTCACTGGAACCACTGACTTCGATGCCGAACAGGCTTGGGCGCATCCGGCGACATTGGCCACGCTAGCCTTCAAGCGCATCCCTGTCGAGTTCCAATTTCCAAGAATATCCTGGAGGCGCTACCAGAACAACCCGCGCCCTGGGCGACCGAAAATTCGCTGGAAGATTGGATTTTCGGTCGCGGACAAGGCCCACACGCACTCCTGGCAAGCGCGCGTGCGAGTCAGCGGGCACGGCCATCAATGTAACTGATGGCCCCGCGCCAATCGGCGACCAGGGTGGCGCGTGCCAGTTGGCGTCATTACTTCACCGCGCGCTGCACCGTCGCATCCATGTCCTCCACAGCAGAACTCAGCGGGCGCCGCCCCGGCAAATTCTGCGACCCGCTTCGAGGCTTCGACGCGAAACATCGCGGCATTCGCGGAAATGCGCGCGGCCGGGCAGCGCAAACCCCTAGACGGCCAGCGTCTGGGACAAGCGAGCGCGGCCGCGGCGTCGACCTGGCCCCGTCGCAGCTGGTCGACGCGCGGCAGGGGGCATGGAAGCACGCTGCTCGAGTACGTCCTCCCACCATCGTCGCTCCGACTGCAACTTGGCGCGACGATGAACTCGGGCGATGAACTCAGATGTCCAGCATGGACTGCCGCAGGCGTCCAAGCATCAGAAAGTCAGACCCCCCCCCCCCGCCCCCCCATTGATACCTCGCCCAAATTCTCGGCGCCAGGTCTGCGTGGGTGGCGGCGAGTCAGCTCGCGGGGCCGCCGCTGGTCGGCAGTTGCCGTGATCGCGCGGCCCGCGCACGCGATCTCGCACTGTTCCCATGACGGTCGGACGTTTACCGCTGGACCAATGAAGTTCTCGTGATCGCGGTGACGGCGTCGGCTGCCGCCGGGCCCGAATACCCGCGCAGGTAGCGGTCGTCGCACTCGCTCGCGCAGCGAGATGCCCCGCGCGGAGCCCCAACGGCCTGGCTGCCGAGACCAAGAAGGGCCTCCGTCTCAAAGCAATGTCCAGCCTGTTCCTGCGCATGCGTCTGCACCGACTTCCTCCCGGCACCTGCCCCCGGGGCGTGAAAACCGCGGCGAACTCCGAGCATGGCGTCGCAAGATGGCCAGGCGGGGCCCTCTCCAAGCGCGCGGCCTTTGCCCTCTTGCCCAGGAGAACGACGCAATTGGCGCATCCCTGGACGACGACCCCATCTCGCCCCCTCACCCACCCACCCACGCACACACACACACACACACACACGCGCACGCACGCACGCACGCACGCA
The DNA here is from genome assembly GCA_963575745.1 of Prorocentrum cordatum. Taxonomy (NCBI): domain Eukaryota; class Dinophyceae; order Prorocentrales; family Prorocentraceae; genus Prorocentrum; species Prorocentrum cordatum. The sequence goes on from CAUYUJ010015677.1 coordinate 48,093, forward strand.
CGCACGCACGCACGCACGCACGCACGCACGCACGCACGCACGCACGCACGCACGCACGCACGCACGCACGCACGCACGCACGCACGCACGCACGCACGCACGCACGCACACACACACACACACACACACACACACACACACACACACACACACACGCGCGCGCACGCGCGCAACAACGCGCTCCTTTTCCGGCCGCGCGGGGGATGGCGAAAATATTCTCGCCAGAGCCCTCGGCGACATTGCCCGCGCAAAAATCTATCTGGGTCGCGCCCGACCAGTTCCAGCTGGGCGGGCGGCGCACTGCAGCCCCGTGCCCAACGCCGCTAAAGTGCAACATTCTGCGAGGGCCGAGGGCGCCCAACGCGCGGGCGCGGCGCTGGCCAACGCGATCGAACCCCTGGCGGCATCTCGCCCGATAGCATAAACAACGGGGCCGATATCCATCAAGAGCGAGGCTGAGCGCGCCAAGGATATGCGCAGCAAGCCCCCCTGTCCCATGCGCAGCGCCCTCCTGCCTGCGCGCCGAGGTCGACGGTGCCCGAGCCCATCTGAACGCGGAGCCCCCACTGGCTGAACGCCCGCTCCTCGAGGGCCAGGCGCGCGCTCGAGGGCCACAGTCGGCGCGATGCGCGCTCGGGGGATCCAGGCAGGAGCACGCCGGTCGCGACCGCGCCCTGGAGGAAGGCCGCCCCGGAAGGCGGTCGCGGACGGAGAAACGCCGTTTAGCATTAGGGTAGCCGGGAGCTCGTACATCGGACGATCGAGCGCCGCCCCATCTCTGAACTACGGGCACTCACGGGCGAGCCCACCCTGCCCCTCCGGCTCGTGGCCGAACTTTGGCGACGGCGACGTCGCAATCCAACTGCTCGGTGTCGATGCTGCGCGATGCGCGAGCAGATCCAGCAAACAATTGTTCACTGCGTCTGGCGGCCCGGCAGGCGCCCCCGCATCTTGCGCAGAAACAACAAACACGGGCGCAGCAGCCCCGCGATGGGGGTTCGCGACAGCCCCTGCCGCGAGGGCGCGGCCGGCCCGTGGCCAAGCACTGCGCCGGCATGCCCTCCGCGCGCCAAGCCGTATGCTGGAGCTCTCTGATCTCTTGGGCGCTGTAGGGCGTCGCCCGAAGACACTGTGTCGCGGTGGCCCGCGCACGGGAACCAGGTGGCGATGGTGCCCAGCCCCTGGATATAGCGCATGGAGCCCCGATGGCAGCGTCATTTGCGCGTTTGTTGACATGTGCGCGAGCGGCGCGATCCCGGCAGTCAGCATGACGCGGGTGTCCACACAGCAACTCCCATGGGGTGTCGCGCGCAGCAGATGGTTCCAGGCGCGCGGCGAGCTGGCCAAAAAACAATGTCTGATATGGGCAGTGCCTCCGCTGGGCGCGTCCGCCCCTGACGTCGGAACGTCGCCTCACTGGCATCGCGCGCCGTGGGCGGCGGCCCGCGTTCGGGCCCGCGCCACGGCGCGATTCCACGCTTGACGTCTACAGCGAGGTGCTGGACGCGCTTCGCGGTGCATTGGCTTCAATGGATGCTCCCAAGTCCGTCGTTCGGGTGGTAGTGCGCCACGCGTGGGCGCGCGCAGTGATCCGTCGCGCTCACCGTCAGGAATCGACGCAAATCTCTGACATATTCTGAATAATGCTGCTGTGAATCGGCTGTCCTGCCAAGGGCGCATTCGTCTTGTCGCCGCGGCGCCCAGGAACATGTGAATGGCCCATTGGAGCAGCTGCCGCCGCCCCAGGGAGAATGCAGTTTGGGCGCGCTGCGAACGCGGGCGCGAACGGGATGCATGTCGGGTCGTCGGCGGACTGCCCGGCGCCAGGGCGCCACTCCGATGGGGGGGGGGGGGGGGCACCGTCCAAAGCGATCTGCGACGCCGACGCAGCGCATCCGCGTCTCCGCCAGGGCAGCTTAGCAGCATCGCTGCATGAACCACAGCTGTTCCCGAACCGACTGCGCGCGGCGCGTGGCCAGGCGAGGGCTGCATCAATGCCCCTGTCCGTGTCCCTGCTGGGCTCCCCGCAGCCTCGCTCGGCTGACGTAGCGCGTCAAATGGATGTAACCCTCGCGGCAGCTGCCAGGTCTGGTCGCTGGCGCAGCGCCAACAGCCGCTGCCGCCACAAGACGCCACAGGACACCACGGGGCACCATCGGGACACCGCGACTGGACGCGCCGAGGCCGCCGCCCACCATGCGACCAGGGGGGGCGGACTCGCCCGCCAAAGCAACGTCGCCCCGCGCACGCTTACGCGGCACCCAAAAACGAAACTAATTTCCTGGCGGGGGGCACTGCGTTCCGCGCCGATTTCGACCCCAACAGCCGATTATCACTGTTTGTGCCAGGGTGGGGCGAGCGCATTTCACGCTGAATTCCGATTTGAAAGAAAAAATATCGAAGATGGGACCCTTGCGCCTCCCATGGGCATGTCAAGATCCACAGGAAATGCGACAGGGTCCTCAGAGATCCGACGGGCTCCTCAGACTTCCCGAGGGGCCCGCCGGATTACTCGCGCTTCTTCAGACATCATCAGAAACTCTCTGGAATCTCTCAAATGTTCCACAATCCTGTCGGGGCCCTCGCATTTCGCGCCATTCCAACGCGGCGCAGGCCCCCCGCAGATGTCCTGGGATCCTCTGGGAACGCCCCGGGGCCATCCAAAAGTCTGCTCCATATTCCCCTAGATACTTCAAGATGACCCGCCCACCCCCCCCCCGCCCTTGCTGGGCAGCGCGGGCGCCCCCCTCGCCCTTTCGCCAACGTCGCGCCGGCGACCCCTCCCACGCGCCGCCCGGCCCTTCCCCGGCGGGGCGGTGGATGGATCCCGCAGAGGGCAATCCCCACCAAGCCGCATCGCGCTGGGTTCGGGCGGCCACCCCGCCCAGGTCGCCGCCGTAGGGTCCGCAGCCTCGTCGCGGGCGGCTCCTCTCTCCCGGCCCCTGGCCCGGCCTGTCTGCTTGCGGCCGCTGCTTTCTCTCCTCCTTGTCCTCCTCCCCCTCCTCCCCCTCCCTTCGCTTCTGCTCGTTGCTCCCCTCCCTTTCCATTCCTCCTGCTCCCTGCCTGCTGTCTCCGCCTGGCCCGTCTTCTGCCTGCCCGCCCGCCCCGCCGGCCCTGGCCTCCCGCCTGGGCGTTCGTCGTCGTCTGCCTGCGTCTCCCCTCCTCGTCCTCTTCCGCCGGGCAGCACAGCCTGCCCGGAGCCAGCGTGGCGGCGTAGAATCGCGGATCTCCGCCGCCGAACGAGGCTGCGCCGGCCGCCATTTTACGGCTCGCTCCACTTGCCAGGGGCCCCTTCATGTGCGCGAAGCATCGCGGCGGGAGCCCCAGGCAGCTCTCTGCGCCATCCCTCGAGCCGTGGGGACCCCGCAACCTCTGCGCCCCCCCCCCCCCCCACACACCTACGCCCAGCAATCCTGAGGAGTCCTTCGAACGAATAAGTTCTGGTTGCGTTGGAAAGCAGATTGACTACCTCGTTTCGCCCGTGAAGCTCGGCGGCGGTCACCCTGAAAGCTCCCCCGCGCGCCCAGGACACGCCCACGCCTGGTCCGCTGTCGAGCAGAGCGCGCATGGCCCAGGCCCAGCAGTCTCATGCGCGGCGCGCGACCAAGGAATATCCGCGGGTGCGTGGCCAAGGAACTATCGATTCGACTTTCACCAAAATTACGACCACCACCACTACTGCGACTACGACTACGACTACGACTACGGCTACGACTACGACTACGACTCTGACCACTAAGACTACGAATGCAACTACATCTGATACGATACCGACTACGACTCCCACACTACTACGGGAGCGACACTGCTACAACTACGGCAACTGCTTCTAGTAGCACTACTACTACCACTACTACTACTACTACTACTACTACTACTACTACTACTACTACTACTACTACTACGAGTACGAATGCGAGTACGAATACTGCTACTACTAGGACTACTACGACTACGACTACGACTACAACTACGACGGCTACTACTACTACTACTACTACTACTACTACTACTACTGCTACAACTACGACGACGTCTACGATTACTACTACTACTACTACTACCGCCACTGTTACCACGACAACGACTACTACTACTACTACTACGAATACTACTAAGAAGACTACTACTACTACTACTACTACTACTACTACTACTAAGACTACTAAGACTACTACTACTACTACTACGACTACGACTACTACTACTACTACTACTACTACTACTACTCTTACTAAGAATCACACCTTACCTTCGTGTTTACTAAGAATTACAATGCAAGGGTAAGGGGCCGGGTTCGGGCGCGGGATTGCATGCAAGCGGCCATGAAAATGGGTTGCGAATCCGGTGCGATTTCGGCACCATGGGGTTTGCCTACAAATCCCATTCTAATCCAAACCGAAACGAT
>CAUYUJ010015677.1:62500-137500 GCA_963575745.1 Prorocentrum cordatum
AAACAACACGACGTCGGGAATATGGGGAGGGAGGTAGGGGGAAAGAGGAGGAGGGGTGAGGGGAATAATTGTTGTGGGAATCCCAAGGCAAGACAGTCCTTACGAGTCAGGACGTCAGCAGCGTGGACACGGGGGTGCAAAGGCAAGGCTCCCATGTCATGACCTGACCAGGTGGGCCTTTGTGCGCGGGCTTATCCACGGATTGAAACCGAGACCAATATTGGGAACAACAACCATCTCCCGCAGCGGCCACTGCTGGGGGTCCCACAGGTTCCTAAGAGTCCTAAGAATCTCTTAGGATTCCGAGAGATTCGTGGGATTACTACGGATCCTCACGGATGTCTCTAAGGATTCTCAGGATTCCCTTGGGATCCACAAGGATTCCTAAGGATTTGTAGGATCCCTCAGGATAGGGTTCGTAGGAATCCTTGAAGCGATTCCCAAAAAATCCTCAAGATTCGCAGGATTCCAAGGCGAGGGGGGAAGCAAGATGTGGATGGACAGGAGGCAGAAAGAGGGGGGGAGCACAACACGAGGAGGGGGAAAGCACAAGGAAGGGGAGCACGAGGAGGGGGAGGACGAGTTTCATTGCCGGGCGACAGCGCTTGGGTGAGGGAGGGAGGGGTTACCTCTCTTGGAGGCGGCCGGTGCTGCAGATGAGTTGAGAGTGAATTGAGCCACTCATCGCGAGAGCGCGGAAGCGAGGAAAAGGAGGAGGAGAAGTGGGAAACGAAAAACACGGGGGGAGACCCGGGGCGAAGGAGTGGGAACGAAGAGGAGATGGGCGGGGGGGGGGGAGGAGTGGAAGAGGCAGCGGAATGCTGGAGGGAAGGCCCGGACCCCTCCAGGCACGGACTCGAGCCCATCCCCGGAATCAGCTCTCCTTCCCGAGCCGATCCCTAAGGTCCAGGGGCCCGGGATGGGCCCGCCGAGACCGTGCGTCAGGCGCGGCCCAGGAGAGGGAGGAGACAGGGATCGAGTAGGGGCGATCGAAGAACAGAATCGACTTGCCCCAAAACTGGTCCGTTCGTCGAAGCTGCAAACCAATGCGTACAATGTACATTTAGGTCGGACACGTCCCCCTGCAGGCTGATTTTGCACGAAAAAAACCTTAGAGCAAATCTCAAAAATGGTCAAACAAATTATCGACAAATCGTCCCCATAATATTTTTGACTATTTTTGAATATCCTTCCTGTACAGGGACACGCCCGACTTAATAGAAGAGTCGACGAACACTTATTTGGGGGAAGTTAACTCTGTAGTCGATCCCCTATGCGAAGGGAGGACGCCGAGCACTCTGACGGAGCAGCACCCGCTCCAAATTTCTGGTGGAGCCAGGGCAGGCTGCGGCCGCGGACTCAGGACGACCCTTCGGTCGGGCGTGTCCTCCTACAGGCGAGTTCGGGAGGAATAAATATAAAACAAAAAAAATGAATCTAACATAATGCTCCAAACTATTTAACAAAAAACTAAAAAACTTATTACTTTTTTACGGGCGCAGCCCGTAATTTGATTCTCGCGAGGTAGACACTGACAGACTGAACTGAACCACGAGGCCGTCAGATGGCAGTTTTATTTCCGCGGGTGAGGATATTTCGGGTGGCAGTTTTAAGCCAGCTGGTGAGCATATTTCGGTGGCAGTTTTAAGCCAGCGGGTGAGAGGATATTTCGGTGGCAGTTTTAAGCGCCAGCGGGTGAGGATGTTTCGGTGGCAGTTTTAAGCCAGCGGGTGAGGATATCTCGGGTGAGGATATTTCGGTGGCAGTTTTACGCCAGCGGGTGAGGATATCTCGGGTGGCAGGTTTAAGCCAGCGGGTGAGGATATCTCGGGTGGCAGTTTTAAGCCAGCGGGTGAGGATATCTCGGGTGGCAGTTTTAAGCCAGCGGGTGAGGATATTTCGGTGGAAGTTTTAAGCCAGCGGGTGAGGATATCTCGGGTGAGGATATTTTGGTGGCAGTTTTAAGCCAACGGGTGAGGATATTTCGGGTGGCAGTTTTAAGCCAGCGGGTGAGGATATTTCGCGTGGCAGTTTTAAGCCAGCGGGTGAGAGGATATTTCGGGTGGCAGTTTTAAGCGCCAGCGGGTGAGGATGTTTCGGTGGCAGTTTTAAGCCAGCGGGTGAGCATATCTCGGGTGAGGATATTTCGGTGGCAGTTTTACGCCAGCGGGTGAGGATATTTCGCGTGGCAGTTTTACGCCAGCGGGTGAGGATATCTCGCGTGGCAGTTTTAAGCCAGCGGGTGAAGATATTTCGGATGAGGATATTTCGGGTGGCAGTTTTATGCCAGCGGGTGAGGATATCTCGGGTGGCAGGTTTAAGCCAGCGGGTGAGGATATCTCGGGTGGCAGTTTTAAGCCAGCGGGTGAGGATATCTCGGGTGGCAGTTTTAAGCCAGCGGGTGAGGATATTTCGGTGGAAGTTTTAAGCCAGCGGGTGAGGATATCTCGGGTGAGGATATTTTGGTGGCAGTTTTAAGCCAACGGGTGAGGATATTTCGGGTGGCAGTTTTAAGCCAGCGGGTGAGGATATTTCGCGTGGCAGTTTTAAGCCAGCGGGTGAGGATATCTCGGGTGGCAGTTTTAAGCCAGCGGGTGAGGATATTTCGGTGGCAGTTTTAAGCCAGCGGGTGAGGATATTTCGGTGGCAGTTTTAAGCCAGCGGGTGAGGATATCTCGGGTGGCAGTTTTAGGCCAGCGGGTGAGTATATCTCGGGTGAGGATATTTCGGTGGCAGTTTTAAGCCAGCGGGTGAGGATATTTCGGGTGGCAGTTTTAAGCCACGATGCACAAGTCCCAGGGCATGACAATTCCTTGTGTTGCTGCAAACTTGGGCGACACGGAAATGCATCTGGGCGGTACGTTTACCGTCTTGTCTCGGGTGCCTGCCTTGACTGGTCTTGCTTTGGAACGTGGCTTGAATTTCGACCGGTTGGCCAAGATCAACCAGAGCCGGTCTTTGTTGGCACGGAAAGAATACGAAGCTGCGAAATGGCCACCGCTCGAAGCCAATGCGCTTCGACATTTTCAGTCGGTCCTTGCAGAGCTGTTGCTGAAACGGGGGTCTCCCGAAGCAGCTGTGCTGGACACGATCGGCGGCTTGGCCGAAACAGCAGCTGAGCAATTGTCACTGCCTGACTTCACTGCGGAACTGTGAGCACTTTCTAGGGTGGAAACGCTGCGCAATCATCGTGGCGGCGACGGCCGGTGCCATTTCTACCATAATTTCTACCGGGAGAGTGCGGAAGGGCTCTCGCACGGGGGCGGCTTGTGCAGTTTGAGCAGAGATGGCACCCACGACGAAGAGGAGGGGGCAGGAGCAGGAGGAGGAGGAGGAGGAGGAGCATGATGATGATGATGATGATGATGATGATGATGATGATGATGATGATGATGATCATGATGATCATGGTGCTGATGCTGAGGAGGACGATGATGATGATGATGATGATGATGATGATGATGAGGATGAGGATGAGGATGAGGATGAGGATGAGGATGATGACGATGAGGATTATGACGGCGGGGATGAGGCGATGGAAGGAGGACGAGGGAGGAGGAGGGGTGGAAGGAGGGCACGGAGATCGTGGAAAGGGTGCTCGCAAGGAGAGTGGCAAGGGGAAGAGGAAGGCGCTGGACGAGGAGGCCGACGAGGAGGAAGGAGGCGGAGGACAAGGCAAGAGGCGGCGGGAGGAGGATTTCATTGAAAATGGACGACGGGGGGGGGGGGAGATCAGCTCGAGGGCGGAGGACGCGGACGGGATGAGGAGGCGGCAGAAGGGAGGAGGAGGTGGAAGTGGAGGAGTCGTAGGAGGAGGAGGAGGAGGTGGAAGAGGAGGAGGAGGAGGAAGAGGAGGGAGGAACCGAGAAGAGCTCTGTGCTCGGCGCGGGCATCCAGCCGCCACGCGATGCATCATCTGCATGGTCGGCCCAGCCGACGGCTACGCCTCCAGCGAGGTGCTGCGCCCGTATATATGCTCGCCCCTTGGCGTGGGGCTGGCGGGGGGCCAAGGGGCGAGCTGTCCGGTAATTGACTATCTTTGAACATCCCTCCTGTAGAGGGACAGGCCCGACTTAAGACTACCCCTGGCCAACCAGCACAGAAAAAGAGAAGGACGGCGGCGATGAAGGGCAGGTGGGTGGGGGAGCGTGGAAGCATCGAGCGATCCGGAAACTCCGTCCCCCACGTCTGGAAGACACGCCGTAAACTCCCAGGCGGAAGCCAGGGGGAGATCCGGGGTGCGCTGGGCGGACGGTGAGGAGTAAGGAAAAGATGGAGGACGGGTGCCGGAGGAAGGAGAGAAGAGAAAGGGACAGGGAAGCATGCAGGAAGGAGGCAGGCAGGCAGAGAGAGAAGACATGGGCTGAAATTACACGGGGGAGGATTACGAGGCATCTATTTCTGAACAAGGAGACAGGGGAAGCGGGAGGAAGGAGGGAGAAAGCATCAAGGAAGGGATGCAGGGAAAGGAGAAGAGATTTACTCCGAGACTGTGCCAGGTCGTCACACGCAGCACCTCCCCGCCCAGCTGCGGTCCCAGACGGCCCACGAGGCCCTCGAAGCGGCCCAAGACGGCCCCAGGAGCGCCCCACACAGGGCCCGAGAGGGACAGCACGACCTGACAGTTCGAGCCCTCCGCTCCCGAGATGACGAGATGACCCTCGAGACCGCCAGCAGGCGGCCAACACGCCCCCAGGGGGCCTCCGAGATGCCCCGAGGTGTCTCGAAGAGGCCCCCGGGGGTCCCCAGGGAATCCCACAAGAGCCCATCAAAAGGCCCCCGAGAAGGCATCCACAACCCAGGCACGGTGGCGGGATGGGCCCAAGGCCACCATCACATACACCTACGTGTCCGAATGAAACGAGAGAGAGAGAGAGACACACACACACACACACTCACACAGAAACAGGAAAAAAGGGAGAAGAGAGAGAGAGAGAGCACAAACAAATCAGAGAGAACAAGCAACAACACATAAACAGGGATAGAGAGGCAGAGGCAGATACAGGGGAAGAGGTTACACTAACAGAGAAGAAGAGAACGAGAGAGGGAGAAAGAAAGAGAGAGAAACGACGAGAGAGAGAGAGAAAGAGAGAGAGAAAGAGAGAGAGCGACATACGGAGAGGCAAGCAGACATGCACACTGACAGAGAGAGAGGGAGAGAGCGAGAAAGAGATGCCAACAAAAAACGGAGCAACAAGCCACAAAGAAATATATATATATATATATATATACACATACACATGCATACTAGAACCATCGCGCGCGCTTCGCGCGCGCTCAGGTTCTAGCAGGCCCCGGGCCTTGACGAATTCACTGCTCCACTGAAAAAATGGACGACAGTCCACGCATGCCAACCCGCATTCCGAAAGGCTTCGGGAAAAACGGTTGCGTAGAAGGACGGAGGCCGGATGAATCGTAACAGGGGATATGTCGACCCCTATCCCAGGCTTCGTGGGGTTTCCGCATGGACCAGAAATTTGGGGCCTAACCCTGGGATATGCGATAGGGGGGTGTCCATTCTCGATAGGGGTGCGTCCGAATAGCCCCCTTGGGGTGTATCCCAGGGTTTTCCCATTCTTCTGAGCGGCCAGACTTTTCGGGCGAAACTCGGGGATTGGGGGAGAAACATCGCCCGCGAAATCGGGCTCCCAGAAGGCCTTCTGGGAGCATGGGTTTGGGAGGCGTCTTGGGGAGCCTGTTGGGGCGTGCAGCCGTCGTCGTCGTAATGTCGTGGTCGCCTCTTGGGGCGCGCCGTCGTCGGCGTCGTCGTCGTCCTCGTCTTCGTCGTTTCATCGTCGTCGTCGTCGCCGTCGTCGGTTCAAGAGGGCACTATGCGCGAAACGATCTGCGGAGGGCCGCGAGAAGGCGATCAGTCATGTTCCCAGTCAACTTCCCAGACAGCTCTCCCGTATCATGATGGTACGTCGAAGCCTCCGGAGACTCGCGGGCCCATGATGAACCATGTCCCCGAAGGCTTTCTGGGGACATGGTTTGTTGGGGTGTGTTGGGGGGCCTCTTGGGCGCTCCCTGGGGGCCCCTTGGGGGCCTCCGGGAACTCGCGGGCCCATGATGAACCATGTCCCCGGAAGGCTTTCTGGGGACATGATTTCTTGGGGTGTGTTGGGGGGCCTCTTGGGCGTTCCCTGCATGGGAGCTCCTTGGGGGCATCCGGGAACTCGCGGGCCCATGATGAACCATGTCCCCTGAAGGCTTTCTGGGGACATGATTTCTTGGGGTGTGTTGGGGGGCCTCTTGGGCGTTCCCTGTGAGCCCCTTGGGGGTCTCTCGAGGCTTCGTGGAGACCTCTTGGGCGCAGCACAGGGCTTCGTGGGAGCCGCTTGGTAGCCTCTGGGGGCCTACTGGCGGCCTCTAGGGCCAGAGAACTCGAAATATCGGTTGGCGGTCCCCCTCTGGTTTCGGGGCGGGCCGGGCCGCCTCGGGACCCCTCTGGCCACTGGGCCTTCTCCTGGGGCACACTCGGGTTGTCTGGGGAGCCTCTGGGCCGTCTTGGGGCCCTCTCCGGGGCCTCGTGGGCCGTCTTGGAGCGATCTGAGGGGGTTTCCGAGGCCATGAAGGAGCGCTGGAACGGGGGAAAAGCGAGAACGCCAAAATCCCAAACACTCAGAAAATTATTGAATCTTGCCTCCCAGGGCCTTCAGGAGCCTCTCGAGTCCGTCCTGGAGCGTATTGGAGTCCTCGTCGGCTGTCTTGAAGGCATCTTGGGCGTCTTCGGGGCCTCTTGGGACCGTCTTGGGCCCTCTCGGGACCCCCTTAGCATGTCGTGGCCTGTTTCGGGGCGGGCCCGGGCCGCCTCGGGAGCTCTGGACCCCCCAAACACCCCCCGGCGGGCACCGATGAGGGGAACAGGCAGCAGCCAGCCCCCCCCCCGGGCCTACTCCGAGATAGAGAACCATGTTCCCGGGAAGCTTTCCGGGAGCACGATTTGTTCGGCTCTCTGGGGGCTCACCGAGGGGCCCCTTTTGGCCTTGTCGGCAAACCTATTAGAAACATGCTTGGGGCGGTGGGCGGAAGCCCAAGGAATCATGTTCCAGGAAAGCTGTCTGGGAAATACGATTTACCGAGGTGTCTTGGGGGCCCGCATGGGGCTTTCCTGGGGGCCCCTCGGGGGCCTATTGGGGCTTCCGGGGGGCCTCCTGGGAGACTCACAGGGCTTCTTGGTAGCCTTTTGATGGCCTCCGGGGGCGTCCTAGGGGCCTCTCAGGCTGGAGACCTTGAAATGTCGTGCTCTTCGGGCCCTCTTGGGTCGCTCTTGGGGCTCTGGGGCGCTGTCGAGGCCCTCTTGAATTATCTGGGGGGCCTCCTGGGCCGTCTCTGGGCTTTCTTGGGAGCCTCGTCGGCCGTCTTGGAGCGATCTGAAGGGCCTCTGACGCCGTCTGGGACCCTAGGCAGTCCTTTGCTATGCACCGGTATGCTTTGGAGGTCTTTTGGGGGCCGTTTGGGGTGCCCTTGGGGCCTCTTTCGGGGGCCTCTTTGAGGCCTCTTTGGGGGCTCTTGGAGCATCTACGGGGCCTCCGGGGGGCCTCTTGGTCTCTGTTGGGGGCCTCTTGGGGCCTCCTAGAAACCTTTTGGGGCGGAAGGCTCGAATAGTCGCGGTTCGTTTTCCACCTCTTGAGCCCCTCTTGGGGCAGTCTTGGGTCCCTCTTGGGCGATCTTGGGCGCCTCATGGGACGTCTTGGGGCGCTCTTGGGCCGTCTTGGGGCTCTCTTGCGCCGTCGTGGCGCCCTCTTTGGGTGCCTCTTGGGCCGCGTTGAACTGATTGCTGGGGCCTCGTGGGCTGTCTTGGACAGTCGGAAGCACGAAACAGTGAGAACACAAAAAACCTGCAAAAACATAAAAAAAAACACTTTGTTCGCCTCGTGAGTGCCTCGTGGGATTCCTTTTGAGAGCAGCTTGGCCGTCTTGAAGCCCTCTTGGGGTGTCTTCAAGCCATGTTGGACCAATTTTGAAACGCTCTTGTGCGGTCTTGGGCTCTCGTGGAGCGCTCTTGGGCCATCTTGGCGCCCTCTTGCCCCCTTTGACGTTTTTTGGCGCCCCCCGCCGGGCCCGAAAAAGGCCAGAAGATAAATCAGTGCACTTTGGGGGGCCCGGGACCCCATTTATATATGTGTATATATACACACTGTATATGTGTATATATATACATATATATATGTATATATATATTATAGATATATGTATATACTTATCCATGCGCACGCTTCGCACGCGCTTACGTTCTAGCAGGCTCCGGGCCTTAACGACTTCGCAGTTCCACTAACGCAATGCGAAGACACACGCGGTTGGAATCAGAAGGAGGCCCCCCGCCTCATGTTACCTTTGCCATCAGCAGCTTCTACGGCATACGAGCCAAACCATTAGACATGCAAAACATGCACGTGAATGCGCACCTGGGAGTTTGTCAGGATCCCAGCGGTCTCTTCCAAGACTTGGTGAGTCCTGGAAGCCTCGGGGGCCTCTTCGGTTTTGTAGGGAGTGTTTCGGAAACGTCTTGAGGGTTGCTGGGGACTTTGGGGGGGGGGTCTGGGAGCTCAGAGTTTCTGGTTGTCCTGGCGGGGCTCCTGTCTGGACATTCTCTTGGAGCCATGTTGGAGGCCGGATGAATCATGTTCCTGGAAGGCTTTCTGGGAGCAAGGACTTGTGGTGTGCCGTTTGGAACGTTTCGTCGTCGTCGTCGCCTCTTGCTGAGCCTGGTTGGAGGCCTGATGAAGCATTTTCCCGAAGGTCTTCTTAGAATGTGCTTGTTGGGTGTGTTTTGGGGTGGTGCTTGAGGCGTTCCGTCGTCGGCGTCGCCTCTGGGGGAGCCATGTTGGAGGCCTGATGAAGCATGTTCCCGGAAGGCCGTATGGGAACATGATTTTTGGGAGTTACCTGGGGGGCTGCTTGGGGTGCTCCGTCGACCGTCGTCGTCGTCGCCCGCGTTGAATGGGGACCTGATGAATCATGTTCTCGGGAGGCCTGCTTGGGACGCTCTCGGGAGCTTACCGAGGTCTCCCAGACGGCCCAGGAAGGCCCATGAAATCCCAGACAACTCCCAGGCAGTGAAACAGGCCAGTCTGGGATTCGTCTGGGATGATCGATTATGAAGCCAAAATTGAAAATCCCATGGCCTCATCTTGAGCATCCCTTCGGAGCCTTTTGATGGATGCGTCTAAGTAAGCTGCATCCTGTAACACTGCATCCCGCTGCACTCCTTTCTCAATGTTTTGCCTGGGTTAGGGGGTTGGGACACGCAAGAGCGCCGCGAGGCGCCGAGAAGAGGCAGAAGAGGCGGAGAGCACCCCAGCAGTGGTACCCAAGAGGGCCCTTTGGGCGCCACTGTCAGAAGGCGCTCTTGAGGCGCTCTTGAGGCGCTCTTGGGCGTCTCTCGGAAGCCTTTCGGAATCTTCCGAGGAGCCCAAGAGGAGCACAAGAGCAGCTAGTTGGCCGTCTTGGAAACATCTTCGGGGCGTCTTGGAGCCCTCTGAAGGACCCCATCCGTGTCCCAAATAAGCCCAAGAGCAGCCCGGGAGGGTCCCAACAACACTCCAAGAGGACCCGAAGATGGCACCCCGAAAGTGACACCCACGAGCCCCTCTTGGGTGCCAGTCGGGTGGCCTTTTGGGGAGCCTCCTGGGGTCCTCTTGGGCCCCCTCTGGTCTACTCTCGAGGCGCCGTTGGGCTTCTCTCAGAGCCCTGGTGGGGCCGATCTGGGAAACCAGACAGAGCAAGGTGACCGAGAAACCCTCTCAGCCGTCCGACGGGACGCTAACATCAACCGCGCGCAAGTAATCTCATAAATGGATATCGTTTAACAGACTCCTATCCCCACTGGCGTGGCCCTCGTCCCACTGAGCGATTTACCCCCCCACACGGTGGGATGCATGCCGTCTCCCTCGGGTTTCAGGGGGTAGATCCTTACCCCGGCGGCGGGGGAAGGGCAGGTTGGCAGGAGGCTGAGTGGGGGTTGGGGTCGGTTAACCGATACTGAATAACCTCCGCCGCTTCCCTATCCTCCCCCACCACACCCGACGTCGCGATTTTTTGTTCCGAACGGCGGCCCTGGATGTGTGAACCTCTTCCCAGGGATCAGCTCTATCGGGCCTTATTATGCTGAGCTGTTTGTTCGCTTCAGAAGACCAATGAGGGATTGTGGAGCCTGAGAACGGCCGAAACCGTTCCGTCGTCGTCGTCGCCCGTGGGGAGGGCCTCATGAATCCAAGTCCCAGAAGCCCTTTTCGGAACCTGAATGGTGGGAATGTCTTGGAGGCTGCTTGCGGCGTTCCGTCGTCGTCGTCGCCCATGTTCAGGGCCTGATGAGTCATGCTCCAGGCAAGCCTTCTGGGGGCATGAGTTTTGGGAGTGTCTTGGGGGCCTGCTTGGGGCGTTCCGACGTTGTCGTCGCCTCTTGGGGAGGCCTTTTGACGGCGCAAGGAATGATGTCCCCGGAAGGCTTGTTGGCAAAATGAATGTTGGAAGTGTCTTGGAAAGCTGCGTGGAACATTCCGTCTTCATCATAGCCACTTGGGAGTCATGTTGGGGGCCAAATGAATCATGTTCCTGACAGGCCTTCTGGGAGCAGTATTTTTGAGCGTGCTCCTATCTTGAAGGGCTGCTGATGGCGCTGCGTCACTGGCGTCGGCCATGCCTGGGGCCTCATGAATCATGTTCCCACAAAGACTTCTGGGAGCAAGATATTTGGGAATGTCTTTGGGGGCTGCTTGGGCCGGTCCGTCGTCGTCGTCGTCGCCTCTTGAGGAACCATGTTGGGAGCCCGATGAATCATTTTCCCGCAAGGACTGCTGGGAACATGAATTGTGGGAGTGTCGTGGGAGGGCCTGCTTGGGGCGTTCCGTCGTCCTCGTCGCCCATGTTGGGGCGTTCCGTCGTCGTCGTCGGCCACCGATTCTCGCGTACCTTAAAAAATCTGGGCGGGAAACCTGCGAAAGACCGAAAGAGGACGAGGAGGAGCAGGCAACGAGGGGAAGAAGAAGAGCAGGAAGATGGTGCAGTCAGGTGATTTTGCAAATATCGTCATGCGATGGACACCCTCCCTCCGGGGCCTCCCCCTGGCCGCTCAAATTATCTAGGGGCCTTCGGCCCATCCTGCCTCTTGGAAGCAGATTCGAAGCCTCTCGGGGCCGGTTTTGTCGGCCTCTTGGGGTCTTTGGGGGGGCCCTTTGGGGCCTCTTGGGGGCCTCTTGGGGCCTCCTGGGAGCCTTTTGGGGTTGGAATACCGGAATTGGAACTTTTTTTCAGTTCGCGGTCCCCCTCTTGGGCCCCTCTTGGGGCCGCCTTGGGTCTTCACGCTGGGCACGTCTGGGGGGGATCTTGGCGCGTCTCGGAGCCGCCGGGGCCTCCTCCCGAACGGCTCCTGCGAGCCGTGGACCCCATGCGCCGTCGAGGCCACGGCCCCGGAGGCCCCCGCCCATGCGCCCGTCGAGGCCTGGCGCCGGGGCCTCCTGGGGCACCCTTCAAGCAGGAGGGTCGAATTTTGGAGTCGTGGCGCCCCTCTTGGGCGCATCTTGGGGCCGACTTGGGGCTCTCTTGGGCTGTCTTGGGCGCCTCTGGGGCCGTCTTGGGGCCCTCTTGGGCCGTCTTGGGGCGCTCTTGGGGGCCTATTGAGCCGTCTTGGAACGTCGGGCAGCCGAAAAGGCTGGAAGGCCAAAATCGTTCCAAAATCGCCTTAAACTTTACGATTTCGGCCTCTTGAAGCACTCTGGAGAGGCGTCTTGAAGCGTCGTGGAGTGCCTTGGGGGGCCTCTCGGGCCGTCTTGGGCCTGTCTTGGGCGTCCTGGAGCGGTCTTTCGGCGACTCGGGGCCCGCTTGGGCCGTCATGGGAGCCTCTGGAGGCCCTCCTGGACTATTTTGGACCTCCCTGGCCCCCATGGGGGGTCGGGGCACCTGTTTGTGGGCCCCTGGCCTGCCCCCCCAGGGATACATATATATATATATATATATATATATATATATATATATACATATATATATATATACATACATACCTACCTACCTACCTACCTACCTACCTACCTACCTACCTACCTACATACATACATACATACATACATACATGCATACATACATACATACATACATACATACAGGCAGGCAGGCAGACAGGCAGGCAGACAGACATACATACATGTGTGTATGCATGTATATATATATACATATATACATGCATACATATATATGTGTATATACATATACACCTACATACATTCATACATATACATATATAGAGATATATAGAGAGAGGGAGAGAAAAAAACGGAAAGAGTCTGCACGCTGTAGAACAAGAGACATGGCCGTGGCAAGGGAGGCAAAGAGATGATGAGAGTGATCGTGCAGAAGATACTGAGAGAGACACACAGAGAGAGAGAGAATGACGACGACGACGACGACGACGACGACGACGGCGATAACGGCGGCGAAGTCGACGTAAGAAACACGCGACCGCGGAACTCTCCTCGCCGCTCAGGACCTTGTAGGCGTCCGTGAGGGACTCTATCTCCTCCTCTCGCCTGCGGGGCGGCATCTTCGGATCGGCGGGCCTGCACCAAAGCGAAAACAAGTGGAGGCGAGAGGCTCATTTACCCGATGCCAACCGCCCGCCCTGTCGGCCGCGGCGGGGGCAATAAGCAGGTGGGCCACCCGAGCAAACACAAGTGGCTCTAAACAAGCCCTTCGGAACATAATCTTGCACAGCGGTCGACAGGCGAAACAGAAACACTTGTTCGGCCGGACGAAGAAATCTCGACGGGCGAGCTGGGAGTTGTTTCCTGGCGATCCGAGACATTCCGGATTCCGAACGAAGAAATTATTCGGGCAAGCGGGTGAACTGTCCTCGGTCGAACGAGGAAGACTACTTCGGGAGAGCGGAAATGCTACCCCGTCGAGCGAGGAAGCCTCCAGACACCACGGAGAACTGAGCACAATCGAAAGGGCCCTCATCTCACCAATGCCGCCGAGTCCCGAAGGCCCGTGGGACACAACGAGCCCTGTGAACGCAATCGTTTCCCTGGGCTCAATAGACCCCCTCACCAGCCTTCGACCGTCCCTCCGCCGATACACGACGACAACAACATAATGCACAACGAACACAAAAATAACACGCGCATGCCATAATGTCGATAACGCCCACTTTTCAAAAGACCGGCCATCGAACTGTCAAGTTCAAGGTAAGGGTCGTCGATCGGGCGAACGCTGCGCCAAAAAACCACCCATCACATGATTGCAGGAACCGTCGAACGAAGAAACTTACGGATGCTGGAATAGGAAAGCCCTGCTGGAAGCCTCCAACCACCACGTAGCAGAAACCGAACGCCCGCGAGAAACAACGAGCCCTGTAAGCGCGATCGTTTTTCTAGACCTAACCAAGCCTGCGAACCTCCCTCTTCCGGTAGAAAGTGATTACGTGATGATGCAAAATATTCACGTGAAGAACGCGTGCCTGCCCGAAGTTTGAAAACTCGTTATGTTCCAAAGAGCTGTCGGCCAACCCGGGATTTCAATTTAGGGCAGTGACCGTTGATCGGTCGAGCGAGACTTCAAAGAACAACCCGTTGCATGCATACCAACCGCCGACCGAACAAAACTCACGGACGCTGAAATAGGAAACTCGCGCTGGAAGCCTTCAGACACAACGGAGCGAAACCCGAATGCCCACCCCCCAAAAAAAGAGCCCTGTAAACGCAATCATTCTCTAGACTCCCTACCGCTGACTCCCGTCGTCGGAGGTGGCCACGTTTTGTATTCCGCGGGCCCCCAACACCCTTTCGCCACATTCCGCCGCGGACAAAAAAGGCAACTCTTTCGGTCCTCGAAGGCGAGGCCAATCCTCGGGCTCCCCATTTGCTAAGAACGCTTGCCCTAGAAATGGAAACTGCGCACTTCCTGAACATCACTGCAACGCAAACCGTTTCCCAAACTAGGGCAACTCACCAACCGGTCGCTCCCAGTTGACTGGGGGGCCCAGCGTTCCCCCTGGAAACACTGAAAGATGGATCCCAGCCGAGTAGGCTACTGAATTGGAAGCCGAACAATCTAACCATCACTACTTCTGCTCGGCCATCTGGAACGGCAGCAGCAAGGGACGCATAGCAGTAGCACTATCGGGTAGAAATTCACAGGCGCCAGGCGCGCCTGTGAGGATTCGCAAACGTAACCCCGAAACAAACGATGGCCCAAAACTCGGCAAGGACCAATGATTAGGAGCCAAACTCCATACACCGTCGCTTTTTGTTCCAGCCCCGCATTGACATTCGCATAGGAACACGGATCCTGGTGTATACGGGATCCTGGTGTATGCAGTTGCGTTGTTTCCCCGGGAAAACGGGGAAACAGGTATACAGCACACCACCCCGACGTCATCCCCGACCCTCGAAAAGTCCCGGGATCGAAACACGACCCACCCACTGGTCATGCACACGTTCCGGTTTCCGACATGCTTACGGCGGGGCGAACGTGCGTGAAGGGGCCCTGGGACACACAAATAAATACGCACAAAAAAAAAGATTCCCCATATTTTCCTATATTTTCTGGGTGTCTGTCTTCCCCCCCACTTCCCATATTTTCGCATATCTTCTGGGGATCGACGACTAATTGTGTCTGTGTGTTTTTTCCCCTCCTGAGTGCAAGCGGATGCACCGTGCGAGCTGGCCGCCCGCCCGCACCTACACAACACTGAGCACCCCCCGGGGGGGGGGGGGGGCAACCCGTGAGGGTGCATCGGACGGGTCCCTGCAGCCGGACCCGGTTGGGCAGGGCACGCGACAGGACACGAGACCCTTCCGAGGGCCACATTGCCACAGGAATGTGAGAGGCATGGGTCGCGAGACACAGGGCACAGGAGTCCCCTTGATTTGGCAGGGTCGACCTACTCCAGATTTCGTAATAAAGGGAAGGTCTCATTTCGGGGGGGGGTCTCTTCCAGGCTATCTCGGAGGGCCTGGGGGGTCTGGAGACGATGTTTTGGAGGGTTCTCCCACGGGGGAGGTCTGAAATGGCTTGACTTAGAGGGTGCAGACCCCCTCCCTCCCTTTTATCACGAAATCTGGAGTACTAATCCGGGCCGACTGTAGCATGTGTGCGAATCGCGAAACATGCCTCAAGCGGGAGACCACCACCCCGCCCATTGGGCCCGCAGATCATGTTCGCAATCCGAGCGGGTCACTGGCCCACTGCAGCAAGCATATTCACTTGTGCACCCCAGAGACGCACGTCGCAAGAGCGTCTCGAGCGGGGGCCTCGTCCGCAAGCGAGTTGCAAGGAAGTCCCAGGCGCGAGCCTCACCGCCCACCCCCCCCCTTTATGTGGCGGCCAACACTTCACGCTGGTCATCCGAGCGGGTCATGGGGATATTTCGCCAGGCATAGCACTTACTTGTAGAAGAAGAACAACTGGCCTCCGGCGCCGCCCCTGGCGCGCTCCGCGCGCCAGGGAGAGGGGCCCAGCGCGGATCCAAGAAATCCGCGCGGAGCGCAAAAAGTTTGTGTTTATGGCCGTTTTTCTTATTCGAACTTGAGAACCTCGTGAGGATGCCTCGAGCGGAGGCCCCGTCTGTGAGCGAACTGCGAAGATGTCTCAGACGGGACCCCCCCCCTCCCCCCTGATGGCGTCCGCACTCCAGGTTAGCAGCATAAGCGGGTCATTGGCCTACGTACTGCAACAGGCAAATCACTTGTGCACCCCAAGGGCGCAAATCGCGAGGACATCTCGAGCGGGGGCCTCGTTGGTAAGTGCATGGCAAGGGCAGCCTCGAGCGGGCGCCCCCATTCCCTATGGGGCCTGCGGGTCCAACAGGGGTCACGGGTCGCAGAGCTCTGACGGGCCCCGCAGGTCTCAAAGGCTCCACGCGGCGCATCCTGGTATCCTCGCATCTTGGCAACATCAACATCGGTAGTAGCCAGAGAGGGTGAGCCTGATTCACATTCGGGAGATTATCATGCAGGGTCCTGACGTCGGAATAGCTTGCAAGTGGTATACTATTTTGCGGACCTGGTTGCCTCTGCGCGAGCTGTCATCGCGTGCGATTGGGCAACGCCATGCACAACTTTACACATCCGCCCTCAACGAAAATTGGGTGCCACTGGGCCTCGCTGATGAAAATTACTCTGTGCGCGGTGGCCTTACGGAAGCCATCGAAACCAACAAGAAACCTGCCACGAGGCAGGGTCCGAAAACCTGACCGGAAAGCCGGGCGGACGGCTGAAACTTTGAAACTTAAGCGCTGGCCGACACGTTGCAAACCCCCACCTCACGGGGACAAAATCGCAATGCCAGCCCTGGTTAGCCGTCCACCACGCCCGCCTGCGCCACCCCTGGGCGGCTCAACCCAGCAGGGCATCACCCTTGGTCGACTTGGCATATGTGACCTGGTAGATTACGAGGCCGACACCACACTTGGATATGATGTCCGAGACGCAGTAGCCAATCTGGATGGCCACCACAGCATTGGACGCAGTGATTCCAAGCATCGGGAAGAGGTACACGACCGGGTAGGTGCACCAACTGATCACCGTCATCACCTGCGCAAGCTGGATCTTACCTTTGATCGTAGGGTCGATTTCGCTGTCAGTGGCCGCCTTCAACCCAACCAGCAACTCGTATACGATGTACAGGAAGAAGCACATGGACAAGCCCCAGCATTCCCAGCGCGAGGTCAGGTCGCCGCTCACGGTCAGCTCGCCATAGTACCCGGTGACGATCATCAGGGCGGCGCCGACGCCCAACGTCTTGGACTTGACGCTGTAGGTCTTCTCGTCCAGGTTCATGACCAACAGGATTTCGATCAGCAGCAGCGGCACCGTCAGCAGCCAGTCCATGTACCGGTAGGCATCATTGAAGGGCGTGCCCGTCAGCTCGGGGTCGGCCTTGCCCACCTGGTACGTGTAGGCCTCCACCCACGAGTTGAAGATGCGGATGTAATGGTAGGCTGCGATGAAGGTAACCAGGCCAGAGATGATGACGGCGCTCTTGAATTGGTCGCGTACCGCGGTGGAGCGGAACCACAAGTACATTGTGGTCGCCATCATGCTCGCGAGGGCGAACGACAGCGTGTTGTACACCGCCTGGTACTGCATATCGCTCATCGGGTACATCACCATAGCTCCTGAGGCGTTCGACTCACGGACACGGAGATTGAGCAACCAAAACTTGAGCCAAAATGGCTACGGAAAGCCATCCTGTAGTTTTTTTTTTTGATTCTGGCTTTAGAGAGAACGCCGCGGGTCTACTTCCTCTCCTCCTCCAACTCCTCCCCCTCCTCCCTCCTTCCATCCCTGCATGTGCCCTCCGCATGTCAGCCAGTTCAACCAGCTCGGCACATCCCTCACGCGCTTCGTGACCCAATAGGGAGCTCCACCGAAGGCTCCAATGGCTACGTTCGCACGTGGGCGTCACGTCCGTTACGCCCGAGCGGGTCGTTAGCCGATTGTAGCAGGCATAGCACTGAGCACCCCAAAGGCGCACACCGGGAAGATGATTCGAAAGGGAGCCGTGCATGTGTGCGAATGGCGAAACAGCCTCAAGCGGGAGACCCTCCCCAAAAACCATGGGGCCCGCAGCTCATGTTAGCAGTCCGAGCGGGTCATTGGCCTACTGTGGCAAGCATATCACTTGTGCACCCCAAGGCGCAAAACGCGAAGATGTCTCGAGAGGGGGGCCTCGTCCGTGAGTCCATGGCGAGGAAGTCTCAGGCTCGAGCCCACCCCCCACCCCCTCTGGGGCCCGCACTTCAGGTTGGCAATCCGAGCGGGCCATGAGGACAAAGCGCTTGAGAATCCCAAGGGGCGCAAATCGTGAGGATGTCTCGAGCGGTGGCCTCGTCTGTGAGCGAGTTGCGAAGATGTCTCAGACGGCCCCCCCCCCATGGCGCCCGCACTCCAGGTTAGCAGCATAAGCGGGTCAGTGGCCTACTGCAACAGGCATATCACTTGTGCACCCCAAGGGCGCAAATCGCAAGGATGTCTCGAGCGGGGGCCTCGTTTGTAAGTGCATGGCGAGGCAACCTCGAACGGGTGCCCCCTTCCCTATAGGGCCTGCGGGGCCAACAAGGGTCACGGGTCGCACAATCCTTACGGGCCCCGCAAGTCTCAAAAGCTCCACGCGGCGCAACCTGGTATCCTCGCATCGTGGCAACATCAACATCGGTAGTAGTCCGTGAGGGTGAGTGTAATTCACATTCGGGAAATGATCATGCCGGGTCCTGACGTCGGAACAGCTTGTAAGTGGGATACTATTTTCCGGACCTGGTTGCCTCTGCGCGAGCTGTCATCGCGTGCGATTGGGCAACGCCATGCACAACTTTACACATCCGCCCTCAACGAAAATTGGATGCCACTGGGCCTCGCTGATGAAAATTACACGGTGCGTGGTGGCCTTACGGAAACCGTCGAAACCAGCAAGAAACCTGCCACGAGGCATGGTCCGAAAACCTGACCGGAAAGCCGGGCGGACGGCTGAAACTTTGTAACTTGCACGTGGGCCAACACGTTGCAAACCCCCACCTCGCGGGGACAAAATCGCAGTCGTAGCCCTGGTTAGCCGTCCACCACGCCCGCCCGCGCCACCCCTGGGCGGCTCAACCCAGCAGGGCACCACCCTTAGTCGACTTGGCATATGTGACCTGGTAGATTACGAGGCCAACACCACACTTGGATATGATGTCCGAGACGCAGTAACCAATCTGGATGGCCACCACAGCATTGGACGCCGTGATTCCAAGCATCGGGAAGAGGTACACGACCGGGTAGGTGCACCAACTGATCACTGTCATCACCTGCGCAAGCTGGATCTTACCTTTGATCGTAGGGTCGATTTCGCTGTCAGTTGCCGCCTTCAACCCAACCAGCAACTCGTATACGATGTACAGGAAGAAGCACATGGACAAGCCCCAGCATTCCCAGCGCGAGGTCAGGTCGCCGCTCACCGTCAGCTCGCCATAGTACCCAGTGACGATCATCAGGGCGGCGCCGACGCCCAACGTCTTGGACTTGACGCTGTAGGTCTTCTCGTCCAGGTTCATGACCAACAGGATTTCGATCAGCAGCAGCGGCACCGTCAGCAGCCAGTCCATGTACCGGTAGGCATCATTGAAGGGCGTGCCCGTCAGCTCGGGGTCGGCCTTGCCCACCTGGTACGTGTAGGCCTCCACCCACGAGTTGAAGATGCGGATGTAATGGTAGGCTGCTATGAAGGTTACCAGGCCAGAGATGATGACGGCGCTCTTGAATTGGTCGCGTACCGCGGTGGAGCGGAACCACAAGTACATTGTGGTCGCCATCATGCTCGCGAGGGCGAACGACAGCGTGTTGTACACCGCCTGGTACTGCATATCGCTCATCGGGTACATCACCATAGCTCCTGAGGCGTTCGACTCACGGACACGGAGATTGAGCAACCAAAACTTGAGCCAAAATGGCTACGGAAAGCCATCCTGTGGTTTTTTTTGATTCTGGCTTTAGAGAGAACGCCGCGGGTCTACTTCCTCTCCTCCTCCAACTCCTCCCCCTCCTCCCTCCTTCCATCCCTGCATGTGCCCTCCGCATGTCAGCCAGTTCAACCAGCTCGGCACATCCCTCACGCGCTTCGTGACCCAATAGGGAGCTCCACCGAAGGCTCCAATGGCTACGTTCGCACGTGGGCGTCACGTCCGTTACGCCCGAGCGGGTCGTTAGCCGATTGTAGCAGGCATAGCACTGAGCACCCCAAAGGCGCACACCGGGAAGATGATTCGAAAGGGAGCCGTGCATGTGTGCGAATGGCGAAACAGCCTCAAGCGGGAGACCCTCCCCAAAAACCATGGGGCCCGCAGCTCATGTTAGCAGTCCGAGCGGGTCATTGGCCTACTGTGGCAAGCATATCACTTGTGCACCCCAAGGCGCAAAACGCGAAGATGTCTCGAGAGGGGGGCCTCGTCCGTGAGTCCATGGCGAGGAAGTCTCAGGCTCGAGCCCACCCCCCACCCCCTCTGGGGCCCGCACTTCAGGTTGGCAATCCGAGCGGGCCATGAGGACAAAGCGCTTGAGAATCCCAAGGGGCGCAAATCGTGAGGATGTCTCGAGCGGTGGCCTCGTCTGTGAGCGAGTTGCGAAGATGTCTCAGACGGCCCCCCCCCCATGGCGCCCGCACTCCAGGTTAGCAGCATAAGCGGGTCAGTGGCCTACTGCAACAGGCATATCACTTGTGCACCCCAAGGGCGCAAATCGCAAGGATGTCTCGAGCGGGGGCCTCGTTTGTAAGTGCATGGCGAGGCAACCTCGAACGGGTGCCCCCTTCCCTATAGGGCCTGCGGGGCCAACAAGGGTCACGGGTCGCACAATCCTTACGGGCCCCGCAAGTCTCAAAAGCTCCACGCGGCGCAACCTGGTATCCTCGCATCGTGGCAACATCAACATCGGTAGTAGTCCGTGAGGGTGAGTGTAATTCACATTCGGGAAATGATCATGCCGGGTCCTGACGTCGGAACAGCTTGTAAGTGGGATACTATTTTCCGGACCTGGTTGCCTCTGCGCGAGCTGTCATCGCGTGCGATTGGGCAACGCCATGCACAACTTTACACATCCACCATCAACGAAAATTGGATGCCACTGGGCCTCGCTGATGAAAATTACACGGTGCGTGGTGGCCTTACGGAAACCGTCGAAACCAGCAAGAAACCTGCCACGAGGCATGGTCCGAAAACCTGAGCGGAAAGCCGGGCGGACGGCTGAAACTTTGTAACTTGCACGTGGGCCAACACGTTGCAAACCCCCACCTCGCGGGGACAAAATCGCAGTCGTAGCCCTGGTTAGCCGTCCACCACGCCCGCCCGCGCCACCCCTAGGCGGCTCAACCCAGCAGGGCACCACCCTTAGTCGACTTGGCATATGTGACCTGGTAGATTACGAGGCCAACACCACACTTGGATATGATGTCCGAGACGCAGTAACCAATCTGGATGGCCACCACAGCATTGGACGCCGTGATTCCAAGCATCGGGAAGAGGTACACGACCGGGTAGGTGCACCAACTGATCACCGTCATCACCTGCGCAAGCTGGATCTTACCTTTGATCGTAGGGTCGATTTCGCTGTCAGTGGCCGCCTTCAACCCAACCAGCAACTCGTAAACGATGTACAGGAAGAAGCACATGGACAAGCCCCAGCATTCCCAGCGCGAGGTCAGGTCGCCGCTCACCGTCAGCTCGCCATAGTACCCGGTGACGATCATCAGGGCGGCGCCGACGCCCAACGTCTTGGACTTGACGCTGTAGGTCTTCTCGTCCAGGTTCATGACCAACAGGATTTCGATCAGCAGCAGCGGCACCGTCAGCAGCCAGTCCATGTACCGGTAGGCATCATTGAAGGGCGTGCCCGTCAGCTCGGGGTCGGCCTTGCCCACCTGGTACGTGTAGGCCTCCACCCACGAGTTGAAGATGCGGATGTAATGGTAGGCTGCTATGAAGGTTACCAGGCCAGAGATGATGACGGCGCTCTTGAATTGGTCGCGTACCGCGGTGGAGCGGAACCACAAGTACATTGTGGTCGCCATCATGCTCGCGAGGGCGAACGACAGCGTGTTGTACACCGCCTGGTACTGCATATCGCTCATCGGGTACATCACCATAGCTCCTGAGGCGTTCGACTCACGGACACGGAGATTGAGCAACCAAAACTTGAGCCAAAATGGCTACGGAAAGCCATCCTGTGGTTGTGGGTTCTGGCTTCGGAGAGACAGCGCCGCGGGTCTCCTCTCTCTCCCCCTCCCCCTCCTCCCCCTCCTCCCTCCTTCCATTCTGCATGTGCCCTCCGCATGTCAACCAGTTGGGCACATCCCTCACGCGCTTCGTGACCCATTAAGGAGCTCCACCGAAGGCTCCCATGGCTACGTTCGCACGTGGACGTCACGTCCACTTCGCCCGAGCGGGTCGTTAGCCGATTGCAGCAGGCATAGCACTGAGCACCGCAAGGGCGCACACCAGGAAGGATGATTCGAAAAGGAGCCGTGCATGTGTGCGACTTGCGAAACAGCCTCAAGCGGGAGACCCCATCAAAAAAACATGGGGCCCGCAGATCATGTTGGCAATCCGAGCGGGTCAATGGCCTACTGTGGCAAGCATATCTTTTGTGCACACCAAAGACGCAAAACGCGAGGATGTCTCGAGCGGGGGCCTCGTCCGTGAGTCCATGGCGAGGAAGTCTCAGGCGCGACCCCCCCCCCCCCACTCCCTATGGGGCCCGCACGTCACGTTGGCAATCCGAGCGGGCCATCGGGATAAAGCGCTTGAGAACCCCAAGGGGGGCAAATCGTGAGGATGTCTCGAGCGGGGGCCTCGTCTGTGAGCGAAGTGCGAAGATGTCTTCAGACGGGACCCCCCCCATGGCGCCCGCACTTCAGGTTGGCACTATGAGCGGGTCATTGGCCTACTGCAACAGGCATATCACTTGTGCACCCCAAGGGCGCAAATCGCAAGGATGTCTCGAGCGGGGGCCTCGTTTGTAAGTGCATGGCGAGGCAACCTCGAACGGGTGCCCCCTTCCCTATAGGGCCTGCGGGGCCAACAAGGGTCACGGGTCGCACAATCCTTACGGGCCCCGCAAGTCTCAAAAGCTCCACGCGGCGCAACCTGGTATCCTCGCATCGTGGCAACATCAACATCGGTAGTAGTCCGTGAGGGTGAGTGTAATTCACATTCGGGAAATGATCATGCCGGGTCCTGACGTCGGAACAGCTTGTAAGTGGGATACTATTTTCCGGACCTGGTTGCCTCTGCGCGAGCTGTCATCGGGTGCGATTGGGCAACGCCATGCACAACTTTACACATCCGCCCTCAACGAAAATTGGATGCCACTGGGCCTCGCTGATGAAAATTACACGGTGCGTGGTGGCCTTACGGAAGCCGTCGAAACCAGCAAGAAACCTGCCACGAGGCATGGTCCGAAAACCTGAGCGGAAAGCCGGGCGGACGGCTGAAACTTTGTAACTTGCACGTGGGCCAACACGTTGCAAACCCCCACCTCGCGGGGACAAAATCGCAGTCGTAGCCCTGGTTAGCCGTCCACCACGCCCGCCCGCGCCACCCCTAGGCGGCTCAACCCAGCAGGGCACCACCCTTAGTCGACTTGGCATATGTGACCTGGTAGATTACGAGGCCAACACCACACTTGGATATGATGTCCGAGACGCAGTAACCAATCTGGATGGCCACCACAGCATTGGACGCCGTGATTCCAAGCATCGGGAAGAGGTACACGACCGGGTAGGTGCACCAACTGATCACCGTCATCACCTGCGCAAGCTGGATCTTACCTTTGATCGTAGGGTCGATTTCGCTGTCAGTGGCCGCCTTCAACCCAACCAGCAACTCGTATACGATGTACAGGAAGAAGCACATGGACAAGCCCCAGCATTTCCAGCGCGAGGTCAGGTCGCCGCTCACCGTCAGCTCGCCATAGTACCCGGTGACGATCATCAGGGCGGCGCCGACGCCCAACGTCTTGGACTTGACGCTGTAGGTCTTCTCGTCCAGGTTCATGACCAACAGGATTTCGATCAGCAGCAGCGGCACCGTCAGCAGCCAGTCCATGTACCGGTAGGCATCATTGAAGGGCGTGCCCGTCAGCTCGGGGTCGGCCTTGCCCACCTGGTACGTGTAGGCCTCCACCCACGAGTTGAAGATGCGGATGTAATGGTAGGCTGCTATGAAGGTAACCAGGCCAGAGATGATGACGGCACTCTTGAATTGGTCGCGTACTGCATATCGCTCATCGGGTACATCACCATAGCTCCTGAGGCGCTCGACCCACGGACACGGAGATTGAGCAACAATAACTTGAGCCAAAGTGGCTACGGAAAGCCATCCTGTGGTTGTGGGTTCTGGCTTCGGAGAGACAGCGCCGCGGGTCTCCTCTCTCTCCCCCTCCCCCTCCTCCCCCTCCTCCCTTCTTCCATCCTGCATGTGCCCTCCGCATGTCAACCAGTTTGGCACATCCTTCACGCGCTTCGTGACCCAATAGGGAGCTCCCCCGAGGGCTCCAATGGCTACGTTCGCACGTGGACGTCACGTCCGCTTCGCCCGAGCGGGTCGTTAGCCGATTGCAGCAGGCATAGCACTGAGCACCGCAAGGGCGCACACCAGGAAGGATGATTCGAAAAGGAGCCGTGCATGTGTGCGACTTGCGAAACAGCCTCAAGCGGGAGACCCCCCCAAAAAAACATGGGGCCCGCAGATCATGTTGGCAGTCCGAGCGGGTCAATGGCCTACTGTGGCAAGCATATCTTTTGTGCACACCAAGGACGCAAAACGCGAGGATGTCTCGAGCGGGGGCCTCGTCCGTGAGTCCATGGCGAGGAAGTCTCAGGCGCGAGCCCCCCCCCCCCACCCCCTATGAGGCCCGCACTTCACGTTGGCAATCCGAGCGGGCCATCGGGATAAAGCGCTTGAGAACCCCAAGGGGGGCAAATCGTGAGGATGTCTCGAGCGGGGGCCTCGTCTGTGAGCGAAGTGCGAAGATGTCTTCAGACGGGACCCCCCCCCTAATGGCGTCCGCACTACAGGTTAGCACTATGAGCGGGTCATTAGCCTACTGCAGCAGGTATATCACTTGTGCACCCCAAGGGCGCAAATCGCGAGGATATCTCGAGCGGGGGCCTCGTTTGCAAGTGCATAGCGAGGCAACCTCGAACAGGAGCCCCCTTCCCTATGGGGCCTGCGGGTCCAACAAGGGTCACGGGTCGCACAGTTCCTACGGGCCCCGAAGGTCTCAAAAGCTCCACGCGGCGCAACCTGGTATCCTCGCATCGTGGCAGCATCAAAACCGGTACTAGCCCGTGAGGGTGAGTCTGATTCACATGTGGGAGGTTATCATGCCGGGTCCTGACGTCGGAACAGCTTGTAAGTGGGATATTATTTTCCGGACCTGGTTGCCTCTGCGCGAGCTGTCATCGCGTGCGATTGGGCAACGCCATGCACAACTTTACACATCCGCCCTCACCGAAAATTGGATGCCGCTGGGCCTCGCTGATGAAAATTACACGGTGCGTGGTGGCCTTACGGAAGCCGTCGAAACCAGCAAGAAACCTGCCACGAGGCATGGTCCGAAAACATTAGCGGAAAGCCGGGCTGACGGTTGAAACTTTGTAACTTGCACGTGGGCCAACACGTTGCAAACCCCCACATCGCGGGGACAAAATCGCAGTCGTAGCCCTGGTTAGCCGTCCACCACGCCGGCCCGCGCCACCCCTAGGCGGCTCAACCCAGCAGGGCACCATCCTTAGTCGACTTGGCATATGTGACCTGGTAGATTACGAGGCCAACACCACACTTGGATATGATGTCCGAGACGCAGTAGCCTATCTGGATGGCCACCACAGCATTGGACGCCGTGATTCCAAACATCGGGAAGAGGTACACGACCGGGTAGGTGCACCAACTGATCACCGTCATCACCTGCGCAAGCTGGATCTTACCTTTGATCGTAGGGTCGATTTCGCTGTCAGTGGCCGCCTTCAACCCAACCAGCAACTCGTAAACGATGTACAAGAAGAAGCACATGGACAAGCCCCAGCATTTCCAGCGCGAGGTCAGGTCGCCGCTCACGGTCAGCTCGCCATAGTACCCGGTGATGATCATCAGGGCGGCGCCGACGCCCAACGTCTTGGACTTGACGCTGTAGGTCTTCTCGTCCAGGTTCATGACCAACAGGATTTCGATCAGCAGCAGCGGCACCGTCAGCAACCAGTCCATGTACCGGTAGGCATCATTGAAGGGCGTGCCCGTCAGCTCGGGGTCGGCCTTGCCCACCTGGTACGTGTAGGCCTCCACCCACGAGTTGAAGATGCGGATGTAATGGTAGGCTGCTATGAAGGTAACCAGGCCAGAGATGATGACGGCACTCTTGAATTGGTCGCGTACCGCAGTGGAGCGGAACCACAAGTACATTGTGGTCGCCATCATGCTCGCGAGGGCGAACGACAGCGTGTTGTACACCGCCTGGTACTGCATATCGCTCATCGGGTACATCACCATAGCTCCTGAGGCGCTCGACCCACGGACACGGAGATTGAACAACAATAACTTGAGCCAAAGTGGCTACGGAAAGCCATCCTGTGGTTGTGGGTCTGGCTTCGGAGAGACAGCGCCGCGGGTCTCCTCTCTCTCCCCCTCCCCCTCCTCCCCCTCCTCCCTTCTTCCATCCTGCATGTGCCCTCCGCATGTCAACCAGCTTGGCACATCTCTCACGCGCTTCGTGACGCAATAAGGGAGCTCCCCCGAGGGCTCCAATTGCTACGTTCGCACGTGGACGTCACGTCCGCTTCGCCCGAGCGGGTCGTTAGCCGATTGTAGCAGGCATAGCACTGAGCACCCCAAGGGCGCACACCGGGAGGATGATTCGAACGGGAGCCGTGCATGTGTGCGACTTGCGAAACAGCTTCAAGCGGGAACCCCCCCCCAAAAAAAACATGGGGCCCGCAGATCATGTTGGCAGTCCGAGCGGGTCAATGGCCTACTGTGGCAATCATATCACTTGTGCACCCCAAGGGCGCAAAACGCGAGGATGTCTCGAGCGGGGGCCTCGTCCGTGAGTCCAGAGCGAGGAAGTCTCAGGCGCGAGCCCCCCCCCCCCCCCCCGTAAGGTTGATAAAACCCGTGTGTGTATGTCTGTGTGTGTACCACCTCGGTTTTTGGTCTATTACTTCTGATGTGCTTGCTTTCCTGTTGATTATGCTTTTCGTCATCTTTAAAGGGATTGCTCAAAGTAGTGGAATGCAGAACGATTCCTGTTGTAGCACATTTTAAAGTTAGTTCTTTTGTGGGTAATGAAAAGGGACTTCTGTTCATGGTGAATTACAAATTGTTTCCTTTTGTGGCGGATTACAAAAGGATTCCTTTTGTGGAGGATTACAAAAGGATCCTTTTTGTGGAGGATTACAAAGGGATTCCCTTTGGTGGGGGAATACAAAGTGATTCCTTTTGTGGAGGATTACAAATTGATTTCCTTTGAGTGCTTTCCTGGAAGTGAACCAGGGGGCAAAAGAAAACAAACAAAAAAGAAAATCTGAAAATCATTTTTTTTTGAAAAAAAAAAAAAATTCAATGATGTTCCAATGCTTTGAAGCAAAACCATATAAAAAACAAAGCATTTTCACAATCCGAGTGCAACAATGCTGTGTTTTCATAAGGTTTCAGCCTCAAAACCTTGGAAATGCTGTGTGTTTATATGTTTTGCTTCAAAACATTGGAAATTCATTGAAAACCTGCAATTTTCTTAATTTTCAATGATTTTCGATTTTTTTTTTGTCCCCTGGTTCACTTCCAGGAGAGTCCTCAAAGGAAATCAAGTTGTAATCCTCCACAAAAGAATCCCATTGTATTCCTCCACCAAAGGGAATCCCTTTGTAATCCTCCACAAAAGAGATCCTTGTGTAATTCACCACAGAAGGATTCCCTTTTGTAATTCGCCACAAAAAGGAATCATCATGTGATCCTCCACAAAAGAAGTCCTTTTGTAATTCTCCACAAAAGGAATCCTTTTGTAATCTGCCACAAAATAAAACAATGTGTAGTTCACCACAAAAGGGTTCCCTTTTGTAATTCAACAACAAAAGAAAACAATGTGTAATCCGCTAATGTTTGTTTCGGGCCTCCGGAGGCCGGAGAATCGAGATATCAAGGCTATTAGTCTCTCTGGAACGCGTTTCGGCGCTCACCCACTGGAAGTAAGAGGGGCGAGGGGGAAGAGACGGAGGTGGAGGCGGAGGAGGAGGAGGAGGAGGAGGAAGGGTAAAGAGAGGATAACTTTAGTCTGGTGGGCTGTGCTTCCCACTCGATTATGCTCTGTGGAACTCACTATGACAACGCATTGCTCCCAACGCATCTCGTCATCACCATCATCATCAGCAACATCTTGGAACGCATGCTCGTCATCACCATCGTCATCAGCAGAATCTTGAAACACATACTCATCATCATGATCGTCATCAGCAGCATCTTGAAACACATGCTCGTCGTTACCATCGTCATGGGCAGCATATTGAGACACTTATTCGTCATCATCATCATCATCATCGTCATCAGCAGCATATTGAAACACATGCTGGTCAGCACCATCGTCATCAGCAGCATCTTGAAACACATGCTCGTCAACACCATCGTCATCAGCAGCATCTTGAAACACATGCTCGTCATCACCATCGCCATCAGCAGCGCATTGAAACACATGCTCGTCATCACCATCATCATCAGCAACATATTGAAACACATGCTCATCATCATCATCATTATCATCATCATCATCATCGTCAGCAGCATCTTGAAACACATGCTCGTCATCATCATCGTCATCACAAAAGACACCCACCTCTCATAGAATCGCACTACAGATGGATCCACTTCCGATCGAATCCTATTACATATGGATCCACCTTCCATAGAACCCGAGTAGGAATGGATCTACCCCTGATAAGATCCCACTACAGATGGAACCACCTTTAATATAATCCCATGACATATGGATCCGCCTCTGATAGAATCCCATTAGAGATGGGTCCACAACGGATGGCATCACATCAGAGATGGATCCACCTCGAATGGAATCCTGGTATGGATGAACCCACCTCTAATAGAATCCTTTTTACAACTAAGCCCACGTCTGATAGAACCCCATTACAGATGCGTCCACCTCGAACATAATTCTATCAACGATGGATCCACCTCTGATAAAATCTAATTAGACATGGATAGACCTCTAATGGACTCCAGTTACGTATGGATCCACCTCTAAAAGAATCCGAATAAGACGGTTCCATCCCCAATGGCATGCTATTAGAGATTGGTCCACCTCTAACAGAATCCTGTGACAAATGGATCCACCTCGAATGGGATCATATTAAGGATGGGCCCACCTCTAGTAGTATCTGATTAGAGATGGATCTAATGGAATCCTAGCGCGGATGGGTCCATTTCTAACAGAACCCTATGACAGATGGGCCCACCTCTAATATAATCCTATTACATATGGGTCCACCTCTGAGAGAATCCTATTAGAGATGGGCCCACCTACCTCTGATGGGGTCCTACATGACATGAATCCACCTCTAATAGAATACCATTACATATGGATCTACCCCTAATAGGATCGTAATACAAACGGGTCCACCCCCCATTCAATCCTACCAAAATCCTGATACAGATGGGTCCACCTCTAATGGGATCCGATTACAGATGGATCCACATCTACTAGAATCCTGGTACTGATGGATCCATCTCTAATGGAATCCGACTACAGCTGGATCCACAATTGATGGCATCCTATGAGAGATGGGCCCATCTCAACTGAAAGTCTATTACAGATCGATCCGCTCCAAATGGAATCCTAACAGAGATGGGTCCGCCTTTTTAAAAATAGAATCCTGCTACACATGGATTTACCTCTAACAGAATCCTGTTACAGATGGGCCCACCTCTAATTGAATCTTATTAGAGATGGGTCCACCTATAATGGGATCCGATTAGACATGGATTCACCTGTAATGGAATCCTATATGAGATGGATCCACCTCTAGTGGGGTCATATTAGCGATGGATCCACCTCTAAGATCACCCCATTCCAAATATTTCCACCTCTAATAGAATCCGATGAGAGATGGATCCACGTCTCATAGAATCCTAGTAGCGATTGACCCACCATTTACACCCCCTCCCTACATAAGGTTTTCTTTTGTGGCGGATTACGAATTGATTCCTTTTGTGGCAAAGTATACAGTGATTCCTTTTGTGTCTGATTACAAATAGATCCCTTTTGTGGCGAATTACAAATCAATTGTGTTTGTGGCGGGTTTCAAATTGATTCCTTTTGTGGCGGATTTGAAATGGATTTCTTTTGTGGCGGATTACAAATTGATTACAAGGATGATGATGCTGGTGATGGCGATGCAACGCAGCAAAACGAGGTGGGACGCACACACGGTTTTATCAACTCCCCCCCCCCCTATGGGGCCCGCACTTCACGTTGGCAATCCGAGCGGGCCATCGGAATAAAGCGCTTGAGAACCCCAAGGGGGGGAAATCGTGAGGTTGTCTCGAGCGGGGGCCTCGTCTGTGAGCGAAGTGCGAAGATGTCTCAGACGGGACCCCACCCCCAATGGCGTCCGCACTACAGGTTAGCACTATGAGCGGGTCGTTGGCCTAGTGCAGCAGGCAAATCACTTGTGCACCCCAAGGGCGCAAATCGCGAGGATGTCTCGAGCGGGGGCCTCGTTTGCAAGTGCATAGCGAGGCCTCGAACAGGGGCCCCCTTCCCTATGGGGCCTGCGGGTCCAACAAGGGTCACGGGTCGCACAGTTCCTACGGGCTCCGCAGGTCTCAAAGGCTCCACGCGGCGCAACCTGGTACCCTCGCATCTTGACAGCATCAACAACGGTAGTGGTCGGTGAGGGTGAGTCTGATTCACATGTGGGAGGTTGTCATGCGGGGTCCTTCCGTCGGAATAAATCGTAAGTGGAATACGATTTTGCTGACCTGGTTGCCTCTGCGCGAGCTGTCATTGCGTGCGATTGGGCAACGCCAAGCACAACTTTACACATCCCCCCTCACCGAAAATTGGATGTCACTGGGCCTCGCTGATGAAAAATACTGTGTATGGTGGCCTTACGGAAGCCGTCGAAACCAGCAAGAAACCTGCCACGAGGCATGGTCCGAAAACCTGAGCGGATAGCCGGGCGGACGGTTGAGACTTCAAAACATGCACGTGGGCCAACAAGTTGCAAATCCCCATCTCGCGGGGACAAAATCGCAATCGTAGCCCTGGTTAGCCGTCTACCACGCCCGCCCGCGCCACCCCTAGGCGGCTCAACCCAGCAGGGCATCACCCTTAGTCGACTTGGCATATGTGACCTGGTAGATTACGAGGCCAACACCACACTTGGATATGATGTCCGAGACGCAGTAGCCTATCTGGATGGCCACCACAGCATTGGACGCCGTGATTCCAAACATCGGGAAGAGGTACACGACCGGGTAGGTGCACCAACTGATCACCGTCATCACCTGCGCAAGCTGGATCTTACCTTTGATCGTAGGGTCAATTTCGCTGTCAGTGGCCGCCTTCAACCCAACCAGCAACTCGTAAACGATGTACAGGAAAAAGCACATGGACAAGCCCCAGCATTTCCAGCGCGAGGTCAGGTCGCCGCTCACGGTCAGCTCGCCGTAGTACCCGGTGACGATCATCAGGGCGGCGCCGACGCCCAACGTCTTGGACTTGACGCTGTAGGTCTTCTCGTCCAGGTTCATGACCAACAGGATTTCGATCAGCAGCAGCGGCACCGTCAGCAGCCAGTCCATGTACCTGTAGGCATCATTGAAGGGCGTGCCCGTCAGCTCGGGGTCGGCCTTGCCCACCTGGTACGTGTAAGCCTCCACCCACGAGTTGAAGATGCGGATGTAATGGTAGGCTGCTATGAAGGTAACCAGGCCAGAGATGATGACGGCACTCTTGAATTGGTCGCGTACCGCAGTGGAGCGGAACCACAAGTACATTGTGGTCGCCATCATGCTCGCGAGGGCGAACGACAGCGTGTTGTACACCGCCTGGTACTGCATATCGCTCATCGGGTACATCACCATAGCTCCTGAGGCTCTCGACCCACGGACACGGAGATTGAGCAACAAAAACTTGAGCCCAAATGCCTACGGAAAGCCATCCTGTGGTTTTGGGATTCTGGCTTCGGAGAAACAGCGCCGTGGGTCTTCTCCCTCTACAATTACTCAATATGAATACTACTCTCCCTCTTCCCCTGATGACGTCTTGGGAGAAGCCGCCCCCCCCCCGCGTACTGTTTTTTTACACACAGGTTTCCCCGGAAATGGGTTTTCGCCTGCATTTTTTCCAAAATGCTGCTCTCGCTGAGGCGCCGGCCTCATTTTCGGGCCCCGCTCGTTCCGAATCGTGCCCCCGCTGCAGCGTGGGTCTCATTTTCGGATCGGTGTTTTGCCTCCGTCGTTCAGGATGGCGTTCTCGCCCCAGCGCGGGCCTCTTTCTCGCGCGCCCATCCGCCCGCCACCACCGCACCGCGCCCCGCCCCGCCCACCGCCACTTCAACCCACCAGCGCACGCACGCACGCACGCACGCGCACCGCCACCACCACCCCACTACCCCACCCACCACCACCACGCTACACCGCGTCACACCACATCACACGCGCACACAGACACACACGCACGCACGCACGCACGCACGCACGCACGCACGCACGCACGCACGCACGCACGCACGCACGCACGCACGCACACACACACACACACACACACTAGAACCACGCGCGCGCTTCGCGCGCGCTTAGGTTCTGTCGAGTCACAGACCCAGGAATCGTTGTGAGAAAAAATTGGTGACGCGAAGCGTCGTGGGGGCGTCCTTGGACGTCTGGGGTCTCCTGGGGCCTCTTGAGGGGCCTCCTGGGGGCCTCCTGGCGGCCTCTTGGGGCGGAAGGCTCGAGCTTGCGGTTCGTGGTCCCCCTCTGGGCCCCCTCTTGGGCCCGTCTTGGGGCCCTCTTGGGCCATCTTGGGCGCCTCTTGGGCCGTCTTGGGGCCCTCTTGGGCTGTCCTGGAGCCCTCTTGGAAGCTTCTTGGGCCGTCTTGGGGCGGTCTTGGGCGCCTCTTGGGCCGTCCTGTAACGTCGGAAAGCCCAAAAGACAACTTTGTTGAAAATGCACGTTTTACGAAGGGAATGGGCCAATGTTTGCGTCTAGGGGCCCTCTTGGGACGCATGTTGGAGGCTTCTTGGGGCCTCTTGGAGGCGTCCTTGGACGTCTGGGGTCTCGGGGCCTCCTGGCGGCCTCTTGGGGCGGAAGGCTCGAGCTTGCGGTTCGTGGTCCCCCTCTGGGCCCCCTCTTGGGCCCGTCTTGGGGCCCTCTTGGGCCATCTTGGGCGCCTCTTGGGCCGTCTTGGGGCCCTCTTGGGCTGTCCTGGGGCCCTCTTGGAAGCTTCTTGGGCCGTCTTGGGGCGGTTTTGGGCGCCTCTTGGGCCGTCCTGTAACGTCGGAAAGCCCAAAAGACAACTTTGTTGAACATGTACGTTTTACGAAGGGAATGGGCCAATTTTTGCGTCTAGGGGCCCTCTTGGGACGCATGTTGGAGGCTTCTTGGGGCCTCTTGGGGGCGTCCTTGGACGTCTGGAGGCCATCTTCAGCATCTCGGAGCCCTCTTGGAGGCCTCTTGGAAGTTTCTTGGGCCGTCTTGGGCGCTCCTGGGGCCGTCTTGTCTGACCGGGGAGGCCTCCGGCAAGCCCCGACGAGCCTCCGGGCCCCCCGGAGCCCACATTTCTGGTCGAGGTCCCGGCCCCGGGCCCCCGGACCCGGTGCGCCGCTATATGTATACACATACACACACGCACACACACACACACACACGCACACACACCACCACCACCGCCACCACCACCACCACCACCATCACGCACGCACGCACCTGGCCCACCACCAAACCACCAAGACGCCACACCACGTCACACCACAGCACACGCGCACACACGCACACACACACACACCACCACCACCACCACCACCACCACCACCACCACCACAACCACAACCACAACCACAACCACACCACAACCACACAACCACAACCGCACACACGCACGCACGCACGCGCACCACCACCCACTACGCACGCGCGCGCGGAGCCACAGGTCCGCTACGACACGCGTCCGCGGATAGAGAAAATCAGCGCCATGGTAAGGGATGGGAGGGAGGGGTAGGACGTCAGATATGACGCGAGCGCACATAGCTTGCCCCCTCCCCCTCCTCCCCCTCCTCCCTCCTTCCATCCCTGCATGTGCCCTCGGCATGTCAACCAGTTCGGCACATCGCTCACGCGCTTCGTGACCAAATAAGGAGCTCCACCGCAGGCTCCAATGGCTACGTTCGCACGTGGGCGTCACGTCCGCTTCGCCCGAGCGGGTCGTCAGCCGATTGTAGCAGGCATAGCACTGAGCACCCCAAGGGCGCACACCGGGAGGATGATTCGAACGGGAGCCGTGCATGTGTGCGACTTGCGAAACAGCTTCAAGCGGGAGACCCCCCCAAAAATAAGCCTGGCGAAGGACCCAACCATATGAAGTTGTGGGCACCGCAGTTGTAAATCCGCCGGCCCCCTTGTGGGGCCACCAGGCTGCGAGGCGCGTGATTCGCAGTTTCCTGTACCAGTTGTAGTTTGTAGTTTCCAGTGTTACAATTCTGCTTCTTGCTGGTTACTGTAACTAGTTGACTTCTTGCTGGTTACTGTAACTAGTTGATTGACCGCGCGAGGGGGGGG
Organism: Prorocentrum cordatum; assembly: GCA_963575745.1. Taxonomy (NCBI): domain Eukaryota; class Dinophyceae; order Prorocentrales; family Prorocentraceae; genus Prorocentrum; species Prorocentrum cordatum. Next base: position 96,798 of record CAUYUJ010015677.1, read on the forward strand.
GAAGCCCAAACGGAATTTTTAGCGTCTCCTGGGCGCGTTGTCTGAATTGCTGGGGGGGCTCGAAATCGACACCCCTCACGCAGATCCGCGGGGTCAGGGTCCAAAAACACATTGGATTTGCCACATTTCTGAAATTCGGTGCCACCCCTCACGCAGATCCGCGGGGTCAGGGTCCAAAAACACAGGGGATTTGCCACATTTCTGAAATTCGGTGCCACCCCTCACGCAGATCCGCGGGGTCAGGGTCCAAAAACACAGGGGATTTGCCACATTTCTGAAATTCGGTGCCACCCCTCACGCAGATCCGCGGGGTCAGGGTCCAAAAACACAAGGGATTTGCCACATTTCTGAAATTCGGTGCCACCCTTCACGCACATCCATCGCAAGGCGTGGTAACCCAAACTGCGAGAACTCCCTCGGCCCTTTAATCGCAAGGTGTGGTAACCAAGCCCGTACACCATACACGTCTTACCAATCGCCAGGTGTGGTAACCCCTCTTGTGATCAGTTGGTTTTGCTGATTGCGAATCGGCTTCGCATGAAGTTTCGATACTGCTTCACAACAGCGCCAAGGCCTCATGACTTAGCTCTTCCATGGCCCAGTCTCCGAGAGAGGGGGCCGGCGGCAGGGGGCGAAGCCCTTACGGATAACTTCTTCGGTGAAGCTCCCTATGGGGCCACGAAGCGCTGCGCTGGGCGGGGGGGGAACGCATGCGGGCGGTAGCACTGGGGCCGTTGGTGAAGCTCTCTATGAGGCCACGAAGCGCTGCACTGGGTAGGTAAAAATACCAAATTAGGCGTGTGGGACGCATGCGGGCGGTCCCACTGGGGGCTTCGATGGAGCTCCCCATGGGGCCGCGAAGCGTTGTAAAGGTTGGGTGAAAACGCCAAATTGGGTGCGGGGGACGCATGCGGGCGGCCCCACTGGGAGCTTCAGTCGGGCTCCCTATGGGGCCACGAAGCGCCGAAGCGCTGTACTGGGCGGGTGAATATGCCAAATTGGGCATGGTGGACGCACGCGGCCGGTCCCATTGAGAGGCTTCGGTGGAGCTCCATGTGGGGGACGCATGCGGGCGGTCCCACTGGGGGCTTCGGTGGAGCTTCCAATGGGGCCACGAAGAGCTGTCCTGGGCGGGTGAACATACTAAATTGGGCATGGTAGACGCATGTGGGCGGTACCACTGGGGGCTTCGGTCGAGCCCCCTATGGGGCCACGAAACGCTGTACTGGGCGGGTGACAAAGCCAAATCGGGTGTGGTGGACGCACGCGGGCGGACCCACTGGGGGCTTCGGTGGGGCTCCCTATTGGGCCGCGAAGCGTTGTAATGGGTGGGTGAATATGCCAAATTGGATGTGGGGGACGCATGTGGGCGGTACCACTGGGGGCTCCGGTGGAGCTCCCTATGGGGTCACGAAGCGCTGTACTGGGTATGTGAAAATGCCAAATTGGGCGTGCGGGATGCATGCGGGCGGTCCCACTGGGGGCTTCGGTGGAGCTACCAATGGGGCCAAGAAACGCTGTACTGGGTGGGTGACAATGCCAAATTGGATGTGGGGGACGCATGTGGGCGGTACCACTGGGGACTTCGGTTGAGCTCCCTATGGGGCCACGAAACTCTGTGCTGGGTGGGTGACAGTGCCAAGTTGGGTGTGGGGGACGCATGCGGGCGGTCCCACTGGGGGCTTCGGTGGGGCTCCCCATTGGGCCACGAAACGCTGTACTGGGTGGGTGAAAATGCCAAATTGGATGTGGGGGACGCATGTGGGCGGTACCACTGGGGGGTTCGGTGGAACTCCCTATGGGGTCACGAAGCGCTGTACTGAGTGCGCGGAAGTGCCAAATTGGGCGTGGGGGACTCATGCGGGCGGTCCCACTGGGGGCTCCGGTGGAGCTCCCTATGGGGAAACGCTGTACTGGGTATGTGAAAATGCCAAATTGGGCGTGGGGGGCGCAAGCGGGCGGTCCCACTGGGGGTTTCGGTGGAGCTCCCTGTGGGGCCACGAAACGCTGTGCTGGGTGGGTGAAACGCATGGAAGAAGGAGGGAGGGGAGAAGGAGGAGAGGAGAAGAAGACAGGAACGCGGGGTTCAAAACGAGGACCCAACACCACAGGATGGTTGGGAAAGACATGGGAACCAAAGATCATGTTGGCAATTGTGGCAAGCATATCACTTGTGAACCCCACGGGCGCAAAACGCGAAGATGTCTCGAGCGGGGGCCTCGTCCGTGAGTCCATAGCGAGGAAGTCTCGGGCGCGAGCCTCCCCCCACCCCCATATGGGGCCCGCACGTCACGTTGGCAATCCGAGCGGGCCATCGGGATACAGCGCTTGAGAACCCCAAGGGGGGCAAATCGTGAGGATGTCTCGAGCGGGAGCCTCGTCTGTGAGCGAATTGCGAAGATGTCTCAGACGGGACCCCCCCCCCCAATGGCGTCCGCACTACAGGTTAGCACTATGAGCGGGTCGTTGGCCTACTGCAGCAGGCAAATCACTTGTGCCCCCAAGGGCGCAAATCATGAGGATGTCTCGAGCGGGGGCCTCGTTTGTAAGTGCATAGCGAGGCAGTCTCGAACAGGAGCCCCCTTCCCTATGGGGCCTGCGGGTCCAACAAGGGTCACGGGTCGCACAGTTCCTACGGGCCCCGCAGGTCTCAAAGGCTCCACGCGGCGCAACCTGGTATCCTCGCATCGTGGCAGCATCAACATCGGTAGTGGTCGGTGAGGGTGAGTCTGATTCACATGTAGGAGGTTGTCATGCGGGGTCCTTCCGTCGGAATAATTCGCCGGCCCAACGGGCCAGGGCGTGCTAAGATCTCCGGTAACTGGTTAACAGTATTAACAGTATTTCTAGTTCGCGCGCGCGGGGCGGCCCCTGGGGGTCCCCCGGCGAAAAGTACCCCGACCAACGCCCGGTCGCCGCCCGACCAAGTCTACTCAGAGATGGTTTTCCTTCTGGGTGCGGCCTCTCAGGCTCCCCAGAGCGCGCTCAGAGTGCCCCAAGAGGCCCCCAAGACTGCCCAAGAGGCCCCCGAGACGCCCAAAGAGCGCTCGAAGACGCCGAAGATGACCCCAAGACGGCCCAAAAGGCCCCCAAGACAGCCCAAGAGGCCTCCAAGACGCCCCAAGAGCCTTCCAAGAGGCCTCCGAAGAGAGCCCCAAGAGGCCAAAATCGTTGATTTTCATTTGTTTTTTCGATGTTTTTTGTGTTCTGGCTTTTTCGGCTTCCGGACGCTCCAAGACGGCCCAAGAGGCCCCCAAGACCGCTCCAAGACGGCCCACGAAGCTCCCAAGACGGCGCCGAAACGACCCAAGAGAGCCCTCAAGACGGCCCAAGTGCCGCCCAAGACGGACCAAGAGGCCCCAAGACGGGCCCAAGAGGGACTCAGGAGGGATACCGAGAACTCAAAAATGGAGCCCTCCGTCCCAGAAGGCGCCCAGGAGGTCCCAAAGAGGCCCCAAGAGGCCTCCAAGAGGCCCCAAGATGTCGCCAAGAGGCCCCAGGAGACTCCCAGGAGGCCCAAAAGAAGCCCCAGAAGGCTTCAAACATGTCTCCCAGGCGCCCCCGAACGGCCTCTCAACAGACCCCAAGAGGCCCCCCAAAGAAGCATCTTGACGACGACTCTATTTCGCCCCATCGAGAGACGACCCCCAGGGAACTGCTTCACCATCAAAACTCCCCACGCAACGCGTCCGAACGACACCCGCCCCCAAGAGCGCAACATGGGCAACGAACACACAGACAAAAACCAGCGATGCCATATCACGGGCCGGCGGAATGAGCGAAGCGATTCAATTCGTAAGTGGAATACTGTTTTGCGGACCTGGTTGCCTCTGCGCGAGCTGTCATTGCGTGCGATTGGGCAACGCCATGCACACCTTTACACATCCCCCCTCACCGAAAATTGGATGCCACTGGACCTCGCTGATGAAAATTACTGTGTACGGTGGCCTTACCGAAGCCGTCGAAACCAGCAAGAAACCTGCCACGAGGCATGGTCCGAAAACCTGAGCGGAAAGCCAGGCGGACGGTTGAAACTTTGAAACTTGCGCGCTGGCCAACACGTTGCAAACCCCCACCAAGCGGGGACAGAATCGCAATCGTAGCCCTGGTTAGCCGTCCACCACGCCCGCCCGCGCCACCCCTAGGCGGCTCAACCCAGCAGGGCATCACCCTTAGTCGACTTGGCATATGTGACCTGGTAGATTACGAGGCCGACACCACACTTGGATATGATGTCCGAGACGCAGTAGCCAATCTGGATGGCTACGACAGCATTGGACGCCGTGATTCCGAACATCGGGAAGAGGTACACGACCGGGTAGGTGCACCAACTAATCACCGTCATCACCTGCGCAAGTTGAATCTTACCTTTGATCGTGGGATCGATTTCGCTGTCAGTGGCCGCCTTCAACCCAACCAGCAACTCGTATACGATGTACAGGAAGAAGCACATGGACAAACCCCAGCATTTCCAGCGCGAAGTCAGGTCGCCGCTCACGGTCAGCTCGCCATAGTACCCGGTGACGATCATCAGGGCGGCGCCGACGCCCAACGTCTTGGACTTGACGCTGTAGGTCTTCTCGTCCAGGTTCATGACCAGCAGGATTTCGATCAGCAGCAACGGCACCGTCAGCAGCCAGTCCATGTACCGGTAGGCATCATTGAAGGGCGTGCCCGTCAGCTCGGGGTCGGCCTTGCCCACGGGGTATGTGTAGGCCTCCACCCACGAGTTGAAGATGCGGATGTAATGGTAGGCTGCTATGAACGTAACCAGGCCAGAGATGATGACGGCACTCTTGAATTGGTCGCGTACCGCAGTGGAGCGGAACCACAAGTACATTGTGGTCGCCATCATGCTCGCGAGGGCGAACGACAGCGTGTTGTACACCGCCTGGTACTGCATATCGCTCATCGGGTACATCACCATAGCTCCTGAGGCGGTCGACCCACGGACACGGAGATTGAGCAACAATGGCTACGGAAAGCCATCCTGTGGTTTGGATTCTGGCTTCGGAGAAACAGCGCCGCGGGTCTCCTCCCTCTCCCCCTCCCCCTCCTCACCCTCCTCCCTCCTTCCATCATCCCTACGCCCGAGCGGGTCGTTAGCCGATTGTAACAGGCATAGCACTGAGCACCCCAAGGGCGCACACCAGGAGGATGATTCGAACGGGAGCCGTGCATGTGTGCGACTTGCGAGACAGCCTCAAGCGGGAGACCCCCACAAAAAACATGGGGCCCGCAGATCATGTTGGCAATCCGAGCGGGTCAATGGCCAACTGTGGCTAGCATATCACTTGTGCAACCCGGGGCGCAAAACGCGAAGATGTCTCGAGCGGGGGCCTCGTCCGTGAGTCCATAGCGAGGAAGTCTCAGGCGCGAGCCCCCCACCCCCACCCACCCCCATATGGGGCCCGCACGTCACGTTGGCAATCCGAGCGGGCTATCGGGATACAGCGCTTGAGAACCCCAAGGGGGGCAAATCGTGAGGATGTCTCGAGCGGGAGCCTCGTCTGTGAGCGAATTGCGAAGATGTCTCAGACGGGCCCCCCCTAATGGCGTCCGCACTCCATGTTAGCACTATGAGCGGGTCGTTGGCCTACTGCAGCAGGCAAATCACTTGTGCCCCCAAGGGCGCAAATCGCGAGGATGTCTCGAGAGGGGGCCTCGTTTGTAAGTGCATAGCGAGGCAGTCTCGAACAAGAGCCCCCTTCCCTATGGGGCCTGCGGGTCCAACAAGGGTCACGGGTCGCACAGTTCCTACGGGCCCCACAGGTCTCAAAGGCTCCACGCGGCGCAACCTGGTATCCTCGCATCGTGGCAGCATCAACATCGGTAGTGGTCGGTGAGAGTGAGTCTGATTCACATGTAGGAGGTTGTCATGCGAGGCCCTTCCGTCGGAATAATTCGTAAGTGGAATACTGTTTTGCGGACCTGGTTGCCTCTGCGCGAGCTGTCATTGCGTGCGATTGGGCAACGCCATGCACACCTTTACACATCCCCCCTCACCGAAAATTGGATGCCACTGGACCTCGCTGATGAAAATTACTGTGTACGGTGGCCTTACGGAAGCCGTCGAAACCAGCAAACAACCTGCCAAGAGGCATGGTCCGAAAACCTGAGCGGAAAGCCGGGCGGACGGTTGAAACTTTGAAACTTGCGCGCTGGCCAACACGTTGCAAACCCCCACCAAGCGGGGACAAAATCGCAATCGTACCCCTGGTTAGCCGTCCACCACGCCCGCCCGCGCCACCCCTAGGCGGCTCAACCCAGCAGGGCACCACCCTTAGTCGACTTGGCATATGTGACCTGGTAGATTACGAGGCCGACACCACACTTGGATATGATGTCCGAGACGCAGTAGCCAATCTGAATGGCTACGACAGCATTGGACGCCGTGATTCCGAACATCGGGAAGAGGTACACGACCGGGTAGGTGCACCAACTAATCACCGTCATCACCTGCGCAAGCTGGATCTTACCTTTGATCGTGGGATCGATTTCGCTGTCAGTGGCCGCCTTCAACCCAACCAGCAACTCGTATACGATGTACAGGAAGAAGCACATGGACAAACCCCAGCATTTCCAGCGCGAAGTCAGGTCGCCGCTCACGGTCAGCTCGCCATAGTACCCGGTGACGATCATCAGGGCGGCGCCGACGCCCAACGTCTTGGACTTGACGCTGTAGGTCTTCTCGTCCAAGTTCATGACCAGCAGGATTTCGATCAGCAGCAGCGGCACCGTCAGCAGCCAGTCCATGTACCGGTAGGCATCATTGAAGGGCGTGCCCGTCAGCTCGGGGTCGGCCTTGCCCACGGGGTATGTGTAGGCCTCCACCCACGAGTTGAAGATGCGGATGTAATGGTAGGCTGCTATGAACGTAACCAGGCCAGAGATGATGACGGCACTCTTGAATTGGTCGCGTACCGCAGTGGAGCGGAACCACAAGTACATTGTGGTCGCCATCATGCTCGCGAGGGCGAACGACAGCGTGTTGTACACCGCCTGGTACTGCATATCGCTCATCGGGTACATCACCATAGCTCCTGAGGCGTTCGACCCACGGACACAGGGCTTGAGCAACAAAAACTTGAGCCAAAATGGCAACTGAAATCCAATCTGTGGTGTTGGATACTGGCTTCGGAGAAACAGCGCCGCGGGTCTCCTCCCTCTCCCCCTCCCCATCCTCCCCCTCCTGCCTCCTTCCATCATCCCTGCATGTGCCTTCCGCATGCCAACCAGCTCGGCACACCCCTCACGCGCTTCGTCACCCAATAGGGAGCTCCACCGAAGGCTCCAATGGCTACGTTCGCACGTGGGCGTTACGTCCGAAACGCCCGATTGATTCGTTAGCCGATTGAAGCAGGCATTGCACTGAACACACCAAGGGCGCACACCGTGAGGATGTCTCGAACGGGGGCCTTGTACATGCGTGAATTGCGAAACAGCCTCAAGCGGGAGAGTCCCCCCACCCATGGGGCCCGCAGATCATGTTGGCAATCCGAACGGGTAATTGGCCGATTGTAACAAGCATATCACCTGTGCACCCTAAGGGCGCAAATCGCGAGGATGTCTCGCGTTGGGGCCTCGTGCGTGAGCGCATAGCCTTGAAGTTTCAGGCGCAAGCCCCGTCCCTCTGGTGACCGCGAGTCCTAGAAGGTTCACGGGTAGCACAATTCCCACGGGCCCGGCAGGTCTCAAAGGCTCCACGCGGCGCATCCTGGTATCCTCGCATCTTGACAGCACCACCATCGGTTGTAGTCGGTGAGGGTGAGTCGGATTCACTTCCGGGAGATTCTCATGCGGCATCTTCCCGCCGGGATATTTAAATGGAATGCTGTTTCGCGGACCTGGCTGCCTCTGCGCGAGCTGGTCCTGGAATACTGATGTGCGGACCACGAATACTCTTTTGCGGACCGCGGGTCTCGTTCCTCTCCTCCTCCCTCTCCTCCCCCTTTTCCCTCTGTGAATATCTGCTATTCCCCTCTGCATGTCAACCACTTCGGCGCACCGCTCACGCGCTTCGCGACCTCAACAAGGAGCTCCACCGAAGCCTCCAGTTGCTATGATTGCAAATTGGCATCACGCCGATTTCGGCTCACCTCGCACACGCTTGGTGGCACCATTGGGAGTTCCACCCGAGGCCCGAGTGGATACGTTCGCATGTGGGCGGCAAGCCAGTTTCGGCGCACCCCTTACACGACTCGTGTATCACAAGAAGCTATGTCGAAGGCCCACGTGGCAACATTTGCATGTGGGCGCCACGCCTTCCGCGCACACCTGGCTTGTCTCGTGCCACCACATCGTGCTGGACCTAAGGGCCCAGTGGCTACGTTTGCATGGGGCGTCACGCCCGTTTCGGCGAACCCCGCAAACGCGTCGTGGTCCCAAAGAGAGCTCCACCTGAGGCCCCAATGCCTACGCACGTCCGCATCTCAACGTCACGCCCGTTCGCGCGCACCTTTTTCACAGGTGTGGTGGCCACGTGGGGGGCTCCACCTGAAGCCCCAGAGGCTACCTTCACATGTGGGCGTCACGTCCACTTCGCATACCTCTCACACGTTTCGTGATCCCACAGGGAACCCCACTACTTTTGCAACTGGGCGTCACGCCCGTATCGGCGCAGGCCGTCACACGCTTTGTGGCACAATGGGGAGCTGCACCGAAGGACCCAAAGGCTACGTTCGCATGCGGGCGTCACGCCCGTTTCGGCGCTCCCCCTTGCACGCTTCGTAGCCACATTAGGAGCTCCATCGAAAGTTTCAATGGCGATGCTCGCATGTGGGCGTCACGCCCGCGGCCCACAAACGCAGCCATGGCACGGTGCGCTCGCGGCATCCGCCCACCACCCAATCTGGCCTGCCCTTCGCGCGCTTCGTGGCCTGAAATAGAACCCCGACGGATACAACACCCAAACATGTTATACGCATTGCAAAATTATGGTTGGACCCGACGCCCGGATAATTTTGAGCCTCTGGGAGGCTCCTGCGGGCATAAATGTGGCGGCACGACTCGCAACGTCGGAGTTGGGGTTGCCTGTTGTCTCCTCGTGGTGCCTCCTTGGCTGCCTCAGAAGCCCTCTTGGGGACCCCCTTGTCTCGAGCACGAAAGATACCCGTGCCCTTAGTTACCCACGCGGGGTAGCAAGGGGCGGAGGAACGACATGCGGCAGCCGACAGCGATTGCACAAATGCAGATGCGACGGCCCATGGAACATCACAGGACGCTGTTTTCTCCGGGCATCCGCTGGCACAGAAGGCGCGCCTTCCAATCGGCAGAGCGTCCGACCACACACTGGTCGCTCTCAGGCTAGACCAGCTCGTTCGGAGGTGCGCCCACGAAGGCGCACAATCAAGCGTTTGGGGCTCGACGCGCAAAATGCGTCCTGGGTGTCCTGGGCAGGCGACGCTGCAATCCCGCGCTCGCCCCAAACGCCTGGCGTTCCTAACGCCAGGCGCGGTCGCCAGGGGCTGTTCCCTGGAAAACCCGCCCGGCGTCACCCTGGCTAGGTCCGGGTACGTGACGAGGGGCACCGTCGCCGACGCGCGTTGATGGTACCCCCCGAGACATACCCGTACCTAGACGAGGTGGCGTTTGGTCGAAGTCGATTTCGGGCGCACGCGCGGCCCCCCACCGCTCTCCCGAACGCGGCCGCAGCGGCCACCGCGGGAGCGTGAGATTGCAACGACGCTCCTGCGGGCAGGCCCAAACGCAACGGAGTGATGGCGCCTGTCCCCTAATGGGACAGGCACCACCACTCCAATGCTGTTCCAAACCCTGCGGACACCCCCGATGCCCCAAGAAGTCGCTGACGCAAACCAAGGCATGTCGCTGCAATCAGAAAAAAACAGCCATTCAGCGTGTCATTGCGTCCTGACGCGCGGATGCTGAACCAGCGCGCACGCGGCAGGCTGATCGGGCGCACTGGCCAGCGCCCAATCCAGCGGACGGCCCTGTTCACCCAGTCCGACCCCGGGCAAGGGTATGTTTAGGAGCAATGACCTTGGAACACCTTGGGCAATCCTTCGGTTAGATGGGTGTTCGCTAGGAGGCCAACTGGTAGTGCCTTGAGGCGTCCTGGGAAGCCCCCTGAAGTTGTCGCAAAGCATATTGGGCCGTCTGGAAACGCTCCTGGACCCCACTGGGTTCGTCTGGGGCGGTTGCTGGAGTCACTTGGCCCGTCTTGGGCGCCATGGCCTCAGTGAACCCAAGGACATGTGTCAGGAGTGCCGTTTGGTCTATCTCGCCTCATGCCAGGTTTGCCGGTGAGGCAGAAAGCTCGGGGGCGCCTGTCGGGATCACTTGGGAGGCTTTCCGGGCACTGTGGGGAGCGGTGCTCGGGGGAAAACAAACCTACCTCGTTTTTGACCACCCTCGCTTCCAAGAGATACCAAACGATGCCAAACTACGGCCTGTACTGGTCAGGCCGCTTGACGATGAGGCGCATGGTATGACCTGGTTTTGCCTGGAAGCGAAAGCGGGGTAGGTAATTCACGCTCTGAGGTGTGGAAGCCTGCTGGGAGCAGCCTGGGGCCTCTCTGGGGCGTGCTGCGGACTCCTGGAGGCGCCCGGGGGGCCTCCTGGGAGGCCTCCTGGGGGCCGCCTTGAGCCTCCCGGCTCTCCTGCTGCGCGGGGAGGTCGACGCGTCAAGAGGAGGAGGAGGAGGACGAGGAGAAGGAGGAGGTAGGAGGAGGAGGTAGGGGGTGGAGGACGAGGAGGAGGAGGAGGTAGGGGGAGGAGGAGGAGGAGGAGGAGGAGGAGGAGGAAGAGGAGGAGGAGGAGGAGGAGGAGGAGGAGGAGGTAGAGGGCGGAGGAGGAGGACGGTGCGTGCTCCCTCTCCGGGACACGCCTCGGGCGGTCCCTCAGGCCGGGTGGCAGCTTCCGACCCCCAACCCCTATCCACCATCGAACCTCCAGCAGACGAGCGCGTTCCACTGCTCGCAGAGTAGCCCGGATCCGCCGCGGAGGATCTGCGACACCATGTGCATCGAAGCAGGCATGTGTTTCTCGGAAGTCTCGGAAGTTTGCGAGTGGGCACGTTTGCGAGTAGTGGAACGCGCTCGGTGATCCTGACTCGATGGGAGACAGGGTCTGGGCTCGGACTTCGCTGCATGTTCGGCGCACCCCCGCCGCCAACTGGGGTGCCCAAGTCTTCGATCGGCGAGGGTGAGGGTCGGATTTCGCCGCCGAGAGGTGTTCTTGGGCCGTCCTGGAGGCATCTTGGCCCAACCTGGTGGCCTCTTGGGCCGTCTGGGCGCCCACCTTTCAGGCGTTGGCAGAACTGGGTTTAGTGGGACCTGGTTTACTGAGGTGTACTGGGGGACTCAACCCCCCCGTTCCACTAACTGGAACTGCCGTCACCCGAAAAACACCAACTACGGCAGACCTGGCTTAGTGATTCTGGCCAATTTAGTGGCTCCGGGGCCCTACTATTAACGGGGTCCCCTTACCTGGGGTCCTGGCTATACCCGAACCTTTTTGTCCAAACCTTTTTTTCCCAGATGAACATAATACGCTTGCGTTTGCGCGGCAAACTCGCAAGGCCGCGGAAAGCTCACGCTGCGCGGACAGCTCATGGCCTCACAAAAGGGAAAAGACTCGTGTGGGCAGCGGGAGCGGCTCTCGCGCTGCTGGACACGCAAAACTCCACACAAAGCCCTGCATAACAGCAATCTCTACGCAGGTGGCCATGCCAAGCTCGAACGCTCCGTCCAGCCGAGCGGCCTCTCCTGTTCCCACCGTCGAATCTGCGTGGCCGCTATCTGGCCCGTATTTGGGTCGGCAGACTCGACATCGGGGGGCGAGAGCGCGGGCCGCCGAAGCACAGGCTGGCGCAGGCCGTGGGTGGCTTGCGCTGCAGCGCCGCGCGGCCGCAGGAGGAGGAGGGGAGCCGAAGGCAGCGCACCACCAGGAGGGGCAACCCGTGCGGGAAAGTGGCGCCCTTGGGCGGCCGCCACGAGATTCCCCAGGTGGTAGCAGGAGCAGCAGAGGTGGAGAGCAGGGCGAGCGAGGAGGATTTTGAAGGTGCGCGCCCACAGCGGAGCGAGGCGACGCGAACTCTCCAGCTGCACGAATGCACCGGGCGCAAGCGAATATCAGAGAGGAGAAAAAGGGGGGGAGAGGAGAGAAAAGGTGAAGTGAGCGGGGAGGAGCGCGCGAGGCAGCGCACACGCCAACCTGCTGCTGCGAACTGGCAGAGGCAACCTTGGAGCCGCGCACACGCCAATCTGCGACGCCAATCTGCTTGTGAACTGCTCGTCGGACGTGTGCCCCAGCGACTCTCGCACCGGTGCACACTCGGTGTCACGCAGTACTGGCAACGGTCGAGGATGAGCACGTCGACGCTAACTCGACTCAACTAAAAAAAAAGCTAATACTCAAGCGATATGCCGCGCTAGCACCTACGACATGCTCGCAGATGTTCCAGGGCCACGAGATCGATCTTGAGGCCAGGCCAAAAAATATGCATGGGAGAGTTTGGCGACACCGCGCCTCTACTGCACCCACTGAGCTGATTCGGCGTTGCTGTGCATCCTGTCAGGGCGACACGGCCAAACTGAAACTGCTCACTAGGAAGGCGAAAGGTTGGGGGGCGGGGAGAGAATGAGATGGAAGGTGTGATCTTCGATGAGGAGGAGGGGAGAGGGAGAAGTGAAGAGATCGGCTGAGGCGACGAGGGCACCTTCAGAGCAGAACGACGCCAAAGCGCGGCGGTAGCTCACCTACGCTTGCCGTGACCTCACCTCGATTGCGCTTGCCAGCCAGCCTCTGGCGCCTCCTGCGCTGCGCCAGGGACTCATGTCCAGGCTCCTGCGCGATCCTATCTTTCCTTCTCTGCTGCTTGTTCCTCGCCGTCTTCTCGAGCTTCTGGGGGATCGCGTCACGATCTCCTGGGGAGGCTCCAAGGAATGTCGCCAAGGCCGGAGCTGACTTGGAGCGATGAAGCAGCTGCTGCCGCCAGCGCGTCTCGTCGTCGTCCACCACATGGATCAGCGTCGACCTGACCACAATGTGCCAACGCGGCTCAGGCTGCCACACATCCGACTTGTCAACGGCGGCAGGGCCACCGCACGAGCCGCCAATCATCAGGACGGCTATGCCCTGCCGTGCGAGTGTAAGTGTCACAAGAAAGTTAGACCTTGCGCGAGAAGCGGCTTGAGCCAACATGGTTTCGGAACAGTCTGGGCGCCCACCTGAGGGCCTCCTAGGCCGTCTCAAGATGACTTTCGGGCCTCTGAAATAATTCTGGAGCGCCCGGAAGCCGAAAAGCATGCAAAAACGCAAAGACATCAACAAACAGTAGAAAACGACGGAATGTTGCCTCTTTGGGCCCTTTTGGGGTGCCTCCCAGAAACCTCCTGGAGCGTCTCGAGGGCGTTCGAGGCCGTCTGGAAGCTCTCGCGGGGCGTTTTGGGTGCGTTGTGCGCCACCTGGGGGCCACCAGGGGCGCCTGGCCAAAGACTTCGTCGACTCAAGGCGCTTTTGAGCCGTCTGGTTTCTGATTCCTGACGCATGAAAAGGGCCCTCGATCGCAGCATCTTGCCCCCCGAAGCCGGTCTGCCCTGGGGGGAGATCGCACTAAACAACCAGGTCACTGGCGTGACCGACTGTGTTCGGCCGTCTGGGGCACCTCTGTGGACAACACGGAACACCTCTTGGGACGTCTCGGAAGCCTTCTTGTTGGAAAGGGCCCGGGCACCCAGCCACACCATGCGTTGCCGTGGCAGGGGGCCCCGGGCCCCCTGGCCTCCTGAACCGGGGCGCACATACGATATAACCTCCGTGCATGTGGACAGCCCCGCCCCAACTCCCACTCATCGCTATCTGTTACTACGACGGTGTTCGTCATGACTGTTCCCATCCTGGGGAGACAGAAAGGTACCAATACCGCTACTCCCCGGACCTCTCCTGGGGTGCGTTCTGACAAGGATTTCGAGGCGAATCCCGCGGTGGCAACGAGGGCCTCCGCGGAGGCCCAAAAGAGGGAAAACGGGCGAAGGGCAGAGGTATGGGTACCTCTTCCTCCTCTGACATCCGGTCGCGCCCTTGTTCCTGATTCCTGATGGTGTTAGAAGTCTCCGGCTGCCGCCCCCTCCCAGGAGCGGCCCCCCCTGGGGAGGTGCTCCAAGTAATGCCAGGTGACCCTTGGAGCACCGTTCCAAAGGCCAGCGGCTCCTACTGAAGGGGCCTGGGACACACAAATGAATAGACGCAAATAACAGGATTCCCCACATGATCCAATAGTTTCTGGGTTTTCGTCTTCCCCCCCACTATCCATATTTCCCAATTATTTTCTGGGGAATCGACGATCAATAGTGTCTGTGTTTTTTTCCCCTCCTGAGCTACGTCTTTTGGTGTGTAGAGGTAAACGTACGTAGCGCAGAGAACGACACACAGAGAGGACGGGAGGGAAAGGAGGGATACGGAGGATCGTCACCTCCAACAGGGCGGCGAGCACGGGGGTGCGAGCTGCAGCGTGTAGCAGTCTGAGACAGCAGCGCGTGGCGGGCTGAGCGCGGCTAGGACTGGGCCCGGGAACCCGTTGCTGGGTCTTTCCCCAGTCGGGTCAACCGGCCCTGTTGGGCCGCCGCGCGCCCTGGATCCCCCTCTGCAAAAGTGCCCACCATGACAGATGTTGGGGGGGCCGCTGGCCTGCGACGAGGTAGAAGTAGAGTGTGGAGAAAACAAATCATGCTGGGGTAATATGGCATGGTAGGGAAGCGGAAGATAGACGGGCAAGCCAAAGCCTAAGTGGATGTAGCAAGAGGGCTGCTGGTGGCGGTGGTGGCTGCGCAGCGGCGGTGGCGGTGCCTTTTCCACTTGCGCCAGTGAGGAAGGCACAAAGGCTTCTCTCTATCTCTCTCGCTCTCTCAGCTCACAGGAGGCCTCCACAGACGGCCCCAGGGTCACTCGTTTTGGTCTGGCCTGGCCAATCCCAGTGCAGAACCTGGAGCAGCCTCGCCTCAGCTCGCCTTCACGCGCACGTCACTGAAGGAAGCGGCCCGATTCCCCTGCCGGGGCACCTCGCGCTTCACGTCGGTCTCACCCCCCCCCCACCTCCGACGACTCAGCACTCTGACCTTAGTCGGTCGCAGGAGCGTCCATGCGGGCCCGCCGCCGCGACCCGCCCCCGCCCCCAAGAGCAAATGGCGCCGAAAGCCACCACGAGGCTCCCAGGGGGATCCCAAAGGGGAAGCCCTTCAGGAGGATTCTAAGGAGCCCTGAAGAGGCCCCCCACAGAGGCCACCGAAAAACAATACTGCGCCGGTGGTCCACAACCCACGAATGAGTTTCATGTGAAACCCTCCGTCCATAAGTTCCGTCTGCGCTTGACCGTTGCCGTTGGCAACACAGGCAGCAGCGGCGGCGGCCGCGTCGCTTTCGGTTGCGCTCGTCGAAGTCGACCTTGGCGAGACATGCGCTCTTGAGCTTCTCGTAGTAGATGTTAGCCGCCTGGCAAGCTGCCCGAGACACCACCACGGGTCGGAAGCACAGCACGAGAAACGCAGAAACAGAGAGAGAGAGAGGGAGACCAGATAATAAAACATCACGACATGAGAAGGAGTGCGGGGGGAGTGAGGCAGGAGCAGAAATGAGGGGAGGGAAAAGGAGGAGGACGACGACGAAGACGAGAGAGCCACGGAGCCAGGAGGGGGAGGAGGAGGAAGAGGAGGAGGAGGAGGAGGACGACGACGACGAAGACGAGAGAGCCACGGAGCCGGGAGGAGCAGGCAGGGCGAGGGACGGAGGGAGGGAGCGAAAGAGGGGAAGGGAGGAGGGGAGGCTTGGAAGCAAGCGGGAGGACGGGATCGGGAGCAAGCGGGAGGGAGGGATCGGGGGGAACAGAGAGAGAGAGAGAGAGAAAAAACAAACAAACAAAAAAAAACACAAAAAAAAAAAATGCGAGGAGGAGGAGGAGGACGAGGAGGAGGAGGAGGAGGAGGAGGAGAGAGAATGCGAGGAGGAGGAGGAGGACGAGGAGGAGGAGGAGGAGGAGAAAGAATGCGAGGAGGAGGAGGAGGAGGGGGCGGGACGCGGGGCATGCCCTCTGGAGTTTCTCGCAGCAGAGGCAGGCCGCCTCCAGCTCCCTCTGCGTCTGGTCCAGCGAGCGCCGCGTGGAGGCCTGGAGCGACTCCGCCTCCTGGGGCAGCCAAGATGACACAGCTGGCCCGCATCATAAAGATGATCGGTAAGGTTAACGTTAAGTCGGGCCTGTCCTCCTACAGGGAGATTTTAGACGAAAAATAACAAATAATCAAACAATGCCCCAACATGATCAAAAAACAAAAAAAAGTCTCCCGAATATGTTTGACTATTTTGGGATATTCCCCTTGTAGAGGAACAGGCCCGATTTAAGGTTAACTCGGGCATGTCCGTCTACAGGAGGAGTATTCAAAAATGGGAACAAAATCTGGGGACGATGCTGCGACAAGTTCTGGGTATGCTTGAACAGTTATGACTATTTCTTACTACTCCTGCAAATAATCCGCCTGTAGGAGGACATGCCTGACCGAACAATAAGGATTCAAGGGCCTTGGACGCACATTTCGAAGCTTTTCGAGCGCAGCGCTGTCAACGAAAGTGGCCAAGGGGGGGGCCGAGGAGGATAGGATGCAAGGGTACCCTTGGGAAAGATGCCCATCCTGGCCCATCCTTCTGATGCGGGTTGACTGTACCCATACCGTCACTCCCCGGACTTATCCCGAGGTGCGCCCTGACCACGACTTCGAGACGGATCCAGCGGTGGCGACGAGGGCATCCGAAGAGGTCCAAAGAGAGGGAATCGAGAGAAGAGCACAGTGATCCCTTAGAATAAGGACGCACGGAAAAGATGCAAGGGCCTTGGCAGGCCATGTCGACACTTTGCGAGCGGGGCGCGGCCAGCGAGAGCGGTCAAGGATGGGCCGAAGCGCAAGGATGCAAGGGTAACCTTCGAAAGTTGCTCATCCTTCCTATGCGAATTGACTGTGTAAAGCCCCATGGGCTTCCAAAAAGGCTCCTTAGACAGGCTGAGGGCCATGCCCACCTCCTTGCCTTGCTCACATTCTTGCTTAGGTAAACCTGGAAAGTTGCTCATTCTCACTATGTGGGTTGACTATTTCGGTATGCGTGCCCTTCCCTCCTAGGGCATGGTAGAAAATCAGCTCACGCAGCTGGTTTTCCCGGCGCATGCCCGCGCCAGGAGGCACACTTGTTCGAGGACTGGGCCCAGCGGTAGGGCGGAAACCAGCTGCATGCAGCAGCTTTCGTCAGGAGGGGAAGCAATACATCCCCCCCTTTCGTCAGCTGCCCTGCTTTCCACATCCCCCCCTTTAGTCAGGAGGGGAAGCAATACAGACACAAAGAGTCGTCGATCCCAAAGGAAACATCAGACAATCTTGAAGTGTGGGAGGGGGAAGACGAACACCCAGAAACCACATGAAAACGTATGGGGAACCCTTGGCTTCGTGACATTGTAACGTTATGTGTTTCCTCTGGGCCCCCTCTTGAGGGGGCCCAGGGACACACAAAGAAATACACACAAATCCAAATATTCCCAATACGTGTGTTGCATTTGTTTTTGATGTTTTTCTTCCCCTTCATTTTCTGGATTTTTCCATATTTTCTTGGGAATCGACGGTTAATTGTGTCTGTGCTGTTGTTCCCTCCTGACTTCCTCTCGTTCGGCCCGACCTGCTCTCCTGCGCCTTCCGCTGCTTCGCCTCCAGGGTGGTCCGGAGCACCGCCGCCTCCTGGCAAGACGCCGCCGCTGCGATACGCCGCGCTCCCGGGCACGAGTTCAGCCCTGGGGGCCCGCCCGACCCAGGCCACTGCCTATCGCGCCGAAGCCCTCGCGCTCCTCGCTAAGACAGAGCCGAGGAGGAGGAGGAGGAGGAGGAGGAGGAGGAGGAGGAGGAGGAGGAGGAAGGGGGGGATTCAGAGATTCAGATCTATTGCGAAGCGAGTCCGATATAAATTAAGACCGAGCCTCCGTCTCAGCTTTACTGAGAACTTTGGGCGTGAGGCCTTTGGCTATTCTGGCAAGGTATGCCTTGCCCGTCTTGGTCGGGGGCTTGCATTCCTTGGCGAGGCCTCTCAGCTGCTGTGAGCCGATGCACCCACCAAATCCGCAGAACCAGACTTCGAGAGGCTCGTGAAAGCTCATCTGATGAGATGGATGGACCCACCCCCCAGCGAGATGTAAACGCCGCCCTTGAGGTACCCTAACAGTGTGGCTGGTGCACCGAGTGGGTTGAAAGTATTCGGACATTAAAAACTCCCCCTTTGTTGCCGCAGTCGCGGACCCGTGACACGTCGTGCACTTCATACCGCAAGGACTGGCAGTATGAGTGGAATTGAAAAAGGCCACCGCGGCAGGAGCAGGGGGAGCGAGTCGGGGAGCACGAGCAGGAGCAGCAGGGACCCGTTTTTCCAAACGACCTGTACGCTCGAGTTCGGCAACCTCTAAAGTAGCCCGAAGCAAACGGTGGCGGATTCTGCAAGCGTCAGCCTCGATACTCAAAACACGATGCCTCTGGGTCTCTGGGACACGAGCGGCCTTGGCCGCTTCACCAGCCAAAACGTCGGCAAAGATGTTGCCTTCGATCATCCATCGGGGCACGTCTTTGGCAATGATCTCTGAAGCCTCAAGGTGAGACGGGACCCACAGGACAACAATGGAGCCAGGGTCCCGATTCTTGGCTAAAAGATCCTTGCCTATATCACGCCAGAGGTCTACATTGGCTCCTCGAGGGGCCTGAAAGAGACGGTCCCACCACCCTGCACAGACGGCGTCGTTGTCCGTCACGTAGACAAGGGGGCCGTCAGAAAACCTAAGGGCAGTGAGCAACATGTAGAGTTCCCCCCTAGCGACCGTTCGAAGGGGGCCAGGGAGGGGACCTAAAAGATACCGAACACCTTCATTGGAGCGCCATTGAGAGGAACCGACAACCGCAACCCCAACACGTCGAAGACGAGGGTCGTGGGTGTCGGGGCCTCCTGGGGCATCCCCATGCAAAACAACTGGATTATCAAGAGTGCCAACGCCGAAATACAGAGGATCGATCACCCTCGCTTCAGGAGGGGCCGACCAGGATTCCACAGGGGCGGGGGGGGCAACCTTGGTCCAGGAGGCTGGGACTAACCCCCTAAACCAAAAACATTCGTCACTGGCAGACTGAACTATCGCCTTATGACACAGCTGGTTGGAGTGCGCATATGCGGCAGAAGCGGCATCCGAATTGCACTCACATGTGTAATATCTGTGCAAAGGTGTCTCCTTATCTTTTTTGCAGCGTGGGCAGAGGTCGGACTCGGCGTAGCCTGCATCCTTCCTCCGCTCGGCAGGTCAAGCGCCTCCCACTGCGATAACCATCATGAGCTCCGCGAGGCGCCTGCCGTGTGGGAGCTGCTCCAGCTGGTAAAGGAAACGACGGTAGCTGAAATTGTCGACTCCTCCTTCCACGCCTGCACCAATATCCGTGCGAAGCAATATTCCATTGCTGTAGCTGAACTGAGAGTGTTAGTTCGTCCAAGAGGCAAGTGGCCTGGTCGATCCCTTCGAAGCCGTCTGAGAACGACCATCCGTGGGCGATGCCATCCCCCCCCGTCGGACTGTGCCATTCTGTCGGAGATGCTGGGTCCCAGTTGGCCAGAAAGAGGTAGTTGATGACAGCTGTCAAAAGACCCCTAACATGACGAAATCGACGTTGCGGGTCAATCTTACGTAGCTGGGCAACCGTCTCCTGCCAAACACGGCGCACTGGGCCACGAACACGGGGTTCGGTGAGCCAAACCTTCAACCACATGCCGATGCACTTCCTCGTCAACTGATAACCTGGGTCGTGCCCTGCCGTGCGAAGGTCCAAAAGAGTGGTGATGCACCCCCCATGTCGGCGACCGCCTGCGACAGCACCTAGACGCCGTCGCAATGCCTGGATGGATGTCTGAGGTAGGCCATGGACTTCGTGACCGTAGGTGGCCCCTGCTTGGGGACAAGCTCTCTCGACCTTCTGCAAGATCTTGAACCTCCGAGTGGAAGCTGCGAACGTGCGTACTTTGCCATGTTGCCTGCGCGTCTGCTCCATCCTCTTAGTCCGAGTAGCTCGGGCTAATCTGGGTCCGCTGCCTAAGTCGACTCCGAGATACGGGGCCTGCTTGGTGATCTGGACCGCGATGCCACGGCGGCGAAGGCGACGGACCACCTCACGTGCAGTCTTCATGTCCGAACATGTGACCACGCTCTTGGGGGCCAACTCCAGAGACTCCTCGATGAGGGCGTCGCTCACTGCCGTGATGCCGTTGACTAGAGCGTCCTCAACGGCGAGCGGGGAACCAACTGCAGACAAGGAGGGATCGTCAATCCATAGCCGTTCTGAAAGGTACGGGTTGGCCGTGGTGACAACCTCCATGACTCTGTTGGTCATGCAGCGGGCAAAGCGTGTCCCGCTCCTGAGGCCCTGGATGATGGACCGTGTAGCTTGAAAAGGTTGAGATGTCGCGTCGAACTGGGCGAGTAGCCGCGGGCCCGTGCAGACCTGCAGCTCGAGGAAGAGGACGCGCGCTGGGAAGCCGTACTTGAGGGCCCCACTCACTAGGATATCCCATTCCATCATATCATAGAAACTCTTGGTGTCACAGAGAGCGCGCCCGTTGGCCATCTTGAGGCGCCAGAAGAGTTCTTCGTCTAGCGCACGCATACATGCTTCTTTGAGGGCTGAGTTGCCCTCGATGGCTGCGCCCCAAGAGGGACATGCGTCCCTGCCCCAACTCTTGACAACGGGCTCCCGCACCAGGGACCATACACGGCAGAGAAGACATACCAGCCATATTATCCTGTCGCCTGAGCTCTTTTTTAGGGAGGAGGCGACCAAGGACAGGGAGTAGCTGCCATGGCAAGGTGCAGGATTCTTCGATCATGACAAAGAGAGAAGCGAGGGCGGCGAGCGCGGCATCGGGCAGGCGGTCTAAGACTGTCGGAGACAGCCTGTCGAGCCCCTGGCCCGCACGAGGTTTCATGCGTCGGAGGGCCCCCCTGATGTCGCCCGTCGTGATCTCGGGAAGGTCGCCTGGGAAGGTCGCCTCCTTGATTATTCTGAAAGTGGCTGAGATTGTGTCCATTGAAATATCTTGGGATGATGTCCAGAGCTTATGCCAATGCTGCGCCTTCTTGTCAATGACGTCCATCGGCTGATATATCATCCCGTCTGTCGAGTCGAGCTCGAGGGTCGGTAGAGGAGCATCATTGGTGGCTTTGAAGAGAGCCCCAGTGCCGTCACGGTCAGAAACCCACTGCTTGAAATCTGCCAATGAAGAAGCCACCGCCCTGGATTGAGCTCGATTCATGATCTTGAACAACTCTGCCCCATACATGTCAAGCTGCTCTTGAGAGATGTTCCCAAGGTCATTGAACACCGCTTGCCATGTGGCCCAGGGAGTGGCTGTCGGCTGCTTGCTGATGCTGTATGCTGTACTCGCTGGGGCCTGGCCGATGAGTTTGATCCCGCACTCTACGAGGGACCTGACTTGGGCGGTGCCGTTGGCTCGACGTCGATGCCGAGCCGTCTTGGTAAGGATAGTGTGGGCTCTGGCCGACCACGAGGCCACCACGTCGAGGTACGGCATGTCTCGTAGGTGCTCTGACTGTCGAGCTCGACGCACCGCCAGCTTGGGACCTGAGGCCCTGGTGACAGCCGAGCTTTTGCTGTCCTGCTGGCGATGCTGGCGACGAGCTCGAAACGTGTGTTCCACAGCGGAAATCCATGAGCTGAAGGCACTGCTGACCTGCATCGCATATTCGCCGCCCACATGAAAGGCAACTGAAGCACGAACTGGCGACCAAACCTCGGAGAGTGTTTGGGGCTGAAAGCCGGCTTCAGTTTGAGCCGAGTGCCACGGGGCTGCGGGGATGGAGAACGAAGCAGGAGCAGTGGCATCAGCAGCGGAGCTGGGATCGGGGTTAGGGTCCTGGGGCGTCTCGCTGGGGGGGGCCTTAATATCATTCTCTGCCTCGTCCATCCCCAGTGGGGCGGGGTCGGTCAGCGAATTCACATCGGGCAGGACCTCAGACGAAAACGGGTCCCCAGACGGAGGAGGGGGGGAGGAGGGGGGCTCCACGAAATTGGGGAGGTCGGCCCAGGGATCGATTTCCTCTCCCCAGAGACCGAAATGGCAACCAGACACAACTTCAGGGTCCTGGAGGAGGTCTTGACCTGGCACAGCTGTATCATTGGGCCTGGCTGGGTCAGCTCCTTCCTCCTGGACAGCGTCAGCAGATTTGCCAAGAAGGTCTCCGTGCAATTCCTGAGCAAAAGCGGCATGTTTATTGCGGGCGGTCGCCTGGCGTTCGACCAAAGCAGCACGGGCGCGCGAGGCCTTGGAACCAGGTCGGCTCTCTGTCCTCGGTCGCTGGACCTGAGGGAAACGCTCAGGGAGGAGGAGGGCACGAGTGAGGAGCTGTTCCCCTTGCCCTCTCAGTTGGAGGGACAATGCAGAATGAGGCTTCCATGGGACATCGGTGACCACATGAAGGCCTAGGATGTACGGGAGAGCAGACTGGGAGGCTACTGCATAGTCGATCAGGCTTGACCCACCTGCACCTATACACGTGAAATCCGAAAGCGGTTTGACGACGGTCCCCCCGACCTTAGTGAGGAAACCACTGGCCTCCAGGACCGAGGGGGAACAGTTAAAACCCCAGAGGATGATCCTGGGAATCTTGAGCATCTGAAGGAGGGCTCCGACTCTGGCAAACCCACGCAGATTGTCGTCTGCGAAGCCTGTGGGGCAGAGCCCGTGCAGGGTGATAAGAACAATGCTGAAACCCTGGAGGTTGAGGATGACAGGGAGGAAGCCGTCATAGCTCCTGGAGCCGTCGGCGCAAAGGGGAGGGACGGGAAACTGGGCTCGGGAGAGGTGGTGAACCTGCCGATGCCCCCCACATAAGAAAAGCTCACCACCCTCGTTGGCACGCATTTTACCTGGCGCTGTCAAGCATTGCCTGCCCGTCTCACGAGCACAATTGATGAAAGATTTGAACTTACTCGAGCGAAACCTCTTCTCCCATTCGAGACGCGAGCCCTTGCCAACATGTGCCTCGCACAAAGAGAAATATTGGTAGGCTCCGCTTTGCTTCAGATGCTGAATACACTTCCAACTCCGAGGCCCTAGAATCGTGATATTACTGAAAAAGACTTGCACGACCGAACACTCCCCAGCTGACGGTTGGCCGCTTGTCTGAGAAAATGCCGACTGCCGCTGCGCAGTCGCCTGGGCATCAGAGCACGCGGTGCCTACGGTCTCACTCCTGCCTGCAGCTAGCGCCGCCGACGTCGGCGAATATGCCGAGGGAGAGGACGCTGATGCCGTCCGCCCTGGAGCAGACCTGGTAGAAGGAGATGTGGACTGCGACGCAGTCCCTGTTGACCCACTGGTTGATGCTGACGAGCAGGCGGGCGACTGCACGTCGTGGCTGCCCCCGTCACTGGGGGACGGTAGCTGTCATGCTGATGCCGCCGTCGAGGCTCCTGGTGCTCCACTCTCTGGCGAAGCAACGGAAGCCAACGCAGCCTTGGTCGCCTCCTCGGCGGCCTTCTGCTTGGCGGCCCTGATGCGGTTGATCTCCTTCTGGATCTCCGCCTCCTGAGCCTCTGTCTTGTCAGTCTGGTCGCCGCTGCCGTCGGCGCAGGGTGCGCCACTAGCAACATTGCCCGAAGGAGCCGTGGGCGAGGACGGGGCAGCTGGCCCTGTCGGGACACCCTGGCCCTCCTGACCCTTCCTCTTCTTGGCCATGCGCGCGCGGATGCCGTTCTGCATGTCGAGCATCTTGGCCCTCCACGCTGTGACCTGCTCGCTGCGCGTCTGGAAGAGGCCCTTGGTGTCTTGGAGCTCCGTCTGGAGCCGCTTGAGCTCGACCCGCTCGCTCTCCTCGCAGTCGAACTCGCCCGCGTCCAGCTGGTCGAAGAACTCCTGGTCCCAGCTGATGGAAAACATCGTGGACTCGCCGCCGTCGGCGCTCCCGTCCTTCTGCGGGGACTCCGACAGCTTCGTGAAGCCCAGGCCCACCTCGGACGCCAGGGCCCTCGCAGCAACACGCTTGCCCAGCTCGGCGGCGGCCAATTGTCGAACAGTCTCCTGTTCGCGCTGCAAGGCCCTCTCGAGCTGCTCTCTGCTGCGGGCGACCTGAGCACATGCCTGGTCGTGCTTGGTGTTGGCGTCGCGCCATGCCCCTTCCGCGCGCCTGACCGCCTCGGCTGGGGACGGCTGGTCGGCTGCAGAAGGAGCCTGCTGCTGCCGCAAGGCGGCAGTGAGCGTAGCCTTCAGCACGGGGTCCTGCACCAAAGAGATGGCCTGGGAGAGCACCTGCGCCTGCGAGGCTTTGGACGGCTGCAGGGCGAGCGCCAGCTGGTCATTGAACCCATCCTTGGCCTTGCCCTTGCCGCCCTTGCCTTTGCCGCCAGCGCCGCCGTCGCTCTTGGACTTGTGCAGCTTCACCTGGCGGTTGCACTTGCCGCAGCGAAAGGCATTGCACTCCAGCGCATCGTTGTATTCGTGAGTGTGGCACGCCTTGCAAGTGCTCCATGGCCGAGACATGAACCGTAGCAAAAATTCTGCCCATATTCGCCGCGAGGAGCGCCTTTGCACTAGGCTAAGGTGGCCTCGCGCCCCCCCAAGCACCCACTGGACGGTTCTGGGCTCCCGGTCGGGCAAAATGCTCGAGCCGAGGTTGCTTGAGGGAGGAGGAAGGGGGGGGGAGGAGGGGGGGGGGGAGGAGGAGGAGGAGGAGGAGGAGGAGGGAGGAAGGAGGAGGAGGAGGAGGAGGAGGAGGAGGAGGAGGAGGAGGGAGGAGGAGGAGGAGGAGAGGAGGAGGAGGAGGGGGAGGGGGGAGGAGGGAGGAGGAGGAGGAGGAGGAGGAGGAGGAGGAGGAGGAGGAGGAGGCCAGGACGAGGATTGGATTGCTCCCATCGCACTTCAGGACCACATGCCGAAAACAATTTCTAGATTTTGGGAGAGTATCGAAACAGTGCCGAGAAAGAGTATCGCATCCCAGGGCCCTCAAATTTGGGTACTTCCTTGGTGCTCGAAATTGTTTCTAGTGATCACGGCTAAAAAGTAAGTCGGAACATCAAAAGACAAGGATACATTCGGGCGAGGACAAATCGAGAATCTCTGAAATCCGGCGGCCCTGGAGGATGTCTCGTGCGCCGCGACCTTCTCGGAGAGATCCCGAACGCTCTGGCAGCGTTCCGGAACGGATTACAGCCAACCCGTATCATCAGGACGCGCAATAAGGATGCAAGGGCCTTGGAGGGCCATGTTAACGTGTTCCGAGCGAGGCTGGCCAGCGAAAGTCGCTAAGACTGGGCCGAGAAGGAAGGGGCGAGGATGCAAGGGTGCCCTCAAGAAAATTGCCCATCCTTACTGTGCGGGTCGGCTGTCATCCTCGTGATCGCACCGCCCGATCCAGGCCACTGACGCTCGCGCCTCGCGACTTGCGCCGAGGTCCTTGTGTCCCTCGCGCCGCCCCCCTGGACACGATCGGGGGGGCACAAGAGGGCAGGATAGCAAGGGGCAGGGTAGAGAATCAGCTCACCTAGCTGGTTTTCCTGGCGCCGGGAGGCGCCCACGTAGAAAGGAACGGGCCCGGCGGCGGGCCGAAACCAGCTGCATGCAGCAACTTTCGTACCCCCCCCCCCTTTCCCATTCCCCCCCCTTTCGTCAGGAGGGGAAAAACACAGACACAAAGAAACGACGATCCCCAGGATATATAGATATGTATATATATATATATAGATATAGGAAACTACGGGAAGTGTGTGTGTGTGGGGGGGGGCAGATGAGCATCCAGAAAATATGGCACAAGATTGGGAATCCTTGGATTCTGCGCTTGTGCATCTGTGCCTTGCCCCTCCGCCCGGCCCGAGGAGAGCGCCCCTCTGGCCGAGACTGCGACGCGGCGCGGCAGGACCCACACGGCGCCCCGAGGCCCTCGCTGTCGCGCGCCGGCTGCGCCAGAGGGCAGGGCACGCCCCTGCGGCCAAGGCCGCGAGCCGCGCACAGCTCGCGGTCGCGCTCGGGCGGCCTGGCCTGTCCGCCAACCTGGCCTGGCCAGGGGGGCACAGAAGTGGGCCGGGCATGTCCCCCTGCAGAGGGATCTTGGACGAAAGACCAAGAAGACTCCAGACAGATTCACAAATAGGTCCAGGAACGGTGGGACAGTGGTCCCCGAACTGGTTGTTCGACCAGTTTTGCAGACTCCTCCAGTAGAGGGCCGTGCCCGACTTGATTAGGCATGGAGCCCTCGTGCTCCAAGGAGGAACGCCGAGTACGGTTCGAAAGGGCATCTCTGGCCACGGCGAGCCCCGTCCGCGAATCGCCCCACCGAATCAAAACCGAACGAAGTGCCCCAGAAGCCCGAGCCCCTCCTGAGCCCAAGGAGGTCCTTCCCGCGCACGCCGACCCTGTGCCCATTGAGCAGGGACCGACCGTCCCGGCATTCCCACAGGCATACCACGACATGTTCTTAGAACCCCCAAAACAGTTCCAAGAACCGAAGCACCGTTCTTAGACACACAGACCAGATGTGTTCAAACGAGACAGCCTCGAGCAGAAATGTTATGGGAACACCTCGTGCCAACCACAAAAGGTACTTAGAACACTCCTCGGTGGGCCTGTAGGCAAGCCAGGACGCACCGCCGCCGCTTGAGCTGGGGCCCAGGATGGCCCCCGCCGGCATCGTTGTGACTGCACGGTGGGCGCCCGGCGGCGTCCCTATCGGAGTCGGCGGCGAACTTCTTGTACGCGGCGACGGCCTCCATCTCGGCGGTCTCCGCCGTGACCTGCTGGTGCTCGAAGTCCGCCTGGACCACCTCGGGCCAGTCCGGCTCGGGACTGCGCACAGAGAGCCCCGGGAGGTGATGCGACGAAGCGGTTTTTGCACAGCAGTTAGAATGAGTTTACGACTGTTCGCTCTTGTCTGCTCGCGCGCCACTCAAAGCATCTCCCAAGATCTCGGCACCCGCCCTCTTGGCCTTCGATCGTACTCTCTTGGGGGTGTATCTTGCTTACAACACGCGTATTTAGCGCAGCTCCTGAAATTGAGGAAGATAGGGCGAATGGAAGGGGGAGGGAGACGGATGGAGCACGAGAGGGATTGGCAGAAGGGGGGCTAGGACCAGAAATCGCGTGGCAGAACCGGACGGGCAGATCGGGCGGGTAGACCCTAACGGGCGGGTCGGGAAGGCGGGCCCAGGCAGGCAGGTCGAGCAGGCGCGTTGCTGAAGCGTCAATCCAAAATGAATTGCAAGGAAATCTCAAGCGATAACGCGATTCTTAATTTACGGGCGCAGCCCGTAATTTGATTCTCGCGAGGTAGACACTGACAGACTGAACTGAACCACGAGGCCGTCAGATGGCAGTTTTATTTCCGCGGGTGAGGATATTTCGGGTGGCAGTTTTAAGCCAGCTGGTGAGCATATTTCGGTGGCAGTTTTAAGCCAGCGGGTGAGAGGATATTTCGGTGGCAGTTTTAAGCGCCAGCGGGTGAGGATGTTTCGGTGGCAGTTTTAAGCCAGCGGGTGAGGATATCTCGGGTGAGGATATTTCGGTGGCAGTTTTACGCCAGCGGGTGAGGATATCTCGGGTGGCAGGTTTAAGCCAGCGGGTGAGGATATCTCGGGTGGCAGTTTTAAGCCAGCGGGTGAGGATATCTCGGGTGGCAGTTTTAAGCCAGCGGGTGAGGATATTTCGGTGGAAGTTTTAAGCCAGCGGGTGAGGATATCTCGGGTGAGGATATTTTGGTGGCAGTTTTAAGCCAACGGGTGAGGATATTTCGGGTGGCAGTTTTAAGCCAGCGGGTGAGGATATTTCGCGTGGCAGTTTTAAGCCAGCGGGTGAGAGGATATTTCGGGTGGCAGTTTTAAGCGCCAGCGGGTGAGGATGTTTCGGTGGCAGTTTTAAGCCAGCGGGTGAGCATATCTCGGGTGAGGATATTTCGGTGGCAGTTTTACGCCAGCGGGTGAGGATATTTCGCGTGGCAGTTTTACGCCAGCGGGTGAGGATATCTCGCGTGGCAGTTTTAAGCCAGCGGGTGAAGATATTTCGGATGAGGATATTTCGGGTGGCAGTTTTATGCCAGCGGGTGAGGATATCTCGGGTGGCAGGTTTAAGCCAGCGGGTGAGGATATCTCGGGTGGCAGTTTTAAGCCAGCGGGTGAGGATATCTTCGGGTGGCAGTTTTAAGCCAGCGGGTGAGGATATTTCGGTGGAAGTTTTAAGCCAGCGGGTGAGGATATCTCGGGTGAGGATATTTTGGTGGCAGTTTTAAGCCAACGGGTGAGGATATTTCGGGTGGCAGTTTTAAGCCAGCGGGTGAGGATATTTCGCGTGGCAGTTTTAAGCCAGCGGGTGAGGATATCTCGGGTGGCAGTTTTAAGCCAGCGGGTGAGGATATTTCGGTGGCAGTTTTAAGCCAGCGGGTGAGGATATTTCGGTGGCAGTTTTAAGCCAGCGGGTGAGGATATCTCGGGTGGCAGTTTTAGGCCAGCGGGTGAGTATATCTCGGGTGAGGATATTTCGGTGGCAGTTTTAAGCCAGCGGGTGAGGATATTTCGGGTGGCAGTTTTAAGCCACGATGCACAAGTCCCAGGGCATGACAATTCCTTGTGTTGCTGCAAACTTGGGCGACACGGAAATGCATCTGGGCGGTACGTTTACCGTCTTGTCTCGGGTGCCTGCCTTGACTGGTCTTGCTTTGGAACGTGGCTTGAATTTCGACCGGTTGGCCAAGATCAACCAGAGCCGGTCTTTGTTGGCACGGAAAGAATACGAAGCTGCGAAATGGCCACCGCTCGAAGCCAATGCGCTTCGACATTTTCAGTCGGTCCTTGCAGAGCTGTTGCTGAAACGGGGGTCTCCCGAAGCAGCTGTGCTGGACACGATCGGCGGCTTGGCCGAAACAGCAGCTGAGCAATTGTCACTGCCTGACTTCACTGCGGAACTGTGAGCACTTTCTAGGGTGGAAACGCTGCGCAATCATCGTGGCGGCGACGGCCGGTGCCATTTCTACCATAATTTCTACCGGGAGAGTGCGGAAGGGCTCTCGCACGGGGGCGGCTTGTGCAGTTTGAGCAGAGATGGCACCCACGACGAAGAGGAGGGGGCAGGAGCAGGAGGAGGAGGAGGAGGAGGAGCATGATGATGATGATGATGATGATGATGATGATGATCATGATGATCATGATGATCATGGTGCTGATGCTGAGGAGGACGATGATGATGATGATGATGATGATGATGATGATGATGAGGATGAGGATGAGGATGAGGATGAGGATGAGGATGATGACGATGAGGATTATGACGGCGGGGATGAGGCGATGGAAGGAGGACGAGGGAGGAGGAGGGGTGGAAGGAGGGCACGGAGATCGTGGAAAGGGTGCTCGCAAGGAGAGTGGCAAGGGGAAGAGGAAGGCGCTGGACGAGGAGGCCGACGAGGAGGAAGGAGGCGGAGGACAAGGCAAGAGGCGGCGGGAGGAGGATTTCATTGAAAATGGACGACGGGGGGGGGGGGAGATCAGCTCGAGGGCGGAGGACGCGGACGGGATGAGGAGGCGGCAGAAGGGAGGAGGAGGTGGAAGTGGAGGAGTCGTAGGAGGAGGAGGAGGAGGTGGAAGAGGAGGAGGAGGAGGAAGAGGAGGGAGGAACCGAGAAGAGCTCTGTGCTCGGCGCGGGCATCCAGCCGCCACGCGATGCATCATCTGCATGGTCGGCCCAGCCGACGGCTACGCCTCCAGCGAGGTGCTGCGCCCGTATATATGCTCGCCCCTTGGCGTGGGGCTGGCGGGGGGCCAAGGGGCGAGCTGTCCGGTGATTAAATCCTGAGGAGATCCACAGCGAGAGCATGATTCCTGAATTCAAGGGTCACGGCGCGGCAGTACCTCGTGAGGAAGTACCACGCGAGAGCGCGATACCTGCATACATTTTGAGGGCGTCCCGCGAGAGAGCACAAACTTGGAATAAACTATGAGAAAGTATCAAGCGGAAACGATTTTTGTTGTTGTTGAGTGTTAACAACTATTAATGTTCGACCCCCCCTTGGGCCTTGGCGCTCTCGCCTCGGCGCCGGCCACATTTGCATTGAATATGAGGCTCACGCTTAAGCGGTTTCAGGGGGCGCCAAAGACTGCCCCCAAACAACAATTCCCGCTCGGGTCTTCCCCCATTTTTGCTCAGGGCCGGTGCTCTTGCTCGCCGCCGAAAACCGCCGTCTCGACAAAACCAACGCTCCCGCCCGAGACCTCCTCCCGTTTTACGATGGACTGGCGCGCTACTTGTTCTCTCATCGGCGCCGCCTCCTGCAACGACAACGCTCCTGCTCGAGACGTCCTCTTTTTTTTATCCAAGGCGGTGCCCCTCCTCCCCGCCAAGAGCAGCCGTCCCGACGCTCCCGCTCGAGAAATCCTCCATTTTTCCTCCGGACGGTGCTGTTCCTCGCCGCCGACCGCCCCCGTCCCGACAAAATCACGGCTCCCGCTCGAGTCTTCCTCCCTTCTTACGCAAGGCGGTGTTCCCCCTCGCCACAAGGCGGTGTTCCTCCTCGCCGCCGACAACCGCCGTCCCAACAAAACCAGCGTTTCCGCTCGAGACTTGCTCACGTTTTACGGTGAACTGGCGGGCCACTTTTTCTCTCATCGGCGCCGCCCCCGGCAACAACCACGCTCCCGCTCGAGACATCCTCCCTTTTTTACTCAAGGCGGTGCTCCTCCTCGCCGCCGAGAACCGCCGTCCCGACAAAACCAGCGCTCCCGCCCGAGGCTTCCTCCCGTGTTGCGCCAGACTGGCGCCGTACTCTCTCATGAATTTGCGCCGTTCCCACCAAGAACAACGCACCCGCTCGAGGCATCCTCCCGTTCTCATCAGGACGGTGCTGTCCTCGCCGCCGACCGCCCCCGTCCCGTCGAAACCACGGCTCCCGCTCGAGACTTCCCCCCCTCTTACTCAAGGCGGTGTTCCTCCTCGCCGCCAGCAACCGCCGTCCCAACAAAACCAGCGTTCCATCTCGAGGGTTCGTTTTGTTTTGCGCTGGACTAGCGCCCAGCTCTCTTCAGCATCGGCGCCACTCCCAGCAACAACAGCGGCCCTGCTCGAGACTTCCTCCCTTCCTATTGAGGACCAGGTCCTTGCCTCGCCGCCGACAGCCCCCACCCCCACCAAGGCATTCCTGTCGCTCGATATTTCTTTGTGCTTTACCCTTGGCTGGGACTCCACTGGCGGTCATGCATCGGCGCAGCTAGGCGCGAGCATGCGTTTTCGAGGCGGGATATGCTGAAAATCCTCGGAGGTGTTTGCAAGACCTCACTCGGCGAGAGATCTGGGAATGGGAATAACGGACCCCGCTATAGAACAATAATCGCCCATGATGGGGATGATGATCATGATGGTCGCATGCTTCGTGTGGAAACATCGCGCATGAGGGTAAAATGACTGTTGTAGTTGTTGTTGTTGTTGTTGTTGTTGTTGTTGTTGGTGTTGTTGTTGTTGTTGCTGTTGTTGTTGTTGTTGTTGTTATTGTTATTGTTGTTGTTGTTGTTGGTGGTGTTGTTGGTGTTGTTGTAACTCGGCGCCCAGAGGCGCACTCTGAGCCTCGAGGCATTGCCTTGCAAGAAGGCAGGGTGCGAGCCCCGGGAGGAGCACTTGAACTGCGGGGTGGATCAACAAATGGGCAGCCAGGAATCAACCACATAGTTGTTGCTCAACTGGGTCGCTGTCCGCGGCCCCGCGGCCTCGCAAGCGACGACGACGAAGACGACGACGGCAAGCGACGAAGCAAGAATAGCTGTTGAGCGTCCGCTTCCAGGTAGGGCGCCGCGACCCCCTGCACCTCTTCATCGCTTGGCCGCAGCAGTCGGTGGCTGGCCTCAACAGGCCAGGCGGCCCCATGACCCTGCCTAGGGCCTGGGCGCGAGCTGCTGGTAAGGGGGGGGGGGCACTGAGTGGGGAGGAGGGCAGCGAGAGAGGAATGCAGAAAGGGGCCCTGTATGTCCCCTGGAGGAGCCCCTTCAGGGCCCCAGAGGGGGCCTTCCGGGCCAGCCAAAAAGGAGCACCGTTCCCACCTCGCTTATCTCCCCCCATGAACTTTAGATCGGGCACGTCCTCCTACAAGCGGATTTTGGAGGAAACTAAAAAAACAGTCATAACAAATACTCAAGACAGATCAGATATGGTCGAAGAATCGTCCCCATTTTTTTTAATTCGCCGGCCCAACGGGCCAGAGGCGTGCTAAGATCTCCGGTAACTGGTTAACAATATTTCTAGTTTGCGTGCGCGGAGCGGCCCCTGGGAGCCCCCGAACGAAAAATACCCCGGCAAGGTCCCGGGAGAAACCCCCAGAGCACTCCAGGGAAGGGCCAATTTTCGACACCCCTCACGAGGATCGTGGCCTCCGAGGGGGGAGCCGCAATCGACTACCCTCCCTCCCGCCCCAAGAGGCCCCCAAAAGCCCCCCAAGAGGCCCTGGGGGCCCCCAAGACGCCGCCAAGGAGCCCCAAGAGACTCCCAAGAGGTCCCCAAGAGGCCCCAAGAGGCCCCAAAGAGGGCTTCAGGGCCGGCGCAATGAGCGAAGCGATTAAATGAGTAACAAAAACTATAGTTGAATACTCTTGCTGTGGAAGGGCGTGCCCGACTAAACATTAATTCGCGCCGTGTAAGCCCCGGGGGGTCTGCATCTCTGCAGCGAGCATGGGGGCCGTGGCAGTCCGGGCGAAGCAGTTCGAGAGTTCGAGGGCCGAGTTGGGACGAAACTCACGCGGCGGCCGGGAGGATGGCCGAGGTGCGGGGCCTGAAGGATGGCCGCGGTGCGGGGCTGGGAGGATGGCCGAGCTGGTAACCTGCCACAAGGTGCGCGACCGTCCTGGACCCCCTGGTGCTTACAATTCGCGCCCAAGAGACACCGCCAAAGCCGACGCCGGGGAGACCCCAGAACGACCCGCACTGCCCTGCACAAGGCCCGCTGAAGCCAACCGCTGGGAGCCAACCGTCGCGCAGGGGCCATCCGCGCGCGCAAAGGCCGGGCCATGCCGCCTCCTCCTCCTCCTCCTCCTCCTCCGCCTCCTCCTCCTCCTCGTCCTGCCGCCTCCAGCATGGCGAGGACGCTCGCCGACTGGCCCTGGCCCCTGTACGAGGAGGTCCAGGTCTCTGGCGCGTCCTCGGTCGGCGACTGCCCCGACCTCGCCTCCTGCGTGAGCGACGTGGCCTCCGCGCTGCGCTCGTAGAAGTCGCGCAGCACTGCCAGCGCCTGCGCCACGGCGCTCTGTCCCTCCTTGGCCTCCTCCACGGCCTTCTCGTGCTCCGCCTTCTCGCCTGCGCGCTCCTCGGTCGCCGTTGCCAGCGCGGCGGACAGCTGTCCGATCTCCTCTTGAATGTCCTCGACGTCCTGCGCCAGCCTGACCCTCTTGTTCTCCAGCCTGTCCAGCTCGGCGGCCGCCTCGTCCGCGGCCTCCGCCTTGTCCCGCCGGGTGAGAGCGTTGGTGCCCATCTCCGTGTCGCACCAGCCCTCGTGCTCCGCCATGGCGTGCAGCTCCTCCATCATCCTGCGAGGGGCAACGATAGGGGGGGGCTGGCCTTAGGGGGGGGATGCATCGACCTGGAATCGGCGATACGTCGCCGACAGATCGACGATAGGCCTCCGATGTTGACTCCGCACCTTCCTGGGCAGGCTGGGGCCATCGGAGCCCTATCGGCGAGCAGTGGGCGATCGGGTGTCGATGTGTCACCCCCTGTGCCTGTCCCCCCCCAATCGTTGCCCCTGATCCTGGTGATGAGGTCCCGGATCATCTTCTTCACCTTGCGGCGCGGCGCGCGGACGAGGGCCGGCGCGGAGGGGGCGGTGCCCGCAGACGCCGGGGGAGGAGGCGGAGGAGGAGGGGGAGGGGGAGGAGGAGGGGGAGGAGGAGGAGGAGGAGGAGGAGGAGGAGGAGGAGGAGAACGGGAGGGCCTCTCAGACGCCGGGGAGGCCCATCCCAGATGGCTCCCCCCCTCGCGCGAAGGCCCCAAACGCAGGTACGCTCGATCTGGGTCCCCGGACGCCCTCCGAGGGTCCGCCCTGGCCGCGTCCTCTGAGCCGCGTCGAGCCGGAGAGGCCACAGGAGGGCGACGAGACGAGGAGGAGTGGGGGAAGAGGTCTGCTGCACGCACGCGCGGCCCTGGGCCCTTCGGTACGCGGCTCTCCAACTTTCTGCATGCGATGCGGCAATAGCCCGCATATGCTCTGGCTCGGCCCCGCCCCGCCCCCCGAGAACTGCGCACCGAAGGCCGCTCCCGTGTACACCCGGAATGGGCACGGAAGCACGGGCACAGTGCCCAACAGCAGCAAAACGAGCAGTGCCCGCTGTTCGGCAGGAGACTGGTTGTGCCAAGTGGGCCACACCCGTGGCGACACCGACTCCGATTCCTGCTAAGAATGGGCAACAACTGATGTCCGTCTTCGTCACCGTTCTTTCCGTGCCCGTTCCGAACCTCCAGAACTTTTGCGAGGGGTTACCGTTACATGTAGCCAAGGACGGCATGTACGAAGAGACCTCCCAAATGGGGTACCGGTAGATGGGGTCGAAGGATCGTGCCGCGTCGGCAACGTCGGCGATGCATCGGCGACGTCGGCGTATGGAATATGAGAAGAAACAAACTGCATAAAGATTAACTTTCGGAGGTCTGCGCGGAGCTCCGAACATTTATGTCTGTGCAAATTATTATTCGAAAGTCGACTAGGATCCACATCGCCCCGGATCGCAGATGCATGGGCGGTGCGGCGAGACCCTCAGACTCGACCCCATCCTTTCGGACCCAATCCAGGAAGCCTGCAAAAACATGCACCGTCAAGCTGCTATCATACAAAGGAGCGCTACATGGGGAACAGAGCCCCCGCTTAGCAATGAAAGCGCCGGCGTGGACGACGAGCGCCAGAGACACAGCCATGCAAGGACCCAAGGATTACGTCGGGCATGTCCCCCTACAGGCGGATTTTGGAGGACAAATAAAACATAGTCGAAACGTATTCACCAATAGCCGAACAGACTAGAAAAAAGCCTCCCCTGACGAGTTGCTGAATATGTCTGAGTAGAGGGACATGCCCGAATGAACCCAAGGAACATCGAGCCCCTTCCGAACCCGACCTGTTCCTACATAGGCTAGCGCCTCGACCCCCCCGACTGTAGCCGAGGAAGAGCGCGCGCGCCGCCAGACCTTCGAGAAGGGGTCCTCCTCTGGGGAAGCCAAAGAGCACCGATACCGCGAATCCCAGGATTTCGAGGAGAATCCAGGCGCCCCCCTCCTCCTCCTGCCTCCTCCCCCTGCTTCTCCTCCTCCTCCTCCTCCGCTGCTCCTCCTCCTCCTCCTCCTCCTCCTCCTCCTCCTCCATCCTCCTCCCTCCTCCTCTCTCCTCCTCCCTCCTCCTCCTCCTCCTCTCCTCCTCTCCTACTCCTCCTGCCGCCTGCTTCTCCTCCTGCTCCTCCCTCTCTTCTCCTCTCCTCCTCCTCCTCCTCCCTCCTCTCCTCTCCTCCTCCTCCTCCCCTCCTCCTCCTCCTCCTCTCCTCCTCCTCCTCCTCCTCCTCCTCCTCCTCCTCCTCAGCCTCCTCCTCCTCCTCCTTCTCCTCCTCCTCCTCCTCCGCCTCCTCCTCCTCCTCCTCCTTCTCCTCCCCGGGTGCGCTCTGACTAGCAGTCCGAGAAGACTCCCGTGGTAGCGACGATGGCCTCCTCAGAGGCCGAAAGAGGGCCAAGCGGGGAAAGAACTGCGTGTGTTTGAAATTGGATTCGGCTGAATAAACTGCGTGGTTTTGAAGCCCGATCCGGTTTCAAGAAAAAAACGTGTTGTTGAAGCCAAACCCGGCTTCAAAACCTGCGTGATTTTGAAGCCGGATCCGGCGTCAAAAACATGCAATTTTCAAGCCGGACCCGGCTTTTGGCAAGCCGGATCCGGTTTCAAAACAATTGTTTTTGGAAGCCGGACCCGGCTTCAAAAACACGTACAGTCAACCCGTGAGTAAGGATGCACGATAAGGATGAAAGGGCCTTGGAAAGCCCGCCCCAAGGGTACCCTAAGGGGCTGGCCAGCGGAAGCTGCCAGGGATGGACCGAAGGGGCAAGGATGCAAGGGTAACCTAGGACAAGTTGCCCATCCTTACTCCGCGGGTTGACTGCAGCAGTCGCGGTACTTTTTCCTCCTCTGATCCTTGGCGCTCCTCGCCGCCGCAGCCAGGTCGCGGCTGCCGAGAGCCGCGGCTCGCGCGGCGAGCATGGATCGGCGGCTCCGGAGGGCGTGGTCTGCAGTGGGCGTGGCTTGCAGCCGGCATCCTGGGAGGACACCCTGGGGGAAACTGGAAGAAATACTTGCATAAACGTACAGTCGGACTTCATTTCACAGGACACGCGAGAGGACACGAGCTCCTTCCGAGGGCCACATTGCCACAGGAATATGGGAAGCATGTGTCGCGAGACACAGGACACAAGGGTACCCTTGATTGGAAGGGTCGACCTACTAATCCGGGCCGACTGTAAACGTTTGGGGCTCCCCGCGGGTTTCTTGGATCTGCGCTGGACCCCCCCCCTGACGCGCGGAGCGCGCCAGGGGCGGCACTGGAGACGCCACCAGGGGGTGGAAACGCAGATCAAGAACTCGGAGCGGAGCGCTAGAAGTGTATGTTTATGGCCTTTTTTATCCGAGGCACCCTGGGCGTTCTCCGCCGAGCTCCGAGGCGGCCCGACGACGACGGCGTCGTGCGCCCCGGTCAAAACATGTTAAACAAGTACCCAAAACATTAGCAAAACTGCCCCCCGAGCATGTTCTGACTACTTTGGAACATTCTCCCTGTAGAGGGACGCGCCCGACTTAACCCCAGCCCCCCACGGCGCCGATCGCAGACCACACCCCGGCGTAGATCATTGCACCGACCTTGCAGACGTGCTGCAGCGGATTGCTGGCGTGGATCTCCGGCAATGCAGCGACCCCGAAACGGCGAAAGAAAACGACGTGAGTGTCGCGTGGATTTGTTCAGTTTTCACTGCTGGCCCCAAAAATTTGCACGAAATTAACCTCCAAATCTAAGGATAAAGCAAACCTACCTCGCTTTTGACCACCCTCGCTTCCAAGAGATACCAAGCGATGCCAAATTGCAGCCTGTACTGGTCAGGCCGCTTGACGAGGAGGCGCGTGGTATGGCTTGGTTTTGCCCGGAAGCGAAAGCGGGGTAGGTAATTCACGCTCTGAATTAACCTCCAAATCTGGAACGAAATTCTCCAGGACCCTTGAGGCCCGTCCTATCGGCTTCCGAACGGAATCCGCTCTGCGATGTTGGCGCAAGGACCTAATGGCCACACCCCCTGCAGCCGCCGAACTGGACGCCGCCCGCTGCTGCTCGGGCCCCGCCCCGCCGCCGCGCCCGACCTGCACGAGAGCCACCCCGGGGCTGGCCGCAGCGGCTGCCGGCTCCTGAGGGGCAACGTCAGCGGAGAGGCCCAGGGACGCACAAACGAGTACAGTGCTGACCAGTCCACAGGAAAGCTTCCACAAGAAGCCCAATCCTGAGATCCCCAGGACGTCCATTGATTTGTGGTGTGTGAACGCCGCGCTGTCCACAGCACAACCATCGAAACCCAAGAAACACAGAGCACCCTTGAGGCAAGCAGGGTGCTTCTTGGCATGGGTTGCCACTGTAGACACAGCTACCAGGCTTCCCCATCACTTTTTAATAGTTTAGGGGTGTTCGTCTTCCCCTCCTCCACTTCCCATAGCTTCCCAGTAGTTTACGGGGAATCGGCGTCGCCTTGTGTCTGTGTGCTGCTGAGCTAGGAGGAGCCAGAGCTCAGGGGGGAAGCTAACTGTTGAGGTTCGAGGCCTGAGGTGTTCGGGCGTGCTCGTTGGTCCTCGGCGGCGTCCTGGCTTCTGGATGCCTTCCGGTGGCTGCGCCTCGGCGACAGCGCTGTGGAGGTTTCCCGGCTCATCCCCAACGGCCGCCGGAGGCCCAAGCTATGACCCGAGATCACCGGCAGACTGGCTCGAGGGGAGAAGCATCGAACTGGAACCGGCACTACATCGCCGATAGCTCGGCGACGGGGCCCAGGATAGCGAATACAGTCAGGCCCCGATAGGCGTGCATGGGCGATTGGGGGTCGACGCATCCCTCCCATGCAGCCTGTCCCTCCCTGACGTTGCCCCCGAGCTCCGCCGGGAAGCTGCCCGTCAAGACCTCGACGGCCTTCGCGAGCGCCTGGCTCTCCTCGGCGCGGATCTTCTGCCGCGCCTCGAAGTCCAGGGCCTTCTGCGCGCAGAGGCCGCGGAGGTCCCCCAGGTACTTCTGGTCGTCCGCCAGTGCGACCTCCAGCTCCACCTCTAGACAGCCGAGAAGACGCCCTCAGAATAAGCACCCCGACGAGCGATGCATTCTAGTAGGCGCACCTAAGGAAGGCATCGAACAGGGCGGGCCTGCTTAGCACACGCCCAGGGCCGCTTGGTAAACGCCAATCCCTGAGATCCGACGTAGCGAAAGAATCCCGCCTGGAGCCCTGTGCTGAATCTTTCTGCGTCGTGTTTCGAGCCGGATCGACCTGTGGTCCTGGGGCACGAAAAAGAAGCGAGAACGCCCGGCTCGACAGAACTGAGACGCCAGGATCTCAGGGATTGTGGGCGTCGGGGTTGCCTTTCCTCCCTTGAGCCTTCTCGCCCTGGCCCGCGGCGAGCTCGCCCTGGCGCTCCGCCACGCGCTTCTGCTTGAACTCGATCTCCGACTCCGCCTGCGAGACCTGCCCGTGCAGTCTCTGCCGCAGGGCCTCGTGGGCGTGCACCGCCCCGAGCTCCTCCTTCTCCAGGTCGGTCTGCTCCTCTGGATGAAGATCAAAATTGGCGGCGCGCACAAGGTAGAAGCAGGCTGCTTATTAGAAGGCGCCAGCCTTACATCTATAGATAAGGCCCGCGCCTTCTAAGAAGCAGGGGTGCTTCTAAGAAGCCTTCCCCCATCCCCCCACCCCCCTCTGCGCGTGGCTGACAAAAAGCTGCATACGGCTGGACCTTGGACAGAAGAGCATCCTCCAGGAACATGTGGCCTCCACTGGCCAAAACACCCCGAACCACACGATCACTCGAGGGTGGCCTCCCAGAGGATGCGCGAGGACATCCAGCAAACACGAAGAACCTTGAGGCACCCTCCCCGAACCGACCTCGATCTTATACCTCGGCCCGACCGTACGGCAGGCTCGTGTCGTGTCGACCCCGGCGTAGGTGCCTGGCATCGCGGGGTTCTTTCGACCTTGAACGATCGACCGTTTCCGAAACGTCAGATCGTTCAACAACGACCGATTCTGGGCAACTGGCGGCGTCTAACGTTGAACGCTGGCGGCGGGGTATCCGCTGGTCGACACGACGTGAAACTTCAGTAAACATGAATTATAGGACCTCCCAGGAACAAGGAAAAGCGATATCACCACCACCAGGGACCACCAGCGGGAGGAGTCCCTCCCCCTCGCTCGAGAAATCCCCAATCCCCAGCTCGGGGAGGCATTGCGGATCTCCTCGCTGGAGGTGGCCCCCGTGGTGGTGCTGGTGTCGCTGCTCCTCCCTCCCAGCTGCCCGCGGAGTTCCTGGATCGACGCTGGACCCCCCTCCCTGACGCCCGCAGCGCGCCAGGGGCGACGCCAGCGGCTCCACCAGTGGGGGCCCAAAGTCTTGTGTGTATGCTTGTGCAGTTTGTTTGTTCTGCACGGTTTCCCCCGGGGCCCGTATGCGACCCGAGGACGAGGAGGAGGAGGAGGAGGAGGAGGAGGAGGAGGAGGAGGGGGAGGAGGAGGGAGGAGGAGGGGGAGGGAAGGAGAGGGGATGGAGGATGAGGAGAGAGCGGGAGGAGGGGATGGAGGAGGAGGAGGAGGAGGGAGGAGAGGAGGAGGAGGAAGGAAGGAGGATGGAGGAGGAGGAGAGGAGAGGAGGAGGAGGAGGAGGAGGAGGAGGAGGAGGAGGAGGAGGAGGAGGAGGAGGGGGAGGAGTAGGAGGAGGAAAAGGAGGAGGAGGAGGAGGAAAAGGAGGAGGAAAAGGAGGAGGAGGACGGGTCGCCTAAGCCATTCGGAGAAACCCTCCAGATTGTTCCTCGAGCCTCGATGAACCTGGCGCGGAGCTCGAGGAGCATCTCCAGCACGCCGCCCCGCTCCTTGGACCTGGCCTGGTAGCCGTACGCGACGGGCGCCTCCTTGAACAGCAGGGGGTTCGGCTCCTGAGAGGGAACTTTCGGGGGGGGCGCATCGACCCGGAATCGGCGAACAGATCGGCGAAGGTCCCCGACAGCGAATCCGCATGCTCCTGGGCTGGGGCGGGCTATCGGGCCCCCACTGGGCCATAATTCTGCTCTCCGGCGCCCATTGGGGACGATCTGGGCACCCCTATGGATCGTCCTGGGTGAGGCGCAGCCGCTGGAAAGCATCCCGAGGCAAGGAAGCCGACGAGAACCGACAAAAAGGTGCGACAACGTCAAGTCCCCATAGTTAGACCATAACCCCTGGGTGCTTTGGGGTCGATGGGGATTGGGGGTCGATGCATCCCTCCCCTGAGCCTGTCCTCTAACCAGCCTCAAGCTTATTCCTATCCCCACGAATGGCAAGCCCAAGGGCGATGACAATCTTAGGGACGCGACCTCAGAAACTGAGGGGGCCCTCAAGGTCGGCATCGAGAAAAGGTGATGCCAATCAGACGGATCGAA
>CAUYUJ010015677.1:142500-144032 GCA_963575745.1 Prorocentrum cordatum
CCTTCCCAGGATGCACAAGAACACCCCACAAACACGAAAAGCATGTGGGTACTTTTCCGAACCAACCTCGAACTTACACCTCGGTCCGACTGTACGCCCCACCCGGCAGGTTGGGGTGTTGGACTAACACACACAACAACTCCCGACAAGCCTCGCACAACCTTTGGCGGCGCGTAAAAGGAGTGTAGGGGGGGGGAAGGCTTCTTAGAAGCAGGCTGCTTCTCAGAAGGCGCCAGTCCTACATTTACGGACAAGGCCCGCGCCTTCTCAGAAGCAGGGGTGCCTCTGAGACGCCTTTCCCCCTCCCCTACCCCCCCCTTGCGCGCGGCTGACCCCGCACACCGCAGCCGCCAGGTTCAAAAGCATGCTGGTGTTCCATGAATATCCCGCCTCGCGCCTTCGACAAACGACGCTTGCCTGCCGCGGCCGCCAGGCCCTGAAGGTCCCGGCGCTCCCTGTGTACCCCGCCTCGCTTTCTCACGTGGGGAAGACCCTAAGCAGAATCACGCGGCCGACTCGAGAAACCCAACACCCAACCAAATTGGCACCTCTTGGCCGGTGATGGCTAAGGGTGCCCGTGGCCCAAGCTGCCCGCAGTGTTTCGATTCACTGCGGAGCCCCTGGGGCCCTCTGGGCCTCGTGAGGGAGGTGCTCTGGAGGCAGTGGGGGCGTCCTTGAACATCTGGAGGGCACATTGGGCCAGGGACACTTGAGCGACGAAAAGAAACGGGTCCTACGCGAGATGACACAGCGACATTACGCGGTGGCTTACGCGGACCGCCAGCGCTGA
This sequence comes from Prorocentrum cordatum, assembly GCA_963575745.1. Lineage (NCBI taxonomy): Eukaryota > Dinophyceae > Prorocentrales > Prorocentraceae > Prorocentrum > Prorocentrum cordatum. The sequence continues at coordinate 143,291 of CAUYUJ010015677.1, forward strand.
GCGCTGCATCGGGGACGAGGGCGCTTACGCGCGACCTTAGGCACAGACGACCCCGCTTTTTGCGTCGCCCTTGGCCCGGGACACTTCAAGCAACCCTCGACATCTTCTGGGCGCACCGTTTCCTTCCTCCGCCCTCCGCCGGCCTCGACTCCCCGCCGCCCTCCACTGGCGGAAGGGACGGCAGCTCCTTCGAGCCTCGAAGGCGAGGCCCCTTCGTGGAACGCCCCATGTCGGCGACGAAACAAAACGTGTCTTACGCAAGATGGCGTAGCGACCCTCCGCGGAGCCTTGAGCGGGCCGCCACTTTGCAGACGGGGGCGCTTGCGCGCAAGCTCGCGCGGGCAACTTACGCGCCAGTGCCGGCGCAGACGAACCCGTTTCTGAGGAGAAGGAAAAACGCCATGAGCATAAAATGTTGGAGCTCCGCGCGGACTTCTTGTATCTGCGCTGGACCCCCCGGAGCGCGCCAGGGGCGGCGCTGGAGGCGCCGCCGGGGGGAGGGGCGCAGCGCGGATCCAAGAAAACCGCGCAATTCGCCGAAAGTGTGTGCTTATGGCGCGTTTTTTCCCCGATTCAAAAAAGGAAATGGCAGCACCCAGCTGGGTTTGCATTCCCTGATCCCACTATGGGATAACCCACCCTGCGAGTTGGTCGGGCATGTCCTCTTACAGGCGGATGTTGGAGAACATATTAAACATAGTCAAACATATCTGAATATTGAAAAATAATCCAAGCATCGTCC
>CAUYUJ010015677.1:144132-239132 GCA_963575745.1 Prorocentrum cordatum
CGCCCGCTCCGCGGGCTCCGCGCGCCCCGGCGCGGCGGGCCGCGCGGCGGGCGCGGCCGCGGCTGCGCCGCCGTGGCTCCTGCGCCACCACGGCTGCGGCAGGGCGGCGGCGAGCGGCCCGCCGAGGTCCGCCGCGCCCACCTCGGGAGGGCGTGGGCGGTGCACCCGCACGGGGCGCACAGGGACACGACCACCCCAACCCCAACCCGAAGATCCGAACTTCCGGCTGGGGGGGCTACGGGTGTATACATATATATAGGTGTTTTTCTATATGCACCGATATATAAATATACATATATATATATATATGTATATATATATATGTATATGTGTGCGTGTGCTTGTTCAGAGTTTCCCGACAACCCCCCCACACAGGAAATGGAGGGCATAGTGAGCGGGCATGGGGTCGGGTCGGGCTTGGAAATAGAGGGCCTTCGGGTCGAGTTGGGGTGGCTTGGGTGGGTGGTGAAGTAGTACCCATCGGTCGGAAGAAGCAGGTAAAAACATAGAGTAGGAAGGCGTTGAGAGTAGATTGGGTGTCCGCCCGCCCCCTGAAGAGGACAGAGAATGTGAAGCCGCTCGAACATTGAAGTCGGAAGGCGCTTAAAGTAGACTGGAACCTGGGACACCAGAAATACCTAATTACGTTCAACGACCGATGGGTATGCGTCCTCCTGAGAGGCGCGCGTTCGCTCCCAAAAGCGGGCAGATCTGCAGTGTGGCATATAGTTTTCCAAACAGTGGGGCCAGATAGCGCCCGCAAAGGGGCGCACACTGTGAGATTTTTCTATGCGCGCGTCGCCCCTGGGGGGGCGACGCACGCCGACCACACGCCGATCCTGGCCAGGCTCATCATCTGGGCCCAGTCTCGGCGCATACCCTGATGTTGTTCCCGTCGTACTTGGGGACCACATCCCAGCAAGAATTTCGAGCACCACGAGAAGCGTCGAAACAGTGTCTGCCGGACACGACAGCGAAAAGTCCCACGAACATCGCCCCCCAGGGTCCGACGCGTGAAAACCGTTCAGGCTCGGCACTTTCCTGGCACTCGAAATTCTTTCGTGAACAAGGCTCCAGTAGATTAGACCATCATTGAAGGGGCCCCAGGACACACCAATAAATACACACAAATAAAACAAATCCCTGTATTGTCTTATATTTTCTGGGTTTCTGTCTTCCCCCCCACTTCGCATATTTTCCCACAATTCCTGAAGAATCGAGGATTAATTCTGTCTGTGTGTTTTTTCCTCTCCTGAATCAGAAGCGAGCCCAGACATCCCGGCGTGGCAACTTTCCAAAGCCGGGCGCGGTCGCCCGCTCTCCCGCCCGGGGGGCACCCCTCGCTGCACGATCCTCGAGACACTGGCGCAGCAGGATGGGTCCGGGGCCTCTGGTCGCGACGTTTCGCTGCTGCCTTTTGCTGCGCGCCGCCGGCTCTCAGGGCACGGCGCGCTCCCTTGGCCGCGGGCAGGGAGGGACAGAAAACCGATCGAGGTCGGAGCAGGGCGGTTTGAGACAGCGACGGGATCGGTCCCCAGACCCCTCTCTGGGGCAGGCGCAGAAGCCTCCCTGGCTGCGTCCAGCCGTGGCAGAGATGGGCCCGCCCAGGGGCCAACTGTCGCTGTCAACTCGCCCCCGTCCGTGCATGTGTACGTTGTCTCGTGTTGTGTGCGCTGTGCTGTGCCGTGGCTTAATGTGTTGGACTGCTGTGTGTTGTGTTGCGTGTGGGTGTGCTTGTGTGTGCGTGCTGTGTTCTGGTGTAGTGGTGCTGTGGCATAGTGGCGTGTGTTGCGTCGGTGGGTTGGTGTGTGCGAGCGTGGGTGTATGCTTGTGTACGTGCGTGCGTGTGCGCGCTAGCTATGTGCGTCGCGTGCGCGTGCGCGTGCGTGTGCGCGTGTGCGTGTGCGTCTGCGTGTTGTTTATGATGATTACGTGTGTTGTTCAGCGTCAGCGTACGTGTGTTGTCTTCTATGTGTGCGCGCGTGTGTACGTCGTTCCGAGGCTCGTCGTCGTCGTCAATTCGTCGTTGTCTCAACTCTCCCTCCTCAGGAGTTTGGTAACTCCCACACCTCTGGACGCCCGAAATCGGCGCGAACGCAAATTACGCGAGTCCCAGCAAGGCGACACCCGTCGTCGGGGTGTCCGCACACCCGCGTCGACAGGTGTCGGCGCACGCTTTCGGGCCCCGTGGCCAGGCCGCGCTGTGCGGCGCGCCTGGCATAGGCGCCGCACGGAGCGCCGGAGTGCAAGAAACCCCGAAACGACCGTGGCGAGGGGGCTCTAAACAGCGCCATCCCCGCCGCGCCCCGACAACTGTCACTGCGAGGTGGACGAACTCTGGCGCGAGCGCGCGCCCCACGGCGGCTCCTTCGTCGCGTCATCGGCCAGCGGCGGACCGCGCAACCCGGCGCACGGCGCGGCCCGCGATCGCACCCTGCGCGAATTCGCGACCGCCCACAAGCACTCCCAGACCCCTCCGACACCCAGGGAACTCTAATTATAGGAAAAACCACCGATCGCGCGCGGCGCAGCAAGGCGCCACCCTTCGACGGGGTGCTCGCGCCCACGCCGATGCTTTTCGGCAGCCTCCTTTGGGCCCCCGTGGCCAGGCGGGGCTCCGCGGCGCGCTGGGGCATGGGCGCCGCAAGGAGCGCTGAAGACCAAAGCCAGCAGGCAGCCAAGGGCGGAGTGAGGCGCTGGCGAGGCGCGCCCCAACCGATCGGCGGCAGTCGCGCATGGCGCGCGACGCCGCCCTTGCACCGCCCTCTCGTCGCTGCCCGACGACTCGGCAACGTTCGCCGAGATGCACGGCGTCTCGCTCCAACGTGCGCGCATCCACGCATGAAAGGAAGGCCGGAGCCCTCAGCTCGCCATCGCTCGGACGCCCCTTCTCTGTGCGTTGGTTCGTCGTCGTGCGTCTGTCTTCCTTTTCCGGAAGAGCCACTGCTCCTCCGTGGCCCTCGCCGAAACTTGATGCACACGTCCGGGCGATGCCGGGTCGGGTGCGCGGCCGCCCTCGCGCTGCGCGGCAAGACCCAACGCGACGCCTCCACGCCCCCGCTCGAAGGGCCTCCGCTGAGGCGCAACCCCAAGCCGCCGAGCCGTCATAACCTGAGGCGCGCGACGCCTCGTCTGCGCCCCCGGCCGAGCACCTGCGCGCCTGGGCGCGCCGGCCGCGGAAGTCCCCCGCGCGCGCGGCAACCGCCAGCGCCAGCCACGCTCGGCGAGCGGAGCGCCCCTGCGCAGAGCCCAGGCGGGCGTGCCCCTCCACCGGTGGAAGACTGTTTCAAGAGTAGTCCAAAAAATAGCCTGGGTAAGACATTTCGACCCTTATTGGCCAGTTCTACATATTTTTCACACACGCACACACACACACACAAACAAACAAAAAACGCCTGTAGGAGGCGCGCGACGCCTCGACGGCGCCCTAATTAGGCCGAGCACCGCGCGCCCGGGCGCGCCGGCCGCGGAAGCCCCCAGCGCGCGCGCGCGCGGCAGCCGCCGGCACCAGCCACTCTCGGCGGGTGGGGCGCCCCGCGCAGAGCCCCGGCGGGCGCGTCCCTCCACCGGAGGAAGATTCTGTCAAGAATTCACTGCGAGCGCGGCCGCAAGAAACCCCCGCAAGAAACCCAACCCTGAAACCCCGCGCGCGCGGTGCCCCGGAGGGGACACCCGGAGCACCCTGAACGCAGCAGCTCCTGCAACGGCCGCGGGAAGTCGCCGCGCAGCGCGCGGAGCGAAGAAACCCACGACACCCTGACGAAAAGCACATGGTTTCTTGATGCGCGCCCCCACTGCACAGTCGGACTTGACTGGACAGGACACGCCAGAGGACACAAGACCCTTCCGAGGGCCAGGTCGCCAGAGGAATGCAAGAAGGCACGCGTCGCGAGGCACTGGGCACAAGGGCGCCCTTGAGCTGGCAGGGTCCACCTGCGGATCCGGGCCGACTGCAGTCTAAGCGTAGCCTGGGGACGATGCGTCGACCCCTGCTGGCCAGTTCTACATACATTCTGGGGCCAGCGCTCGTCTCTCTTCCCCCCCCCAAAAAAAACGCCTGTGTAGCAGGACGTGCCCGACCGAAGCGCGCCCTCCACTTGGGGGGCGGAAAGATACGGATACGTGTTGTCCCCGGACCTCTCTTGGGGTGCGTTCTGACCAGAATTTCGAGGCGAATCCAGCGGTGACAACGAGGGTTCCCCAGGAGGACCAGGAAAGGCCGAAAACGACGGGGGACAACACGTATCCGGATCTTTTTCTCCCCCGAATCTCTCTTCCCCCCCAAAAAAACGCCTGTGTAGGAGGACGTGCCCGACCGAAGCGCGCCCTCCGCGGAACTCGGGCCGGGCGAAAGGGGGGGATTGGGAAAGGGGGGGTTACGAAATCTGCTGCATGCAGCTGGTTTCGGCCCCGCCGAGGGACCCATTCCTCGATACATGGGCGCCTCCCGGCGCCGGGAGGCGCCGGGAAAATCAGCTACGTGAGCTGATTCTCAAAACCCCCCCTTTGCTATCCCCCCCTTTCGCCCGACCCGAGGAACTCTCGCGCGCGCGCGGCGACCGCCGGCGCCGGCCCCGCGCGGCGAGCGGAGCGCCCTGCGCGGCGTGCCGCACGCGCCCGCACGCGCCCGAAAACTCGACCCGCCGGCGCCCGGCCAAACGTACCAGGCCTGGGTCGGGCATGTCCTCCTACAGGCGGAAACAAAGCACCCCCCCCCCCAAAAAAAAAATACTGCGGGGGGCAACAAAAAACATAACTCCTCCTCCTCCCTCTCCTCCTCCTCCTCCTGCTCCTGCTCCTCCTCCTCCCCCCTCCTCCTCCTTTTTCTCCTCCTCCTCCTCCTCCTCCTCCTCCTCCTCCTCCTCCTCCTCCTCCTCCCCTCCCCCTCCTCCTCCTCCTCCTCCTCCTTCCTCCTCCTCCTCCTCCTCCCTTCTCTTCCTCCTCCTCCTCCTCCTCCTCCCTCCTGCTCCTCCTCCTCCTCCTCCTCCTCCTCCTCCTCCTCCTGACGATTGAGTAATGCTATGTTTGAACATGCCTCCTGTAGAGGGACAGGCGCGACTGAAAGTCCAGGCGCGTTGACGGGGAGCGCAAACGCCAACACCCGCGCGCAGGGAGGCCTCCTCGCCTCCTGGCGTCCAGGGCGCGAAAACATGGATTAGCGATCCATGGACTGGGCGCGCGGTCGCCAAATCCATGGGTCGGGGGAAGCGCCCTCCCATAAATGCGGCCGGTGCCGCCTCGCTCGGCGGCGGAAATCAGCGACTCCCTATGGAAAAAGGGACCCGGCGCTAATCCACGTCCCCTTGATCCATGTTTGCGATCGCCTGAAGTTTTCTCACTTCTTCAGCCTTAGGTTGGGCATGTCTTCCCACAGGCGGACTCTGCGCAAAAATTCAAAAATTGTTAAGGAGTAGCCCCCAAAAACAGCAGAAATGAACCAGAACAATCGTCCCCAGAGTATGTTCTACGATGTTCGAATATTCCTCCTCTAGAGGGATAGGCCCGACTTACCTTTAACCGCAGGCAGAGCTCGCCCCTCGCAGGCCCACGCCCGCCGGCCACGCCAGCGACAACGGCCTCCCCTCGCGCGCGGCCAGCGCGCCTCGAGCTCGCGCGCGCGGCGGGGACGCGTGCGAGAGCAGCCACGGCAGGAGGAGGAGGAGGAGGAGGAGGAGGAGGAGGAGGAGGAGGAGGAGGAGGAGGAGGAGGCGGAGGGGGAGAAGGAGGAGGAGGAGGAGGCGGATGAGGAGGAGAAGGAGGAGGAGGAGGAGGAGGAGGAGGAGGAGCGACCCCCCACACTCGCCTTTCCTCGCACCTGCCAGGAGCCGCATTGGCGCGGCCTGCGGGGCCCTCGCCTACCCACGGGGCCAGCCTCTCGAGGAACGGCATCCTGACGAACTGCGGCGAGCGAGGCCCCGGCAGACCACGCGAGGCCACTGCCGCCTTCGCACGGCTTGACGGCCAGTCAGGTGGCAGGACAAGCCACGACATCCGCTCCAGCCAGCAGACAGCCCTGAAGCGAACGTGCGCCGCGGAAGGAGCAGAGGTGCCCGGGCACCTGGAAGTCATGTTCCACGACATCTAGCCCCTGGGCGGTCGGAGGCAAGGCCAGGCCCAGAATGGCCCCTGGGCATACCAAGCCAACGGCGCAAGCCAGAACGCACACCTGCAGTGCTCTTCGGGGAGCTGCCCCGCACAGCGGCCGACCTCGCGGCGCGCGCCCGCTCCTCTCTGTCGCCCTCGGGCGCCAGCGCCGCCCGCAGTGCCCCCGCAGCGGCGCAGGGCTCGGGGCCGAGGAGGAGGAGGAGGAGGAGGAGGAGGAGGAGAAGGGAAGAGGGGGAGGGGAGAGGGGGAGGAGGAGGAGAAGGAGGAAGAGGAGGAGAAGGAGGAGGAGGAGGAGGAGGAGGAGAAGAGCAGCGGAGAGCAGCGGCAGGACGTCGCGTCGGCCAGGCCAACTAGACGCAGCACAGGCGGCCAGGGGGCCGCAGCCTCAGGGGAGGCCAGTGATGCCGATCACGTCGACGGACGCGAAGGGCGGCGCGCTGGGGCCAGACCGCCGCGCAGCGCCTTGCGGCGAGCCGCTGGGGCCAGAACGCCACGCAGCGGCTGCCCGTGCCAGGAGAGGCCGACCCTCAACCACTTCTCCGTCGCCTCCTGCGTCCCGCATTCCACGGCACCGAAGGCGCTCTGAGCGGGCCAATGGGCGGTGGCTGCCCTTCCCGCCGCAGCTCGGCCAGCCACGTCCGCAGGCACACGTAGTCGTAGCGCCGCATGCAGTCCGACACGATCCTCTGCGACCGCGTCAGCGTGTGGCGCCACCTGTAGTAGGCCCGCCTCGCGGGCATGCCAGTCCCCCAGGCCCGCTCGCAGATCTCCTCGGCCATCTCCTCGGCCGTCCTCCCACGCGCCCGCAGCCTGGTGGCGAAGCGCGGCTGGGACAGGATCTGCGTGACGTAGCCGACGCAGTGGTCGAGCCACTCGCTGTAGCACTCCATCGTCTCGCCGACCTCGGGAGCCTGGGTCCAGTACCGCGCCCATCCAGCGACCTGCAGCTCAAGCCTGGGCGCGACGCTGCGCCTCGGCTGCGCTGGCTCAGGCCGAGCCACCGCAACTCTGCCAGCACTCAGGGCGGGGCCGCACACACGGTCGGCACTTGCAGGTCCCCTGCCACCCCTGGTGCTGGCCATGCACATGCCGTCGCGGTCCGCGTCGCTTCCTGGGCTCAGGGCGGGGCCGCACTCACGCACGCACATTGCAGGTCCCCTGCCACCCCTGGCCCAGGCCGTAATCCGTCGCCGCTCGGGGTGGGTGCTGGTGCTCAGGGCGGGGCCGCACTCAGGACCGCAAACTGCAGGTCCCCTGCCACCCCTGGCACCAGCCGTAGCTGCACGTGGACACGCCTCCCCAGAAGCCAGCTGCGGCTGCCGCTGGTCCTCCTCAGGCGACGCCGCTTCCAGAGACCCGCTGCCAGTGCCCAGGGCGGGGCCGCGCACAGGACTGCACTTTGCAGGTCCCCTGCCACCCCTGGCGCTGGCCATACCCTTGCCGTCGCGGTCCTCGTCGCATCCTGGGCTCAGGGCGGGGCCGCACTCACGCACGCACATTGCAGGTCCCCTGCCACCCCTGGCCCAGGCCGTAAATCGTCGCCGCACGCGGTGGGCCTGGCTGCCGTCGCCGCCAGTGCCCAAGGTGGGGCCGCACTCAGGGTCGCGGCTTGCAGGCCTCCTGCCACCCTTGTCACTGGCCATGCCTGGCAGCGCCCGCTGCGAGTTGTCAGACCTGCCAGCACTCAGGGCGGGGCCGCATTCGCGACCGCACTTTGCAGGTCCCCTGCCACCCCTGGTGCTGGCCATATCGGTAGTCGAGAACGGCTGCGGCGGGCTGCTCATGTCCTGAGGGCTGGTCACGGCGCCCTCCTGGTGGTCCGTGGTCAGCGTCACCTCGTGTGCCAGGTCACACCTCAAGGGCGCAGGCAGCCGCGACGGCCCCGCCGCCAGACAGGCATCGACCACCCCCACGTCTGGGGCAGCTGGCGGCGGCTGGAGCGTCACCAGTCCAGTGGTGCCCCCGTCGGGGCATTGGTGCGCTCCATAGGCCGAGGGCAAGCTGCCGTCGGCCATGTCTCCCTCATCACGCTGCGCGCCGCTGGCGGCTGCTGGACCACGTTCGGCTAGCAGATGCTGCTGCCTTCGCTGCATCCGTTCCAGGAGCTCCTGCCGTCGCACCCGCCAAGCAGGCTTCTTGGTCTGGACTGCGTCGGAACCTCCAGCCCCTGCAGGCACCTCGCGCGTCTCGTGGTCCTGGCCAGGCCTGGTCGCCTCGCCCTGTTCCTTCTGCGCGTGCCTGCCGCTTGGCCGCTCTGCAGCGCCGTCGCCCCCAGAGGCCATGTCGCCCGCGGCCGCGCTGGCCGCCGCTGTGGCCCATGTTCTGGGGCCGTCTGGAGCCTCGCCTGCACCTCCCCAAGTGAGCACCTTTCCTGTCTTGGGGTGCAGCCCTTGGCTGAGCTTCTTGAGCCGCGCCCTGAGGTTGGACAGGTAGGTGCGCTGGTTCTTGCCCTCGGCGCTGGGCGGGCCAGCGCAGGGCGCAGCCAGGGCCAGTGAGGAGCCTGTCGCCGCCCACGCCACGCATACCTCGCAGTAGATGGTGGGCCCTGCGCGCCTCAGCCTGTGCCCCTGCATCTCGATGGTGCCGTCCCCTGAGCCCCAGGGGGCAGGCTCGGCTGGCCTGGGCCCCGCATCTTCGGGGCACGCCGCGCGCTCGATCGCCTGCATAGCGAACTCGCCCGCCTCCGAGACCACAATGGGCTGCGCGCCGACGTGCGCGATGATGGCCTCGGCCCGCAGCGCGGTGTACTGGCTGGCCTCGCAAGCTGAACGCGCGAACTGCGTCCATGTGGGCCCCGTCTGCCCGCTGGTCTGCCTGCAGCAAGCGCGGCACAGCACCACCGCCGTCCCGTTCAGGCGAACCAGGGAGTGGCTGATCACAGTCGCCGCCTGCACCTTGGGCACCTTTGGCGGGCGGGCTGTCTGCTCGGGCGCATCCCAGCGGCCTGCGTGCATCGTCCTCTGCATCGCCCAGCCGACGTACTTTGCCAGGCTCTTGTAGTGTTGCAGCTCGATGTTGTAGAACTCCTCGTACACCTTCGACACGGTGTGCTGCATGGCTCCTTGCCGAGCGAACCAGTCGGCCCACATGTTGCCAGAGTACAGCAGCGGGTGGAGGCCTCGGTCCAAGTACGCATCCATGTCCTGATGCGCGGGGATCCATCTCACTTCAGGCCGCGCTGGCTGGGCACGAATCCGTCTCCACACTGTGGCATGTGCCGCTCGCGCCTCCTCTAGCTCCTGCCCCCAGTGGCTGCATTCCTTCTCCATCGACAGAAGGTCGGTGAAGACGAACTCGAGCTGCGGCCCCGCGAGCCGCAATGCCTGCAGCAGCGCGTGCCTCTCCGCGCGCCCGACCGTCTGGAGCGGCCCTGGCAGCGCCCCGAACGCCGCCCGAACAGGCAGTCCCTGGAGGGAAAGCTGCACGAAGGCCCATCCGCAGCGCCTCAGCTCGGGCATGCTGGACGCGAAGCCTGAGCCATCGGTGAAGACGGCGTTGCTGCAGGAAGCCGTGTCCGCCCCTTGGCTAGGCCAGCAGCCCCAGAACTTCACCTCGGCCTGCTCCGCGGCGGGCGGCACGAATGGCGGCATGCAGGGCAAGCACATTTGGAAGTCGGCGCTCTCGAAGCTGCCGCCCTCCTGCAGGCCTTTGTCGCACATGAAGGTGCGGATGGCCTGCATCGGCTCGGGCGGCAGCTGCTCGTCCTGCTCCTCCTCTGTGAGCGGCTGCACGAGTACCTCGCAGCCGAAAAATCTGTGCCCAGGCGAGTCGGACGGATGTCCGCAGGCCCTGCAATTCGGCGCCGCCGCCAGCCCAAGGTCGTGCTGGGCCTGTTGCGTCCAGGCCACCGTCGCCCAGTGGTGACGCAGGCTGGTGGCCGACGGGCCCTCCGCCAACGCCGCGCGCCCGTCGCCCACGCAGAGCCGCATGGCCCGCACCCAAGGCTTGACCTCGCCGTGCTGGCGGTGGTGCGCCGCGATCTGCCTCGCCTGCCAGCGTTGCACGCCGCCGGTCAGATGCATCCTGACGTCCTTCGGGCACGTGGTGAGGAGGTTGATCGCCGTATCCTGGTCGGTGACCAGGGTCGTGCTGGAGTACATGTGCCATCCGATGCGCCAGAGCGTCAGCGTGACGGAGGCGATGGGACCGCGAGCCCCTGCCCAGGACGGGCGCCCCACGAGCCGCTCCGTGACCTTGGCCCAGGCCCTGTGGAGCCTAGCCAGGGAGGTGCGTTGTTCCCAGATCCAGCTGGCGTATCGGCAAACGATGTCGCAGGTGGCGCCGTAGATGGGGTCGTACTCGCGCGCCTTCTGCGTGGCTAAATACACCGTGACGCTCGATGCACCTGGCCGAGCCCCTGCAAGCCTGCCAGCCTCGGCCCTCAGCACCTGCAGCGTATCGTCGGTGAGCCCTGACACCCCAGCACCGTGCGCCGCACTCGGCATGAGGCCCGTCTTCCACAGGCAGGTAGCGCGCCTGCCCACTGCCCCTTTGAAAGCTGCCAACTTGCCGCGCCGCTCCTTGAGCTGCCGCACCCGCTTTGCCGTCTGGAGCCTAGCGATTCTGCGCCCGCCCAGATCGTGCCCCAGGTTGCGGGCCCAGCGCATCTTGGTCAGCTTGCGGGCCGCCGCGTGTCGGGCACACTCGCGAGCAGCCGCGTCCGATGAGACCAAGTAGCCCGACTTGGTGGGCTGCACGACAATGCCTCGCTCCTGGGCGCCCTCGCGGAACCTGGTGGTGGCCGCCCAAAGCACGCCCAGTTGCGAGAGCCGCCTCCCGCGCCACTGCAAGGTGACGTCGTCGATGAGGGCCCTCGGGGTGACGCCTGCATCTCGCACCTGCTCGAGCAGCCTGAACATGAGCAAGGTGACCATGGCACAGGCGTGAGTGCATCCTGCGAGCACGCCCTGATGTGACACGACCGCGTAGGACACCGAGCCGAAAGCTTGCAGCCGCCTCGGCTGCCTGTATAGCTCAATCAACATCCAGACCAACCGCAGCGGCATGCCCAGCAGCCGCGCCTCGATGAGTAGCCACTCGGGCTTAATCGTCTCAAAGAACTTCCAGGCGTCCAGCATGACGATTACGACGTGCTCGTCCAGGCAGTCCGATACCTCCGTCTCAAGGTTGAGGTCGAAGGCGGAGTCGGAGGAAGATCTGCCGCCGCCCATGCCCCAAATACTGGCATTGGGGTGCGCCGTCAGCCACGCCTTGGACGTCGAGGCACGAGCCCTCGACCACCATCGGATTAGCGAGTGCATCAGCGTGATCAGCCTGCAGCCGCCAGAGGCCTTGGGGATGCGGCACATAGCGTGCCACAGCCTTTCGCTGGGCCAAGCCCCCAGCGCCTCGCACTTCATGAAGAGCTGGCCGCAGGTGTAAACGCCGTCGTCCGTGAGAAAGGTGAGCGCGCGCATACCGATCTGCGCTGGGCCGAGCGCCGTGGTGGTGGGGAAGCTGCAGGCGGCCCGCTGCAGCGCCTCCACGGTGAGGTCTTCGAGGTCGTCCCATTCGTCGAAGTCAGCTGGCCTTTCCAGCGCCTCGAGCTTGTGGCACGACCAGACGTCCTCCCAGGCCTTCATCTCCCGGTCGCAGATCAGGTGCTGGCTGGCGACCTGCTGCTGCGGGACGAAGGTCTGGGCGAGCCGTCCAGTGGTGAGCTCGGTGTGGGTGCCCTGCCATTGCGCCAGCACCTCCTGCATCGCCCGCAGCTTGGTGAAGCGGTGCGCCTTGCCAGCGCCGTTCCGCAGGCTGTCGTTGGCCCACTGGATCCAGCTCTGCTGCCTGACCTTGAGCGCGTCCGCGTGGGCGTCCTTGGCGAACTGGACGATGCGGCCCGCCTGCTCCAGGAAGTCGGTGTTGCCGATCACGCGAAAGCCCTGCTCGAAGAAGGACCTCACCCAATGCGGGAGCAGTGCCAGCGTCTTCTTGCTGTCCATAACCACGCGCCCATACTCCAAAGCCCTCGCGACGAAGTCCGCCAGCTCGTGGTACTGCTCAGGGACAAGGGAGCACTGCAGGCTGGCGGTTTGCAGCCTCCTGCTGGCCTTCGCGAGGAACGCGCTGACCCCCATGAAGTGACGCGCCCATCGGCCCGCGACCTTGGCCGCGATGACATCAGGCCCCAATCGGACACGCTGCCCTTGCGGCTTCCACTTGACTGGCGCCAGCTTGGTCGCAATGGGCCCCGCACGTCCTTCGAACCGCCTGCGCGCTTCGCCAACCTGGTCGTAGCGGTCCAACAGCTCCTGCTCCAAGGTGCTGACGACGGCGTCCCAGGCTGCTGGCAGCTCCTCGGCGCTGGTTGTGGCGCGCACCTGGGCCAAAGTGGGCGCCCAGTCCTCGACACCGCGGCTGCAGCCGATGGGCGGCACCGCTGGAATCGCCCTGGGGGCGATCGGGATCCTCACGCGCATGTCCAGGTCGGCGGCACGCAGCTCCATGTTGACAGGGAGGTGCGGGGAGGTGATGCCCAACTCATCCACTCTCGGAGCCGAGATGCGGCTGGCCAGGTTTGCACCGACCAGAAAGTAGTCCAGCACCGAGCCGCTGCCCGCCTGTGGGCGGCAGGTGTCGGCCGACGGCGCTAGCCAGAGGCCCCCCGCCTTTTCCAACTGCGCCAGGGGCAGGCAGCTGGGAGGCCCATTGAAGTCGCCGCCGACGATCCAATCGATGCCCGAGGCCGTGAGCTTCGTGAGGTAGCGAGTGAGCGCGCCGAAGATGCTTCGGTTCACGTCGTTCATGCCAACGCTGTCGACCAGGTAGGCCGACACGAAGACAATGCCGCCACGGACTCCCCAGTGCACGTGGGCGGCCACCAGTCGCCCTGGCCACAGTGTCGCCGAGGGCAGCAGCGGCGGGGCCGTGACGGGGATGTTCTTGCGGGCCAAGACCGCGACGCCGCCCGTAGTGCCCTCCGCGGAGGTGGGGCCTGCCACTGCTGGCGCCCAGATGCCCGCGAACCCGTGATCCAGCACCTCGTGCTGCAGGTCGGCGAGCTTCGCCTCGTCCCGTCGGTGATGCTCCTGGACGAGAACGACGTGCGACTCGAGGGTCTCTAGGCACGGCGCCAATGAACCCCAGGAAGTCACGTTGCTGGTAGTGATAGTGCCTTTCGCCATCGCAAGTGTGCAGGACATCGCGATGATGAGCTTAGTAAGGATTGAAGCCCCTGACGGCCAGCTCCGTGGCGCGCGCCAGCATGGCGTCGCTGGTCTCCTCTGCTGGCCCTGGCGAGAACTCCGCCATGGTCTGCCGCAGCTTCTCGGGCTCCATCGCGGCGGGATCCCAGCGCGGCGCTGCGGCTGCAGGGGCGGCGCCGCCTGCAGTGCCTGCGCCATGCGCGGCGGCGGCGGCGTCGTCTCCCTCGACGGACGCTGCAGGGGTGCGAGGGGCGCTCGCTGCCTCCGTGGCGGCGGCCCGCTCGCGCTGCCGCCGCAGCATGAGCTCCTGGAGGGGCCCGCCGAGCGCCGAGGCCAGCCGCTGCGGCAAATCGCCCGCGGTCTGCATGGTGTCGTCGGGGTGAGCGGCCAGAGCACCGCTGAGAGCCTGCGCCAGGTCGCCGAGGGTGAGGCCGCCCGTGTTCTTGATGACGTCGTGCTCCATGGACTGCCCAGGCGGACGATCCTCTGGCGCGACTGGGACCTGCTGCTGGAGTGCCGACTGCTCCGCCTGGAGGGCCACCTGCTGCGCCTTGAGCTCTCTGACACCATGCCGCTTGAGCTCCAGCTCGTCTTGCGCCTTCTTGACACGGTCCTCCGCCTCGCGCTCGGCCAGCTCCATCTTGCTGAGTTTGTCCGCCAGATTCTTCTGCCTGTGGGCCAGCGCCTGCACCCGCGCGTGGAGCGGCTTGGCGGCGAAGAGCCTGTCCTTGGCGGCGGCGAGCCTGCGCTTGAGATCCTCCCGCGGGCCCGTGGCCCAGTCGTGCTGCACGTCCTTGAGCGTGGCCAGGCCTGCCTCGCACACCTTGATCTCGCTCGCAGCCGAGGCGTCCTCGCCTGACTTGCCGTCGTCCACGTGCATGGCCGCGGCCCCGCCCTGGTCGGACTCCTGCGTACGAAGCTTCTTCCTGGCAGCGTCGAGCTCCGCCCGCATGGCCGCGAGCTCGCCCTCGAGCTTGCCCTCGGCCGTCCACGGGGCCCGCTTCTTGCCCTTGGCTGGGGCCCGCATCGAGGGCTCCTTCGGCGGCACAGGCCCGCCGTACACGTCCTTCTTGTGGAGCCTGCACCCTTGGCACTTGAGCGAGGTCCCGAAGTTGATGAGCGGCTTGCCGCGCTTCGTCGTACAGCTCCTGCAAGCCCAGTCCTGGCGTTCCTTTCGGCCGGCGCCAGCCATGGTGCTGCAGTCTGCACTTGGGATCGAGAAGGGGCTGTCGGGCTCAAGAGCCCTGGCACTGGCCGCGGACTAGCGGTATCCACTTGTTCCACTGTGGAACTAGGCATCTTGAGCCAAAATGGCTACGGAGAGGAGGAGGAGAAGGATGAGGAGGAGGAGGAGGAGGAGGAGGAGGAGGAGGAGGAGCGACCCCCCGACATCACCTGGGAGCTTCATGCGACTGAACAGTTCATGCGGGAGCACATCGTTTATCCCGCGGAAGAGCCTCGCCCCGCTCGCGGTTCTGATGCGCCAGGGTCGGAACGGGCAGACGAACCACATGCAGTTGTGGATGACGACGCTCCGGTTGATTTGTGGGATGTCCGCGACGACATCGGCGGCGACGGAGATCGCGCGTCCCCACCACTGTCCCGCTGTCCCCTCACCACTGTCCCGACCACCACCGTCCCCACCACTGTCCGCACCCAAGGTCCCGCTGTCCCCGCAACACTGTCCCCACCACCACCGTTCCCACCACTGTCCGCACCAAGGTCCCGCTGTCCCCGCACCACTGTCCCCACCACCACCGTTCCCACCACTGTCCCAGCATCCCCACCAGTGTCCAACTGTCCCGAGGAGCGGGAATCGTTTGCCGGCGGCGAGTGAGGGGGGGGTTCGAACCGGTAGTGACCCCCTCCCGGTTTTCGAGGGGGGGGGGTCGAACCCGTAGTGACCCGCTCCCCCCTTTTCATGATGGACGGGGGGGGGAGGGGTTCGAACCGGTAGTGACCCCCCCCGGTTTTCGAGGGGGGGGGGACGGGTTGGGAACCCCAAGTGACCCCCCCCCGGTTTTCCGCCAGCAGCGGTAGAACACGCTCTTTCGAACATTGTCTGGTAGGCCTATGGGTACGCCAGGACTCCGGACGCTTCGCCACTGCTTGAGTTTTGGGCCCGCGCCGATCGGCAAAACCATGAATCAAAAAACACTCACCAGGATTAGAGGCCTCCTAGATTGGGTCCGAGTAGACGGGGTCGGAGGATCGCGACGTATCATTGATGCATCGGCGATGCACCGCCGACGCACCGGCGATGCATCGGCGATGCACCGGCGAGGCACCGTCGATGTCGGCGACGCATCGGCGACGTGGGCGTGGAGAAAATCGGGCTCCGCATCGAGCCGCATCGTCGATGCATCGCCGACGCGGCGCGATCCTCGGACCTCGTCTACTCCGACCCCATCTGGGAGGCCTAGAATCTGCACGCCCGAAATGGGTACCGAAAGAATGGGTACAATGCCCAACAGCGGATCCTGTTCATTTTGAACAGGACTCGCTGTCCACGCCGCCGCGGCCTGTGCCCATTCGAGACAGAAGGCCCCCTGCCCAACAGAGGCCACTGTTGGTTTTGGAAACAACATTTGTTGTTGGGCATTGTACCCATTCTTTCCGTACCCATTTCGGGCGTCCAAATAGAAGGACGCGAGCACGGCTGGAGAACCCCTCCGCGCCTGCCCGGCGGCGTCGTCGAGGGCGGCCGCCAGGGCCCGGCGGGCCCTCCGGGCGTGCACCGCCGCCTGCCGCCGGGCGGCCTGCTGGTCCTGCGCGCGCCGCTCCGCCTCCCGCCGCCGCGCCTCCGAGGCCTCTGCGCGCCGGGGGCGGGGGCGCCCACGACGAGGGGCAGGCGCGGCGACTCGGAGGGGGAGGGGGAGGAGGAGGGGGAGGGTGGGGAGGGGGGCGTGGGGGAGGAGAGGGAGGGGGAGGAGGAGGGGGAGGAGGAGGAGGGGGAGGGTGGGGAGGAGAGGGAGGGGGAGGAGGAGGGGGAGGAGGAGGAGGAGGAGGAGGAGGAGGAGGAGGAGGAAGAAGAGGTACTCATCCCTACCGCTTCCCTCCCTCCCCACGCTTTTGTCCCCCGTCATGGGGGCTTTTCCCGGGCCTCTCCGTCGTCGCCGCCGCTGGGGAGTCGCCTCGAGAAATCCTGGCCAGAGCGCACCCCCGGGAGAGGTCTGGGGAGCAGCGGTATCGGTACCCTTTGTTGGAGGCTTCGAAATTGGTATCAACACCAAAACAGGGGGGCGCGCCCACCGGGGGAAGAGGATCATAGATTTCGGTGTTGGTGGCAATATTTCGGTCGCCTAGGAAGCCAGAGTATTACCACCATCACCGAGATCGGGATCATCTCTCCTCGGTTGAGGCACGCCGCCAATTTTGGTGTTGGTGTCAACCTCTGGGCCCCCGCGATGGCGCGGGTGGTGCGAGGCGGATGAGCGATGATACGATGTTCAGTGGAACAAATCATCCAATCCAAACATAATCTCTGGACCCCCCCCCCAGGAACAACCCACGCTGCTCGCTGACGACGGGACGGCCTACCCTGGACAACCCCTTGGACAACCCAACGGGCATCTGGACCCCCCCCCCCGGGACAACCCCCCTTGGAAAAGCCTCCCCAGGAGCTTTCTTCCGTTAGATATAGTAGGTGGTGCGGTAGGTGCGATGGTGCGGAGGTAGATGACCGACGATCCCAAACGGGTCTTCGCGAGATGACATAGCGACCTTACGGCGCGGCTTACGCGCGCCGAAAGCGCGGCACGCTACATTGGAAGCGAAGGCGCTTACGTGCGACCTCACGCGGTGAGCGTACGCGCGAATGTCGGCGCAGACGACCCCGTGTTTGCGTCGCTCAGCTGGCGGTAGTAGGTGGTGCAGTAGGTGCGATGGTGCGGTAGGTGCGGCGATGTCGTGATGGATGCCCGCGTGGCGATTTGGTGCGGTAGGCTCAGGTGGCGATGACGCGCCGGCGACACCAGCGAAGAAGTTCAAGGCCGCATCCAGCCGGACAGAACGAGGCGGAGGCACCAAGGGGCACGGTGACGCCGCAGGACCCGACGGAATTCAACCTTGCATGATCGGGGCCGCGATCGGTTCAAGGTTGAACGATCGACGCTATGTAAAAAATCTCTGCGTAAGCCGACGCCGCACGAACCTACCGTGAGCCTCTGCTACTGTCAGGGTGCTTTGCTGGCGCGCAGCCAAGACACTGAAATGCGGGCCGATTTGGGACTCAGAAGAGGCTCAATGTTCCTTTGGTTATTCCACGGTTGCTCCTCGAGCCATCCTGGTGCACCCCGGCTCTGCTGCCAGAGAAAGGGCTTCGCTCCTGGTTTAGCGTTCCATACAGTCGAGGCCAGTTCACAAGAAACCCTCCACAAGAAACCCAACCCTGAGACACCAGGACGTCCATGGATTCTTGGCGTGGGAGCGTCACGCTTTCGGTTTGGCATGGGCCTCCACTGTACGTGTGGTCGACTGTCTGGCTGCGTGCAGGAGGGGGAGGAGGAGAAAGAGGAGGAGGAGGAGGGGGATGGGGAGGAGGAGGAAGAAAAACTGAGGAGGAGGCGGAGGAGGAGGAGGAGGAGGAGGAGGGGGTGTTTCTTGGCATAGGCCCCCACTGTATTTCAGCAGCCCCGCTGCACCCTCTTCCAACCCGCGGCCCCAAGGAGGTCCCGACCCCTTTCCTCCTGGGCTACTGCCTGACGGCCCGCGGCGGCAGGTGACGGGCCCTGGAGGCCGACGCGGAGGAAGGACGCTGTGAAGGAGGAGGGGGAGGGGGAGGGGGAGGAGGGGGAGGGGGAGGGGGAGGAGGAGGAGGAGGAGGAGGAGGAGGAGGAGGAGGAGGAGAGGAGGAGGAGGAGGAGGAGGAGGAGGAGGAGGAGGAGGAGGAGGGAGGAGGGGGGGTGTTTCTTTGCATGGGCCAACCACTGTATTTCAGCAGCCCCGCTGCACCCTCTTCCAACCCGCGGCCCCAAGGAGGTCCCGACCCCTTTCCTCCTGGGATACTGCCTGACGGCCCCTGGCGGCAGGTGACGGGCCCTGGAGGCCGAAGCGAAGGAAGGACGCTAGGGAGGAGGAGGAGGAGGAGGAGGAGGAGGAGGAGGAGGAGGAGAGGAGGAGGGAGGAAAGATGGGGAGGTGGAGGGGAGGGGCAGGAGAAGGAGGAGGAGGAGGAGGAGGACGAGGAGGAGGAGGAGGAGAGGAGCAGGAGGAAGCAGGAGGAAGGAGGAGGAGAGAGGAGGAGAAGAGGAGGAGAAGGAGGAGAAGGGGAGGAGCAGCAGCAGGAGGAGGAGGAGAGAGAGGGAGGGGGAGGGGAGGGGGTGGGGGGAGGAGGAGGAGGAAGGAGGAGGAGGAGGAGGAGGAGGAGGAGGAGGAGGAGGAGGAAGAGAAGGAGAAGGAGGAGAAGGAGGAGAAGGAGAAGGAAAGGAGAAGGACGAGGAGGAGGAGGAGGAGGAGGAGGAGGAGAGGAGGAGGAGGAGGAGGAGGAGGAGGGGGAGGGGGAGAGGGGGGGGAGGAGGAGGAGGAGGAGGAGGAGGAGGAGGAGGAGGAGGGAGGAGGGAGGAGGAGGAGGAGGAGGAGGAGGAGGAGGAGGAGGAGGAGGAGGAGGAGGACGCTGGGAAGGAGGAGGAGGAGGAGGAGGAGGAGGATCTATGGGAACCAGGGCCCGCCCACCTCCACCTGGGTGGGCCTGCACGAGAGCTCCTGTGGACCCCCGCGGCCGTGTTACAGACGTGACGTCGACGGGCTGTCGTTTACGTTTCGATTACCCTTCTCTACTTTGTAGGGGATCGAACTCTATATCGGGGCCTAAGAGACGGGGGTCAGTGCAAACGGGGGTCAGCCAGAGCGACAGATCCTGCAGGATCCTGCGAAGGCCCCCTCTGGCTGACCCGGGTAAGCGAGCCGCTCGTGGCCGCGAGGCGGCCGCTCGTATTGGCTGACCCGGGTTTGCGAAGACCTGCGTTGCAAGTTTGTTTCCCTGCATTGCAATGTTTGGTTTCCTGCTGACCCGGGTCTGGATTGACCCGGGTCAGAAGATCCCCGACTCTATACACCGACGCTTGTTCCGGCCCTGCATTGTAAGTAATTTGCACTGGAGAGCGGATCCTGGTGTATATGGGACCCTGGTGTATACATGTTTCATTGTTTCCCCGGGACATCGGGGAAAAAATATACACCACAACACCCCAGCGTCGTCCTCGACCCTCAAAAAGTCCTGGGATTGAGAAACAGCCAGCCACTGGTAATGTGTGTGCTCCAGTTCCCGACTTCGTTGTCCAGACGTTGTGCAGATGTCGCGCAGAGTTCGTCCAGACGTCGAACCAATACGGCGAACTCTGGACGAGATCTGGACCAATACGGCGAGATCTGAACAATGCAGGGAATCTGTGGATCCCCTGAGGCTACCACGACGACCCCCGACTGGGGGAGTTTTCGGCGAGAAAACAAAAATGTAGGGACCAACTCGGGGATGTAGATGCGGCCCAATAACACCCCCGAAGGTGGATTGCCGACTTCCCCTCTTTTCTGAGGGCCGAATTTCGGGGGTTGACAGAAGCCCCACACTGACACGTCGATTAGTGAATTGTCCGTTTTCGGTTCTCGAGAGGGCGCCGCGGCCGTCATTTTCCAGGCTTGCGCCCGCCAGGTTTGGGCCCGAGGTCGTTTTCACTAAACCACATTTTCCTAAAGGGGGTCCTGTCCATCCTCGATAACTTTTGAGGCAGAAATCAGGATACGGGTCGAACAGTCGCCTGCGAGTCAAGGCGGGGGCCAGCTCGGGGGGGGGGAGGGGCCAACACTGAGCCCGAGTTCTGCGTGACAGCACCGCCGTTACGACAGACCGTCGTTACGACGGGCCTGCTGCTCTTTCTTGGTCGAGCTGCTGCCAGAAGAAAGGAGCAAGTGTCTGGCTGAAGAGCGTGGCCAGCTCCGGGGGAATGCAAAAGGGGGGGGGCGGGCCGTCTCGGGAGCTCGGCAGGCCTGGGAGGTTGCTGGGCCTTCTCTGGAGACGAAGGCGGCTCCTCAGAGGGCGCCAGGGCATCCGAGAAACCCCTGGGAATGTAGAGGGGGCGTGCCTTTTCGGGAGCTCGACAGGCCTTGGAGGTTGTTGGCAACCTTCTCCGCAGACGGAGGCGGCTTCTCCGAGGGCGCGAGGGCTTCTGAGAAGCCCCGCCGCCATTCTGGGAAGCTGGGCCCCGCCGCCGAGGCACACTCGGACCTAGGCTCGAAGAACATGCCTCAAGAACATGCGACCCTCCGACGGCCAAAATCCACAGAACATTCAAGGCTACCCTCCCCAAGATGCACAAGAGCATCCAATAAACACGAAGAACACTAGGGATCCCTCCCCGAACCGACCTCGATCTTATACCTCGATCCGGCTGTGAGGCGGGGGGGCAGCTCGGGAGGGGAAGCCTCGACCTTTCGTCGACGACACATCGCCGACAGATCGGACCAGCTCGGGGGGGAACCCCACTTTTGGGGTTCCAGGCTCGAGGTGCTCAGGCGTCTTCCTTGGCGCTCGACGGCCTCCTGGCCTCGGGATGCACTCCAGCGGCTGCGCCTCGCCGAGGGCGTGCCGGAAGTTCCTGGATCGTCCCGAACGGCCTGCGTAGGCTCCGGGGGAGAAGCATCGAGCTTCGATCGGCGAGGCGTCGTGGACCGATCGGCGAGGGGCCCCCCAAAAGCGAGTCCGCACGCTGCTCGGCGGGACGATCGGGGGTCGCCTGCCTCCCATGGGCCCCTCCCCCCCGAGCGCTGCCCCGGAGCCTTGAACTGCACCACGTCCGCCCGCATGGCCGCGTCGAAGGTCGACAGGTTGGCCTTGGCGGCCGCGCCGGCGCGCAGCTCCCGCGAGGCGACCTTGACGCTGTGCGCGACGAGAGCCTCCTTCTTCGCACGGTCCTTGCACGCCGCCAGAGCATGTCAAGGTCCAACCCCGCGGGGTCGTGCCCCTTGGGCTCGGCGAGCGGGAGATACGGAGATCTGCGCGTCCACGCGGGCGGGCGGATACCCATACGGGCCAGATCCGAAAACCCTGAACTAAAACATGTGGTCTTAAATCAGACATGTCCTCCTACAGGCGGACTCGCGAAGAAAAAAGTAAAAATAGTCAACCACAAACCAAAAATGGGCAAAAGAGTACGAAAAAATCGTCACCATATTATTTCTGACTACTTCTGAATACTCCTCCTGCAGAGGGACATGCCCGACTCAAATCTTGTCACCTCTTGAGAAAGCAATGTATACTTCCGCCGCCTTCTGCAGGCCGCCCGCCAGCTTCCGCCTGCGGAGGTGGCATCGCTTCGACTTCGCCACCTTTCCGCCGCCTTCCGCTAAGGAATCGATGGCCAACCCTCCTATCCTCCACGGAGAGGCCCTTTCCAGAACGCCTCACATGCGGCGCGCCCAGGGGGGGGGTGAGAAGGGGCAGGCCTTCTTGGACGGCGGCGGGCCCTCCAGCCTTCCGAGAAGCCGCATCTGTCTTCGGAGAAGGCCCAGAAGACCTCTCGGAAGGGCCGAAGCATTCCGAGCCTTCTGAGGAGGCCTGCCCCCTTCGCATTCCTCCCTTAGGCTCGCCGCCGACCTTGTCGCGGACAAGATTTGTCGCCATATCCACTGCATCTTGGAGTTCCGGGCTCCCTTCCACAGAAACCCGAGGAGGCGCAGTGGATCGGGGTAGAAATCTGGCCCCGAGAGGCTAAAGCTCTATCTATAGTCACTGCGCCTGGGCCCTTTGGCGCCATTTCCCAGAGCGTCCAAGACGCCAAAGACATGAATGTACAGTGAGAACGTGTACTGAGGACCCGTGGTAAGGACGCAAGACCCTCGTAGGGCCACAGTTGGGATTTCTTGGGCGGCGAGCGACAAGTGAAAACGGCAAAAGACGGCCCGCAGCGGCAGGGACACACGGGCACCCTAGAGGAAGGCGCGCGTCCTTTCGACGCGCGTTGACTGCGCATCGTACCCGCAACTATCCACCACTCTCGGCGGCGAGCGAAGGGGGGGAACTGAGCAGAAGGTCTTCCAAGGCTCGGAAGTCCATCGGCCTTCTGAGAGGTCTTCTAAGCCTTCCCCGACGACACCAAAAAAACCTATGAGCAGGCGCGAGGGCCTCCGAGGTTCTTCTCGCTTGCCCCCCTCGCTCGCAACCGACACTCCGCAGAGTCCCGGTGCGGTGGCCCTGGGCATGCTCTGGCGGGCGGGCCTTGTGCGCGAGGGACCGCAGGAGGCTCACAGCGCGGTCGCACACGGCCACGGCGCCCGCGTACTCGTCCCGCGTGGCGGCGTAGTCCGCCTCAGGCGACCGACATGTGATCCATTCGGTGGTTCACAGATGGAGTCCTGAGGGATGGGGCCCCAGGGATGGGAGGGGGCCCCAGGGATGGATTTACAATGTTTGGGGCACCTCGCTCTCAGGACCCCATCCTTCAGGACCCCATCCTTGTGAACCACCGATCCCTGCCCCCGCCAGGCGGCGACGCCTGAGCCCTACCCCCACCAACCATGCAGTTCACTGGATCGACGTGAGGCGGGGGTAGGGCTCGGATTTCGCCGCGGGCTCGACGCATTCAGAACCCTAATTGACCCCCGCCGCCCATCGAGTTGCCCCAAGCGTTCCTCGGCGAGGGTGGGGTTCGGACGTCGCCGCCGGCCTGCTCACGCCCCAACAGCGCCAGGCAGGGTCAGACAGTACCGAATCGACAGATCGGATCGACTCGAAATGAGCATCGAAGCGGGCCGCATTGGCACGTGGGCGAAATCGAAGGGAACGGCCGCGCCAGGATGCACACAAGCCGCATGCGAACATCGGGCCGCATCTGATCGCAGAGTCTCGGAATCGAAGCGAATCAGCTCGGGCCTGCCAGCATCGACATCATCGAATGAGATCGGGGATCGGAATGGGCCCTGACCACGGTGCTGGAGTGGGGGAGTGGGTAAAAATCGTGCCCAAAGAAAATTGCTGTTCATCCGCGCCCTCTTCCTCCTCTTGCCATCGCTCGGCCTTCCATTCCCCGTGCGTGTTCCTTGGTTTCGCTCATGCTTTCTTCGCCAGACGATTTATCATGCTCCTGGAGGCTCCTCGTCGGGGGAAGAATGCACGCGTCCGAGCGATGCTAAGGAGTGGAGGGGGAGGCAGAGAAGGAGGAGGATGAGGAGGAGGACGAGGGAGGGGAGGAGGAGGAGGAGGAGGAGGAGGAGGAGGAGGAGGAGGATAGCAGGAGGAGGAGGAGGAGGAGGAGGAGGATAGGAGGAGGGACAGGATAGAAGGAGGAGGATTCCGAGCGATGCCGAGGAGTGGAGGGGAGGCCGCAGCAGGGGCACGGAGCGAACGTCCGCGGGGCCGCCGCCTGCTCGCTGCGGCGGATCTCCCCGACGGCCGCCTCGTCCTTGCCCCAGCGGGCGACGTCCGCCTGCAACTCGGCCACCCGCGCGCCCATCGTCTCGATGTCGGCGGCCGCCTGGTTTGCGCTTAGGTCGGGCATGTCGACCCCTTCCAGGCGGATGTTATGCGGAAAATGAAAAATTCGCCGGCCCGACGGGCCAGAGGCGTGCTAAGATCCCCGGCAACTGGTCAACAATATTTCTAGTTTGCGGGCGCGGAGCGGCCCCTGGGGGCCCCCGGACGAAAAGTACCCCGGTCAGGTCCTGGTCAGGTCCCCAGAGCGCTCCAAGGGAGGGCCATTGTCGACACCCCTCGCGAGGATCGTGGCCTCCGAGGGGGGAGCCGCAATCGACGACCCCCCCTCCCGCCCCCAAGAGCCCCCCAAGAGGCCCTGGGGGCCCCCAAGACGCCGCCAAGGAGCCCCAAGAGACTCCCAAGAGGCCCCCAAGAGGCCCTAATGAGGGCTCCAGGGCCGGCGGAATGAGCGAAGCGATTAATAATCAAAAATACCCCCAAAATAATCAAACAATAATGGGGAATTCGTCCATATATTATGTTTCGACTAGTTTTCAACATTCCTTCTGTAGAGAGACAGGCCCGACTTAAGTTCATGATGCATAAGACAGGACTGGACCAAAACAAGAGTGCGTTTGCCTTTTTCGTTTCGTGTCCACCTTCCCTGGCGTTGTCGTCGTGCACGCCTTCGCTGCAGGACGAGGTCAAAACGACAACGGACCACGAGATCGCTAGAACACCGTCTGGGTCGAGCCCTGGCAGAAGAGCACCACCCTCCGACCAGCGAAGGCCCTCAGCGAACGCGCCCACGGAAGGCATCACACGGGGCAAAGCTGCTCGGCAAGCGCCCCGACTTGTGGAATGGACGCCAAGTTGGGGAGTCGGGATGGCTGTTCCTCCTGCTATTCTTTCCGTAGAGAGAGACACAACTCGGCATAGGCTTAGGTCGGACACGTCCCCCTACAGGCGGATGATGGAGGAAAGCTTTGCAAAATGTCCAAAAACTGACGAGGGGGCATGGGAAAATCGTCCCCAGGCTATTTTGTGTACTATCTTGAATATTCCTCCTCTAGAAGGACTGGCCCGACTTAAACATAGGCATGAACAGAACCTTTTCGGAGGCCCGCGCGGATCTCTTGGATTGGCGCTGGACCCCCACATGCCCTGCGTGCGGTCAAAACAGATCCAAGAGCACCGCGCGGGCCTGGGAACGCGCAAATTGATGTCGTGCCTCCGTCTTCGGAGTACCGTGGGGAGCCCGACCACAAGAAACCTCCCACGAGAAACGCAACCCTGAGACCCCAGGGCGTCCATTGATTTTTGGTGTGGGAGCGCCACGCTTTCCATATAGCAAAACCATCGAAACCCAAGAAACCCAGGGCACACTGGAGGCAAGCAGGGTGCTTCTTAGTATGGGCTTCCACTGCATGTCAGGAGACAACTCATTGGAGGTCTTCGTAAGAACGAGCCAGGGCCAATGAATCCGATTCGGCGCCGACTGAAGCCGTTCGTGTGGGCCTCTAAAGGTTGTGGCTGTGCCGTGTTGCTGCTTCTGGCCTTGGCGATGTCGGCGTCCAGCTTCTCGACGCGCATGGTTGCGCGGTGGATGGCACCCGACTTCGCAGCGTCCGTACCGTTGCAAAACTGCTTGAACGCACTGTACCGGACAGCCTCGGTCTCCTGACAGGGCCAAACAAAAAGCTCCCACCAGCATTCCGAAGGCGAATCCAGACGTGACGACCAGGGCTCCTGGAGGGGCCCAGAGAAGTTCCGTCGAGGCGTGGAACTTCTCCACCTCCCCCCACCGCCCTCCCACGTCCTCCTCCTCCTCTTCCTCCTCTTCCTCATTCTCCTCATTCTCCTCCTCCTCCTTCTCCTCTCCGACGTCCGCCCTCCTCCTCCTCCTCCTCCTCCTCCTCCTCCTCCTCCTCCTCCTCCTCATCATCATCATCATCACCAGCATCAATTTGTTTTGCGGCTGGCATGCTCGGCGTCCACAGAGGGAACACAACAAAAATATCCTTATCATCCTTCCTGTTGGAGGGGGTGGAGGTAGCGGAAACACTGGCCGTGCTGGAGGCCTCCCACATGGAATCCGAACAAATGGGGTCGGAGTACCGCGCCGCGCCGTCGATTTTCACCGCCGATGGACCGCCGATGCATCGGCGACGGCGGGATGGAGAAAATCGGGCTACGCATCAAGCTGCATTGATGACGCGGCGCAATCCTGCGACCCCCCTCCACTCGGACCCCACCTGGAAGGCCTGGACGCACTCACTCGTTGGTGGAGTACACAAAACTGCATACTCCTGACGAGCAAGTACAAAGGGACACAAAACAAAGGGGCACAAAACAAAGCATACTCCAAACTGCAGGACACAAAACAAAGGGAGGGGGTCACAACCCTCCCAGACGAGCAATGTCAAACCCTCCCCGAAACCAGCCACGAAGCGGCCTTCTGCCCAGACCCCCATCGAACCCTCCAAGACAGCTCAAGTCAGACCCCCCAAATTGAACCCCCCACACTTTATCTGGAATCCAAAATACTCCAGATGTCGTAATAAAGAGAGGGGGTCTCATTTCGGGGGGGGGGTCTCTTCCAGGCTATCTTGGAGGGCCTCTGGGGGGTCTGGGGACGATGTTTTGGAGGGTTCTCCCACGGGGGAGGTCTGAAATGGCTTGTCTTGGAGGGTCCAGACCCCCTCCCTTTCATTACGAAATCTGGAGTAACCATACTGTCCCTGATGTCCGCGCAGATTTCTGCAGTGGCACTGGACACGCCCCCCTGGCGCGCGGAGCACGCCAGGGGCGGCGCCCGAGGCACCGCCAGGGGGCCAAACGCCGATCCAGGAGATGTGCGCAGACCACCGAGAAGTCATGTTTGTGCCGTTTCCCGATTCTTCGAGCTGGGGCCCCTCTCTTGGAGAGCAGAGACTCCACGCCCGCAAGAAAACATCCCGACCAGCGAAGCCGTCTGGCAGACGCACCCGAGGAAGGCATCGAGCAGGGCAGGGCTGTTTGGTAAACGCCCAGGGCCGTTGAGGAAACGCCAATTGTTTGGGTCGGGGTCGTTTTCCTCCCTAGATACGGGCCTCCTAGAAGGGGGCCGGAGTAGATGGGGTCGGAGGATCGCGCCACATCGCCGATACGTCGGCGATGCATCGGCTATACATCGGCGATGTATCGCCGACGTCGCCGGCGATGCACCGGCGACGTCGTTGATGCATCGGCGACGTCGACGTGGAGTAGATCGGGCTCCGCATCGAGCCGCAACGGCGACGCATCGGCGATACGGCGCGATCCTCCGAGCGCTTCTACTCCGACCCCATCTAAGGGGCCTATAGACTAAAATCCAAATCGGAATTCGAAGCCGAATCTAGTCGGAATCGGAAGTCACCGAAATCGAATCGAAAATCGAATCGAATCAGAGGAATCGAAACGAGCCCTGCTTTCCTCACTAGAATTCGGTCGGGCATGTCCCCCATACAGGGGGAATTGGGACAAACATGAAAAATAATTGAAAAATGCACCAAAATGGCCCCCAAACTACTCAAAACATAGTCCCCATACTCCTTTTTGACTGGTGTTGAAAATTCCTCCTGTAGAGGGACACGCCCGACTTAATCCTAGAACTCTGGACAAGAGCAGCTCTCCCCGTCCCCAGGAGGGGGAAGCCGTCGACCCGCTGGACATACGACACCCCCCCTAGGTGGGGACAGAGGTGCCATCTCCCGTGGACCTCGCGGCGCCCATCCCGACCTTGTGGGGGGGGTAATCATGCTGGGAGGTCGGAAGAAGTACATAGGCAGAAGCATGATTTAGGAAGGCGTTGAAAGTAGACTGGGCGTCCACCCACCCCCCAGGAGAGGACGGAAGAGGTGAAGCCGCTCGACCACTGAAGCAGGAAGGCGCTTTGAAAGCACAGTGGAATCGAAGATCCAAACATAGGCCTGTCCCCCTACAGGCCGATTTTGGACGAAGAATAACAATACAAAAAAATGCCCAAAACATGCTCAAAAATACCCCCCAAAAAAGTCCCCATACTATGTTTTGACTATGTTTGAACATTCCCCCTGTAGAGGGACATGCCCCGGCGACGCACGCGCGCACGCCAGGGGGGCCAGCGCCGCCACCCGACGTGCGCGCGGAATTTCGAGAAGACCAGGGCCGTGCAGTGCTCGTGCTCTTCGAGCTGGGGCTCCACGCGTCCTGGGAGGCCTTCGTACTCCTGCTCCTCCTCCTCCTCCCCCTTCTCCTCCTCTTCCTCCTCCTCCTCCTCCTCTTCCTCCTCCTCTTCCTCCTCCTCCTCCTCGTCCTCCTCCTCTTCCTGCTCCTCCCTCCTCCTCCTCCTCCTCCTCCTCCTCCTCCTCCTCCTCCTCCTCCTCCCTCCTCCTCCTCCTTCCTCCTTCCTCCTCCTCCTCTCCTCCCTCCCTCCTCCCTCCCTCCCTCCCTCCCTCCTCCTCCTCCTCCTCCTCCTCCTCTCCTCCTCCTCCCTCCTTCCTCCTCCTCCTCCTCCTCCTCCTCCTCCTCCTCCTCCTCCTCCTCAGGCGGCCAAAGACGTCCGCGTGGACCTCCGAAAGTTTCGACCGCTTCTGCTCTTCAATCTACGGCTTTGCGGGCGGCTGGGGGGTCTGAACTGACTGCGACCCTAAAAAGAATCGGTCAGGAGGGGGGGATGAATCCAAATCCGTTCAAAATCGGTCCCCCACCCCCTCCCGGGGTCGATCTGGTGCAATGGTTCACCCACCATCCGTTCTGGACGGTCCGAGGGCCCGAAAAAGGCTCCCAGAGACCGAAAAGCGCAACAACAAAAAGCTTCTCGGAGCCAGGACCTCGAACCTCGCCCCCGCCCCCCCCCCCTCTCCTGCTGGCAGGAACCAGTGCTGGACCATCTCAGAACCCCAGACGGCTCCGACTACACTGCAAATTGAGGTCTCGCTGGGCAACGGAGTTAGCCAAACGAAGCACTCCACCAACCAAGAGCGGGCCATGCACCACCACAAGTTCAGACAAAAGCCAGGACGAAGACAAAGTCGGGTGATAATAGTTCGAGAATCTCGGAGATCTGGCGGAACTCGAGGATGTATCGGGCGCCGCGGCGTTCTCATAGCGTTCCGGAACGCTCTGGAACGGGTCCATCCTCGTCCTCGTCCCCTCCGACCCAGAATCAGGTCGGGCACGTCCCCCTACAAGCGGATTCTGGAAGGAACAAAATAATCAACACATGTTCAAAAATAGTGAAAAGTTGTCGAAAAATCGTCCCCTAACTTTTTTTGTCGTGAACACTTCTCCTGTAGAGGGGCAGGCCCGACTAAGAGTCAAGCAGGAACCCGAGCTCCACGCGTCCTGGTCCTCGGCGCACTTCTGCTGCATTTCCTGACAGGGGGCACCCCGCCATCGCTCGGACGTCCACTCCATATGCCGTTCGTCGCCTTCGCGCCTGCATGTTTCGCAAGGTGAACGAAGATGCTCCTCGACGAATGGGACACAAAGGCAAACAAATATATAGACACGTGAATGACGATGGACTGTGTCGGAATGTGTTTAACCCTCCTGATCGATGGCCCTCGCCGAGGAACAAAAACGCACACGTCCGAGCGGTGCCAAGGCGCCGGGAACCGCGCCGCCCGCGCGGGGGAGGGGCGGGGGCGAGGGAGGAGAGGCGAGGAGCCCCGAAAGAAGGGAGGGGGCACCAGCCACGCGCAGGCCCCTCTCGGGAGAAGGGGGCTTACCCGGGTGCACCTCGATCGGGCGGGTGGCCTGATGGGGGGTGACCTGCTGGGGAGTGCAGAGGAGGGCCCTGTCTGGGATGGACAGAGGCCCCTTTTGTCAAACGAATTAGAAGGATGGGGTCAGACGAAGCCAGGGCCAGTGCTGGACCACCTCCTACAGACGGCTCCGACTACAGGTTGAGGTCTCGCTGAGGAACGGAGGCAGCCAGACAAGGCAATCATCATCCAAGAGCGGCCATATACCAACACAAATTCAGACAGAACCCAGGACAAAGACAAAATCGGGTGAGGCTATAAGTCAAGAACCTCTGAAGTCCGGCGGCTCTGTAAGATGCCTCGCGCGCGGCGGCCCTCTCGGAGCGTCCCGACACGCCGTGGGTGCACCGCGGCCAGGCCCGCCCTCTGGGGCTCTGGGGCCCGTGTCGAGAGAGGGAGTGCACATCTGGAGGCAACTGCTCGGAAGTCTTCGCCCGAAGGAACCAGGAGGATGAAGCCCCGTGGGGGGGGGGGGGCGCTGCGCCGAGCGCCACCGCAGACGAAGCGGGGCCAAGCCAGAGGGACCAGCGAGAGCACGCTGGACGAAGCGGGAGTAGGCCGGATTGGGCCAGATGTCGGACCAGGGCAGCATCGAAACTTGACCTCCCAGGGGGTTCCTGGATGGCTTTGGAGGGTTCCAGGATCCCCCTCGGAGGTTCCTGGAGGCTTCGGGGGTTCCCTGGGGGGGTCCTGGAGACTCGAGGGTGTCCCCGGGGGGGCGTCTGGGGGATTCGAGGTTCGAGGGCCCCCCCCCAGGACTGGAGGGGCTCAGGGACCTCCCAGGGGTTCCTGGAGCGCGGGAGAGTCCCAAGGTCCCCTCGGTTGGTGTTCCTGGAGGGTTCGGGGGGTCTCCAGGGTCCCCCCTGCAGCCGCACCAGGTGGATGGGGAGGAACCACGACGTGGACAGAAACTGGGTTGCGAACGGTGCTGACTACGCGAGGATGAGGGGCTGCTTCCATGCGAGTCTCTCGCGGTTCTCGCACCATCACGCCCAACGGGCTCCTTCTTGACATCCTTTTGGAAGACAGACGCACAACAACTCTTTTGCTGCCGCACATTGCGAGCACGGATAACCAACAGTATGCGGATCGCGCTTTCAAATGCAGGATGGAGAGGAACTGCCTGGCTGAACAGCCTCGCCTGCTTCGGATCGGAGGTCTCCACTTTGACCCAGAATGGCGACGGACGAGGCAAGATAAGGTAAGCTAAGGCGCTTGCGGAGGGTCCGCGGCGGCAGCAGCAACACTGCCGCTGAAGACCTTGTAGCGTCCCTGCGGTGAATTCTGCTGGGCCGCTGCACTGGTGGTCGGGGAGGAGGAGGAGGAGGAGGAGGAGGAGGAGGAGGAGGAGGCCCGCATGCGTCTGGGTCGCCCGACCTCGCGCCCCACGCCGAACAGTACTTAGCTGACCCCTGCGAACGCTCACCGCGCGGCCAGTCGTGCAAGGAGGGGAGCCTCCCCCGCCAGGAGACCGAGGCCCAGAGGCATCCTCGCATCACGTCTCCGGTCGTGCTCTCCGTCCCTCCTCCTCCTCCTCCTCCTCCTCCTCCTCCTCCTCCTCCTCCTCCTCCTCCTCCTCCTCCTCCTCCTCCTCCTCCTCCTCCTCCTCCTCCTCCTCCTCCTCCTCCTCCTCCTCTTGCTCCTCCTCCTGCTCCTCCTCCTCCTCCTACTCCGCCGCCTCCCCCTCCTCCTCCTCGCCCTCTCCATGGCGCAACCGAGGAGGTGGCACGGGTGCATCCTCACCCCACGCTCCCGAGCGTGTTCTCTGTCCTGCTCGTCTCCGCCTCTGCCTCCTCCTGCTCCGGGCTTCGATCTGCACACAATTCGGCTGCTGCTGCTGCTGCACGTCGACGCTTTCCTGGATCGACGTTGCGCCAACTTGAATCCTCGGATTGTAGCGTTCTTGCAGAACAGAGACAAACCGCACGAAATACCCAACCGTCTGCAGCTGCGAGTACCGCGAGTGAGATGAGACGAAGGCGGGGGCGCGCAAACTCCGAGTAACGCACGCGGTATAGCTTTCTGCCAAGAAACGTGTGAAGGGTGTGCCGACATGAGTCGGGAGGACGCATGCGAACTTCGCTATTAGGGCCGTCCGTGGAGCTTCCGATGGGGTCACGAGACGCGTGAGGGGTGTGCGGAAATGGGGCGGCGGTGCCATGCGAAATGTCCCACAGGTGCCTTAGGTGGAGCTCCCTATAGGGCCACAAAACCTGTGAGGGCGTGCCGAAATATGGCCGTGGTGCCATGCGAACTTTCCCAATATAGGGCCTTCCGTGGACTTCCCCATGGGGCCACGGAGCGTGTGAGGGGTGTCCCGAAATGGAGGGGCAGTGCAATGCGAGCTTTCCCACCAGGGCCTCAGTTGGAGCTCCCTGTGAGGGGCGTGCCGAAATGTTGCGGCGGTGCCATGCGAACTTCTCACTGGGGCCTTCGGCGGAGCTAGCTGTGGGGCCACGAAACGTGTGAGGGTGTGCCGACATAGGGCGGCGATGTCACGCGAACTGTCCCACTGGGGCCTTAGGGTGAGATTCCTAAAGGCGACGAAGCATGTGAGGGGTGTGCCGACATGGGATGGGCATGCGGAGAGCAGAGGCAGGGAGGGGAGTAGGGAGAAGGGGAAGGAGGAGAGAAGGAAGGAAGGAACGCGGGCACTCTCTTCTCAAAACGAGGATCCAACACCACAAGATGGTTGGGGGAAAAAGCCTGTGACGAATCGACTTCGAATAGGTTGCAACGAATTAGCGGGGCCAGCGTGACAGTCAAGGCATGCAAATGCGACAGGCAAAGCAAGAGGCCCACGGGCTTGGAGTATGCGCTGGCAGCGCGACGATGGAGGCAGAGAGGGGGACCGAAACGAAGTACCTACCAAGTAAGCGAAGAGCGATTGCGTTTGCTGGCGGCGGAGCCCCAATACAGCCTCCGAATGCCCAACTCATAAGAAAAGACAGCCGCCTCGGCTTCCTCTCCGGGAGCGCAGGAGGCGTGGGGTGGGAGGAGGAAGGACCAGCCGGGCGACGCAGAGCAGTGAGGAGGCGGTGAGGACGGTGGACCGAGCCCTCGCCTTGCCCCACCGCCCTCCTCACGCGCGGCAGCGGCGACACAAATCTTAGGGTCCCGTCCCCCAGACCTTAAAGGGAAGAAAACACATGCATACAGACACATGCTCTGAGCTCCCACAGTTCTGGTGTACGCTGCTTCTCCTCCTCGAGGGGCACCCTCGTGCTGCACGGCGGAGGGGAAGAACGGAGCAGGGGGGAGGCGCAAGAGGCGTGGCCCTTAGTGGGCCCCGGAAACGGCAGGGCCGTTTTTTCACCGTCTCCGAGAAAGTGCCCCTTGAAAATGGAAACGGCGAGAAAACGGCGACCCGAAACGGCAACAACAAAAGCGGCTCCAGGATTGAAGCCGGAGCCGGAACCGGTCCAAAAACGGCGACGGAACCGGTAAAAAGACGGCGTCGGAACCGGCAGCAAAAACGGCAGAACGGAACCGGTAAAAAACAGCGGCCCTGTCGTTTCCAGGGCCCACTGAGGCGCGGCCGCCAGCGCGCCGACCTGTCCTTCATCAGCTGGAGGGCCTTCTGCACGGGCGTCACCGCCTTGCGCGCGCGCGGCGTCCCTCCCTCCTTGGCGCCTCCCCGCCTCGAGGGGCGCATCCGCCGACCCTTCGGCGGGTGCGAGGCGCCGTCGTCGTCGTCGTCGTCGTCGTCGCCGTCGTCGCCCGTCCCACGGGAACAAGGAACGAGCAGAGAAACGAAACGTCGCAGCTCCCCTCCCTGACGGACGTCGTAGTTCCCCTCCCTGACGAAACGTCGTGGTTCCCAAGGGAACAAGAAACGACAGAGAAGTCGATTCCCCCCCCCTTTTTCCCCCCCCTGACGGGGAGGGCGGGGTGCGGGAGGGGGTAGGCTCGGGGGCGTCCACGATGGGGGGCGTCCAAGAGGGGGGGCGCAAATCACGGCTGGCGGCATGAGCGCGGCCCAGAGGGGGAGCTGGGAACGTACTGTTGAAATCCGCCGACCCTGTCGGCGTGTGGGAGAGGCCTTTCCGTCTTCCCCAAAGCGTCGTCGCCTCTTCTGCTTTCCGAGGGCTCCCCACACAAGTCCACACGGTAATCGAACAACGTCGTCGGTCAGTCGAAGGGAAGCCCCTTCCCTTGATCCCTTCCCCGCCGGGCGGGGGGTCCCGGGGCAACTCCCGGGGGGGTCCCTCCTTGGATACGCAGCCCTCCGCCTCGCATCCTCCTGCGTCCTGGGGCTCCCGCCCGGGAGCGCGGGGGGTCCCGGGGCAACTCGAGGGGGCTGTTCCCCCCTCGGATACGCAGCCCCCCGCCTCTCATCCTCCTGCGTCCTGGGGCTCCGCTGGCCCTCCGGGGCCGTCTGCGGGCCCTTTCCGCCTATCTGAAGGCTCCTTGGAGACCTTTCGCCATTTCTAGACTCTCTTGGCAGCCTCTGGCGGCACTCTTGGCAGCCTCTGCGGGCGCTTTTGGACCTCGCTTGACGCCGTCTTGGAACCCTCTCGGGCCACTTGAGGGCGGTCTTTGCCTATCGTGGCACTCTCTGGAGCCGTTCCCGAACCCTGGAGGAGGCCTCTTGAGCTGTCTTCGGACGACCTTGCAGGCACCTGGCGCCGACTTCGAGCCATCTGAGGGCATCTTGGACTCCTCTACCTCCATTGTCTTCGTCGACGCTGCCTACAGGGTCGGCGGCATCGGCCGTAAGACCTTCGCCATAAAAAGAGGCGCCATGCAATCTGGAGAGGTATCATGGCCCCCCATCATGGCATCCACGCCCCACCCAGTCATCACCACCCTCTTGGCCTCTCCCGATAAGGGAGGGGGGGAGGGGCCTGGCAGGTCCCAAGGGGGGGGTCCCCCCTGTGGACAGGGGGGAGACAAGGGGACCACCCCCTCCAGGGGGGTCGCCAGTGGGGGGTGCAGAGGGGGGGTCCACCTGTGGTGGGGGGGGTGATCCTCCCGGGTCAGGATGCCCCCCCCCCCCCCCCGGGGTCCCGGAAGGACCCGTGGGGCGCGCCAGCGGGGGTCCCAGGGGAGGTCCACAGACCGTAAGACCATCACAATGAAGAAGCAACGATGATCACAACGAGAAGTGAACGTGGAAACGTCGGTGCCGATCTTGATCAACGTCCATCTTGGTCAGCGTTAATGCGCGGATCATGGGCGCGAAACGGTAACAGCCGGCATGGACCATGACCAAGATCGTCCTCCTCCTCCTCCTCCTCCTCCTCCTCCTCCTCCTCCTCCCCTCCTCCTCCTCCTCCTTCCCCTCCTCCTCCTCCTCCTCGGCTCCTCTCCTCCTCCCTCCTCCTCCTCCTCCTCCTCCTCCTCTCCTCCTCCTCATCATCATCATCATCATCATATCAGCAGCAGCAGCAGCAGCATCCCTCCTCCTCCTCCTCCTCTCCTCCTCCTCCTCCTCCTCCTCTCTCCCTCCTCCTCCTCCTCATCCTCCTCCTCCTCATCCTCCTCCTCCTCCTCCGCCTCTCTCCTCCTCCTCCTCTCCCCACAACTCTTGATCCCACTCCGCCCCTGCCAGGGCGAACAGGGAGCCCGAGGAAGCGCGGGGCCAGTGCATGTGAACGAGCATGCCCCCCCAAAGTTCGCGGGGCAGCCCTCATGCCACGAACGCTCGGGCAGTGTGCTATCTCTCTCTCTCTCTCCCTCTCTCTCGAAGTCCACGGGAATTCCTGCGCGCACGCTCAAGAGATACAAGGTTCGCTCGGGGCGGGCTTCACGTCAAATGGTAGCCGGCGTAGCCAAAAACAGTAGGACGTGTACGTGCACCTCTGAGTCCAAATCCCCTCCTAGGCCGTTCGAGGTTTGGAGCGACCGAGGTGCACTAGGTCACTCCCAACACACTGCACATGCCCAGGCAGTCTGGAGTCTTTAATGTTCCTTTCATTGACACCGTCAATTGGCTATCCTATCCTCGCCTCCTCTTCCTCCTCCTCCTCCTCCTCCTCCTCCTCCTCCTCCTCCTCCTCCTCCTCCTTCTCCTCCTGCCTATAGTAGGTGGTGGTGGAAAATGGGCCCATCACACCCCGCGCAGCAGCAGCAGCAGCAGCAGCAGGCAGAAGCAGCAGCAGCAGCAGGCAGCAGCAGCAGCAGCAGCAGCAGCAGCAGCAGCAGCAGCCCGGCAGCCCGCCTCGGCCGCCAGGGGCGCCGCCGCCCCCAGCGCCGCCGCGAGCAGCCACGCCCGAGGGGCCGCGGCCAGCGCGGCCATCGCGCCGGGGGGGGGCCGGCGCCCCGAGGGGGGCGCCGCGGGGGGGGGGCCCGCCGCGGAGGCCGCCCCGCGGGGCCCTGCGCCCAGGCGCGGCGCTGCACGTGAGGGGGCCCAGGGGCACAAAAAGGCGCACGGTAGGTTCGGGCGGCGTCGGCGCGCGCGCGCAGGGATTTTTGGCACCGCGTCGGTCGTTCGAGGTTGAAGCGATCGCGACCCCGATCGTTCCAAAGGGAGTTCGGTCGGGTCCAATGGCGTGGCGGTGCCAATCGGTGCTTCCGCGTCGCAGAATTCAACTTTGAACGCCTTCGCAAGCGTCGCCGGCGCGCCAACGCCGCACAAACCTGCCGTATACACAGACGCACACACACACACACATGGAGGAGCCCCAGGGCGACAAGGAGAGAGGAAGCCGGGCCCACTCAGGCAAGTCACAGGCTGCGGCAGGAGAAGCGCCGTAGACACGCACATACACACACGCACACACACACACACACACACACACACACGCACACACACACGCACGCTTTTTGCGTCGGCAGCCAGGCAGGGAACGTCTGCGCTGGCGCTGGGGGGCCTACACGGGGGTGCCGTCAGAGCGAGCTGTGCCACCGTGCAAGACGAGGAGAATGGAGAGGCGCGGCCGAGAAAGGGGGACGGAGCGAGCGGCTCCGGCACACACACACACACAGACACACACAGACACACACAGACACACACACACATGGATATATACACACATCAAAATCCCAGGGTCCCCAGCTGCTCCCACGTGTTCCTAATTTTCGTCTTCCCCCCCCTCCCCACATTTCCCCGTGGTCTCCTGGGAATCGACGCTTCATCGTGTCTGTGTGATGTTCCCCCTTCCAGAATACAATCGGACTCAGGACAGAAACACATCCTTCAAGAACGTGAGACCCGCCGCCGGCCAAACTGAGGAAGCCCTCGAGGGTACCCTCTCCCGGAATGCATCAGAGCATCCAGCAGGCACGAAGGACATCAGGGTAGCCTCCCCGAACCGACCCAGATCTGACACCTCGGCCCGGCTGCAAGACGAAGCGATGACGAGGGCAGAGTCGGGTGAGGATACAGCCGCCGACACAGCCGGCGTGGGTAAGAGTGAAGGGGCCCTGGGACACACAAATAAGTAGACGCTAATAGCAGGATTCCCCGTATGTTCCAATATTTTTGGGAGTTTTGTCTTCCCCCCACTTCCCATAGTTTTCCAGATTTCTGGGGAGTCGACGATGACTTGTGTCTGCGTGTTTTCTCCCCTCCTGAGAGAGGCCCGTCGCCCTCGCGGTCTGGACTCCGGGGCGCGATCCCGCGGATGCGCGGCCGCGCGGGTGCGCTCCGCAAAAGGGCCACCGCGCAGAGCCGCCCCCCGCACTGTCGGGCCGCCGGACGCAGGAGCGCTGCACAGAGACCGCGGCCCCTGCTCTGGGCACGGAGATCAGGAGCCGAGCTCTATACACCGACGCCTGTGTCTGGCCTCACACTGGATCTCGCACAGGAAAGCGGATCCTGGTGTATACATTCTTCGTTGTTTCCCCGGGAAAACGGGGACAAAAATGTACACCACACCACCCCGACGTCGTCCCCGACCCTCAAAAATGCCTGGGATTGAGAAACCGCCCGCCACTGGTAATGTGTATGCTCCAGTTTCCGAGAGAGAGAGCCCGGGTGCACGCGGAGGGTTCGAGAGGGGAATAACCACGGACTGAACAGAGGAACCGCGAATCCCTGCCGAACGGCAAGCGGCCCTTCCTGCAACGCCCTCGATGCATCCGCGGGGCCGCGGCCTGTCGGGGACCTTCTGGCCCGGGCCAATCTGGACCCGGGTCAATCAGGCCTTGCGGAAGCCTGCAAAATCCTGCACCCAAGCCCGGGTCAGTGCGAAGGGTCTGCGAGATCCTGCAGGATCCTGAATCCGAGCCTGGGCCAAAGGGCCCCTGGCCCTGCAGGATCCTGCAAAATCCGGCGCTCTGGCTGAACCCCGTCTGCATTGACCCCCGGGCACCCGAGCCTGGGGGGGGCCCGCGAGGCCGCGGAGGAGGAAGAAGATGAGAGGGACGGAAGCATCAGGACGAAGGAGGAGGAGGAGGAGGAGGAGGAGCGGGAAGTTGGGTGTGGAGGAGGGGCGAAGGTGAGACGGAGGAGATAGGGGGAAGGAGGGGAAAGAGGGAAGAGGAGAGGAAGGCTCCTTCCCCGAGCCCGGTCGAGGATTGGCCCCGCGGCCAGTCCTGCGGGCCCTGTGCGCTGCGGTGGGGTGGCTGTGATGCAGCGGGCGCGCGCGTGGGGGTGGCGCCAAACGGCGGGAGCGGTCAGAACACGTAGCGGGCCTTCCTCTTCAGGACCACCAGAGCCATGAGCCTGCGTACGAGGAGGGGGCAACTCTGCGGGATCGGCAGGGAAGGGGGAAGCAAGAGATGAGGAAGCGGAGGAGCAGGAGAAACTGGAGCAAAAGACAGTAAGAAGAGGAGGAGGAGGACAAGGCGGAACAGGAAGGGAGGAAGAGAGAAAGAGAGAGAGAGAGAGAGAACAAACAGAAGATGCTGAGGAACCTGTATGCAAGAAAGAGGCCGACCAGCAAGAGTGTGTAGCTCAGCCTCATGTCTTCCCTGATGTCCTGTGCTTCAAGCACAAGTTCGCCCCCGGCACGGTCATCACCGAAGAGAAGGAATGATAATTAGGAGGAGGATGACGGAGAGGAGGGGAAAAGTGGAGAACAATGAAAAGGATGAGAGGATGAGGATGACGAAGTCACCGCCAAACTCAACAATACACACGAGGTTGATGCCGTACTTGAGGGTGCACACATCCGCCACCGTGCCTTCAGCACGCATTGGAGTGTCCCGCGACGCATGCATACCATAGCGCGAACGAACGTGATCGATTCATCAAGGCCTGGGCAACCAATCTCCCAGAATCCCTGGGCACTTTGGGACGCTTTCCGCATTTCTGGGCCTCCGGGAGCCCAAAATCGCCCAAGTCGACTTCAACATCCCCCGGGAACATCCCGAGAGACCCTCCAGAAGGCGTAGGACCATCGGTGGCCCCAAGGAACCGCCATGAGGCGATCCAAGTGCCCCTTGGGCAGTCTCAGAATTCCCGGGGGCTGGCCCAAGATGCCGGCATGTGGAGTCGCTGGCTCTCAGTGATGACTAGTACACCGCCACCCTCCCCTGAGGCCCAGGGGCAGTGGCGGCGCGCACCAGGCGGTCGGGGGGAGGGGGGAAGGCCCCTTGGCAGGAGGCTGCCGCTTGGAAGGCGCCGGCCCCACATCTTCAGACAAGGTCCGCGCCCTCCCTCTCTTCCTGCTCCGTGTCCTCCTCCCCCATCTGTTCCCCAAAGGGTTTCCACAAGGGCTGAGGGAACGCATACAGTGGAGGCCAGTCCACAAGAAGCCTTCCACAAGAAGCCCAGCCCTGAGACCCCAGGACGTCCATTGATTTCTGGTGGGAACGACGCGCTCTCCATCGCAAAGCCATCGAACCCTAAGAAACCCAGGGCACCCTAGAGTCAAGCAGGGTGGTTCTTGGCATGGGTCTCCACAAACATCGAGTATCTTGGCCGAGCTTTGACCCAACGTTTGGCCCACGAAGGCCAGGGGGGCGGCGGGGGCTCGCCGAAGGCATCGTCGATACTGCACCCACCGCAGGTACCAAGGCACGTCCTTGATCTGCAAGAAGAGCCCCGAGAACAAAACCTGAAAGGGGCCCTAGGACATACAAATGAGTAAACACGAATCCCAGGAGTCCCCATATCTTACCAGATGTTCTGGGTTTTCGTATTCCCCCCACCACACTTCCCATATGTTCCCATAGTTGCCTGGGAGTCGACGGTTAATTGTGTCTGTGTGTGTTGCCCTCCTGGAACCTGTGGTACGAAAATGACTGGCGCGAGCTGGATTGCTGCAGCCGGCGACGACGTGCAGCATCCCAGCCAGACGGCCATGCTTGCCGCGGCGTTCGCCTGCAGCCACACGTAGAGCCAGAACAGCAAGTAGCCGTGGAGCCCCCTCTGGAAGCCCATGGCGACGTAGGAGGTCGTGACGAGAATTCCGACCTGGGGAGCACCAACAGGCGAGGCTGAGGATTGCGCCACAGACAGCCACCAGAGGTAGTCGACGTTTTCTGATTGATTGTGTTGCCGATCGGCGCGGGCCCTCGCACCACCTCCCCCCCCTCCCGTGGAGTAGACCTTGGCTGTTTTGGGCGCCCGTGTCAAGCAGGCGGCGTCTCCCCCATGGGGCGCACTGAGGCAAACCGTCGCACCGAGCAGATCTCTGGAGCCAGACACCCCCTCCCCTTCCGCCGAATGCCGAAACGCCGAACAAGAACACGCTCACGTGCTCCAGGCTGACCTCCGCGGGGCCCCAGCGTGATCAGCCCAGGGCGGTCCCCACGCCACACCACGTGAGGAGGAGGAGGAGGAGGAGGAGGAGGAGGAGGAGGAGGAGAGGAGGAGGAGGAGGAGGAGGAGGAGGAGGAGGAGGAGGAGGAGGCGGAGGAGGGAGGAGGCGGAGGAGGAGGAGGAGGAGGAGGAGGAGGAGGCGCCGCCACGAGCGGCGCCCGCCCGGGCCATCCCCTGAGGGGGGGGGGACGTGCCGAGGCCAGCCTCGGACCGCCTCCGGGCGCTGCCCGTGCACAGGTCTCGGCCCCCTGCCTGAGCCTCTGCTAGGAAGGCACCAACTCTACACCAACACCGATCCTGGCCAGGATCAACCTGGGCCCAGGATCGGTGTATACGCCCTCCTGCCACGGGCAGGATGCATATACACCGATCCTGGGCCCAGGATCGGCCTGGGCTGGATCGGTGTAGGTGTATAGTTGGTGCCCTCCGATCTGCTGAGCAGCAGTAGAAGGATCCCTGACCCGTTGGGAGGGGGCCTGAGTCAGCAGGGCCAGAAACACTAAGGTGATTGCTGTTTTTTTTTCTCTGCCGGTGTATCGAACCGAACCGCCCAGATGTAGTATCCCGAATGCGAAGACGGGGCCCCACGTGAGGCCACGTCTTTGAAGGGAAACTGGGACACACACACACACACACACACACACACACACACACAAAACAAAAAAAAAAAAAAAAAAAAAAAAAAATCGCCGGCCCAACGGGCCAGAGGCGTGCTAAGGTCTCCGGTAACTGGTTAACAGTATCTCTAGTTCGCGCGCGCGGGGCGGCCCCTGGGGGTCCCCGGACGAAAAGTACCCCGGGCGATCCCCGACCGACCCCCGAGCGATCCCCGGGAGACTCCCCCAGAGCGCTCCAGGAGCGCTCCAGGAGCGCACCAACAGGGCTCCGAGACGTCCCCGAAACCCTCAAGACGGGTCCAGATGCCCCCAAGAGGCTCCCAAGATGGTACACAAGGGTTCCGAGATGCCACATGATCACGCCCAAGGTGGCCCCCAGACGCCCCAAGAGGCCTCCAAGAGCACTCCCAAAAGGGCCCCAAGAAGCAAAATTCATAGCTTTTCCTTTGGTTTTTGAAAGATTTTGGAGCTTCCACCTTTTCGGCTTCCCGACGCCCCAAGACGGCCCAAGAGGCCCCCAAGATCGCCCCAAGAGGGCCCAAGAGGCCCCCAAGAGGGCCCCAAGATGGCCCAAGAGGGCTCGAAGACGGCCCAAGAAGCCTCCAAGACGGTCCAAGAGGGCCCCAAGAACGCCCCCAAGGGGGCCCCAGAGAGGGAACACGAAACAACATTTCGAGCCCTCGGCCCTAAGAAGCCCCCACGAGGCCCCAAGAGGCCCCTAAGAGGCCCCAAGAGGCCCCCACGAGGCCCTCAGGAGGCCCCCAAGAGTCCCCCAAGCGGCCCCAGGAGGCCCCCCAAATGCCCCCCCGAGCGCCCCAGGAGTCCCCCAAGCGGCCCCAGGAACCCCCAAAGCGCCGCATTGACACCAGGCCCTCGGGCAAACGGCAGACATGAGACTGTATGGGCCGGCGGAATGAGCGAAGCGATTAAATAATTATCCCGGCAAAGCAACCTAACATCGATGTGTAGGAGCATATCTGGAAGCATTCCCCTTAAGATTCGGATGAGAATCCAGTTGTAGAATTCTGCTGTTCTCGCAGTCGTAGTCGCATTCGCGATGACAGTCGCAGTGGCAACGGCAGTCGCAGTCACAGCCTCAGCCTCAGCCTGCCTCAGCCTCAGCCTCAGCCTGCCTCAGCCTCAGCCTCAGCCTGCTTCAGCCTCAGCCAGTCCTGCCTCAGCCTCGCCTCAGCCTCAGCCTGCAGCCTCAGCCTCAGCCTCAGCCTGCCTCAGCCTGCCTCAGCCTGCCTCAGCCTCAGCCTCAGCCTCAGCCTCAGCCTCGCCTCAGCCTCAGCCTGCCTCAGCCTCAGCCTGCATCAGCCTCAGCCTCAGCCTCAGCCTGCCTCAGCCTGCCTCAGCCTCAGCCTCAGCCTGCCTCAGCCTCAGCCTCAGCCTCTTCAGCCTCAGCCTCAGTCTGCCTTCAGCCTCGGCCTCAGCCTCAGCCTGCCTCAGCCTCAGCCTCAGCCTCAGCCTCAGCCTCAGCCTGCTTCAGCCTCAGCCTCAGCAGCCTCAGCCTCGCCTCAGCCTCAGCCTGCAGCCTCTCCTCAGCCTCAGCCTCAGCCTGCCTCAGCCTCAGCCTCAGCCTGCCTCAGCCTCAGCCTGCCTCAGCCTCAGCCTCAGCCTGCCTTCAGCCTCAGCCTCAGTCTGCCTTCAGCCTCGGCCTCAGCCTCAGCCTGCCTCAGCCTCAGCCTGCATCAGCCTCAGCCTCAGCCTCAGCCTGCCTCAGCATC
Source organism: Prorocentrum cordatum (assembly GCA_963575745.1). Taxonomy (NCBI): domain Eukaryota; class Dinophyceae; order Prorocentrales; family Prorocentraceae; genus Prorocentrum; species Prorocentrum cordatum. The sequence continues at coordinate 186,553 of CAUYUJ010015677.1, forward strand.
AGCCTGCAGCCTCAGCCTCAGCCTCAGCCTCAGCCTCAGCCTCAGCCTCAGCCTCAGCCTGCTTCAGCCTCAGCCTCAGTCTGCCTTCAGCCTCGGCCTCAGCCTCAGCCTGCCTCAGCCTCAGCCTGCATCAGCCTCAGCCTCAGCCTCAGCCTGCCTCAGCCTCAGCCTCAGCCTCAGCCTCAGCCTCAGCCTCAGCCTGCCTCAGCCTCAGCCTGCCTCAGCCTCAGCCTGCCTGCCTCAGCCTCAGCCTCAGCCTCAGCCTCAGCCTGCCTCAGCATCAGCCTGCCTCAGCCTCAGCCTCAGCCTGCCTCAGCCTCAGCCTCAGCCTCAGCCTTCAGCCTCAGCCTCAGTCTGCCTTCAGCCTCGGCCTCAGCCTCAGCCTGCCTCAGCCTCAGCCTGCATCCTCAGCCTCAGCCTCAGCCTCAGCCTCAGCCTGCCTCAGCCTGCCTCAGCCTCAGCCTGCCTCTCAGCCTCAGCCTCAGCCTGCTTCAGCCTCAGCCTCAGTCTGCCTTCAGCCTCGGCCTCAGCCTCAGCCTGCCTCAGCCTCAGCCTGCCTCAGCCAGCCTGCCTCAGCATTCAAAATGTGGCCCGGGAATGGAATTCTGGGAACTCGAAGAACACGAAGTGGCCTACAGTTGGCTCCGGGCATTCAAAATCATGCCCAGGAATGGAGTTCTGGGAACTCGAAGATCACGAAGTGGCCTACAGTTGGCTCCGGGCATCCAAAATGTGGCCCGGGAATGGAGTTCTGGGAACTCGAAGAGCACGAAGTGGCCTACAGTTGGCTCCGGGCATCCAAAATGTGGCCCGGGAATGGAGTTCTGGGAACTCGAAGAGCACGAAGTGGCCTACAGTTGGCTCCGGGCATCCAAAATGTGGCCCGGGAATGGAGTTCTGGGAAGTCGAAGAGCACGAAGTGGCCTACAGTTGGCTCCGGGCATTCAGAATGTGGCCCGGGAATGGAGTTCTGGGAAATCGAAGAGCACGAAGTGTGTGACTGTATGCGAAAAACGATCCCCGCCGGCAAACCCCAACTCGTCCCCAACGGCTGCCCAGACCCCCCTGTGGAGTAATGTGCTGCTCTCTTTTTAGCCCATTAGAAACCTATCAGTCTTCGATGTTAGGTAAATAGACACAAATAACCAGATTCCCCATAGTTTCCCACATTTTCTGGGTTTCTGTCTTCCCCCCCCCCCACTTCCCATATTTTCATATGTTTTCTGGGGAATCGAGGAATAATTGTGTCTGTGTGTTGTTTCCCCTCCTGAGTCTTCTCCGTTACTGGGGTCAGGGGTTCCTTTCTCATCGGTGATCTGCTGCGCCCCTTCGCGGCAGAGCCCCCGCGGATGCGTGTGGAGTGCACGCCCCGCCGCACCAGCGTGGCCCTGCTTCCCAGACTCTACAGTCGGGGCGTTGACCTAAGGAACCCTAAATAAGGGACGAGGCCCCTTTCTTTCATAAGTTAAACTTCGATTTCCTATCGAAAACACAAGGAAAACCTGAGGCAAGCTGTGAAACACTTAAGGAACGCGGAGCCCCTCCCCACCGAAAAGGGTTCCTCCTTCAGGGCCCCGACTGTACCGGGATAGCCCGTTCTGGCCCTCTTGGAAGAAATATCCGACATGCACTTCGATGCTGCGCTGGCACGGTGGCTGGGTTAGCCACCGGCGGCTGGAGAAGCATGCGGATGGCAGCGGACATTACTGGAACGACTGCAGCTCAGAATGCGTCACGCATAAGAAGTAGTAATCAGAAAGGGGTGGTCCGCTCTAGCTCTCACAGATTTCCTCTCCCAGATATGGCGTACGGACTTGGCGGGGGAGTCAGACTCCGTCCGAGTTCTACGCGCACGCGGCCTCTAGAGCCCCACAAAAGTGGCAGGAGCACCGCAATCCTCACGAGCCTCATGATAAACCCTGCGAGACCCGCAACTCGCGCTAGCCCTGCGAGCTACCCACCCCCCGGTGCCGCGAGGCACTGAGCAGAGTGTTATCAGCCTCCTCGGGCTCTCATTCTTGAGTAGTTGATTGACCCCCGCCGCCGCCGCCGCCGTCATCGTCGTCGTCGTCGTCGTCGTCGTCGTCGTCGCCGTCGTCGTCGTCGTCGTCGTCGTCCTCGACGCCCCCCTTCGCGGTCGGCGGCACCGGCCGCAAGGCCTTCGCACTTGGGGCAGCCGAGGGGCGCTTCGGGGCCAGATGAGGCACAACAGGAGCAGGAGAGTCGCGGAGAGGGAGGAAAGGAAGCCGCGGACGGAGGAGCACGCCCAGACCTTCGAAGGTACGGTCTTGTGCGTGCGAGCCGGAGCACAGGCTCACACGGGCAGCAGGCGGGAGTGGTGAGGCGGCCACCGAACCCGGGTGCGGCAATAGAGGCCTCCCAGGTGGGGTCGGAGTAAGTGGGGTCGGAGGATCGCGCCGCATCGCCGATATACATCGGCGATGCACCGACGTTGCATCGGCGATGCAGTGGCGATTCCTCGTCGACGTCGGCGATGCATCGGCGACGTCGGCGTGAAACAAATCGGGCTCCACATCGAGCCGCATCGGCGATGCATCGGCGATGCGGCGCGATCCTCCGACCTCATCTACTCGGATCCCATCTTGGAGGCCCAGAGGCGAGCCGAGAGGCGGTCCACAAGCGTGGCCGCACACGTTCGATCGACGTTGCGCGATGCGGGCGCTCCCCCAACAAAAAGCAGAGGGGCGGCGGGGACCCGCCGCCTGCGACTTCGATAATCCTGAGGACAAGACCCGGGCACCAAAGCTCAGGACGCTCCCAAGCACTGTGGGGGGCTTCTGGGGACGCCCCGCGTAAACGGACCTCCCGCGCCGCATGTCGAAATCATTCGAACGCCCTTGCGCACGTGCTCGGAGATCATTGAAGAACACTGCATTTACAAAGTATTCGGCCCCAGAGGAGGTGACCCCAACTGATCCCAGGAGCCATCGAGGACCAGGTTGGCCCCCGAGACCTGCAATAGGCCCCCAAGGGATCCCACACACCCCAGACGCCCCAGCGGCCTCCAAGAGAACTCCAACCAAGAGGCTCCAAAGGGCCTCCAAGAGGCATCCCAAGAGGCCCCGAGAAGTATCCATAAGGACCCTGACCAGCAACCCACTAACGGTGGCGGGATGCGCCGAAGACTACTAGATCCGCCGCCCCCTGTCGACTCATCGCAGGGGTGCCTGGCGTGCTAGACCCTCTCGGTTTTGGTTTTGGCTTGTTTTCCAAAAGAACTTCCTCTGGGGCTCCGGCGCGTCCTTCAGCCACCCGGAAACTGCACAAGTCAAGGCCTGTTCCGCCCCAAGATGGCCCAAGATGGTCCCAAGACAATCAAGATGGCCCAGGATGGCCTCCAAAATGCCTCCAAGACAGCTAAGATGGACTCCATAAACGGCTAAGATGGCCCCAAGATGCATCCAAGACGGCCCAAGATGGCCTCAAGATGGTCTAAGACGGCCAAAAGGTCCGCAAGAGGCCTCCAAGACAGCCCAAGAGGCTTCCAAGAGGTACTCCAGGACGGCCCGAAGAGGCCAAAATCATTGATGTTCCTTAGGTGTTTGAAGGATTTTGGAATTTGCGCCTTTTCGGCTTTCCGACGGCCCACGACAGCCCGAGAGGCCCCCAAGATCGCCCCAAGATCGCCCAAGAGGCCTCCAAGAGGGCCCCATGACGGCCCAAGTGGCCTCCCACGACGGCCCCAAGAGGGCCCGAAGACGGCCCAAGATGCCTCCAAGACGCCCAAGGTGGCCTCCAAGACGGCCCCGAAGCGCCCCAAGAGGGCCCCAAGTCGGCCCATAGAGGCCCCCCAAACGGCTTCCGACGGCGTCAGACGGACCAGGAGCCCACCAAGACGGCCGAACATGTCCCTAAGATGGCCCAAGACGGCCCAAGAGGCCTCCAAGAGGGTCTCCAGGAAGGCCCGAAAAGGCCAAAATCAATGATGTCCCATGGGTTCTTGAAGGATTGAGGCATTCGTGTTGTTTCTGCCGTCCGACTGCCCGATACGGCCCAAGAGCCCCCAAAGATCGCCGAAAGATCGCCCAAGAGGCCTCCAAGATGGCCCCAAGACGGCCCAAGAGGTCCCCAAGACGCTCAAGATGGCCTCCAAGACGGCCCAAGAGCCCTCCAAGACGTACTCCAAGAAGGCCCGAAAGGGTCAAAATGGCCTCCAGACGGCCAAGATGACCTTCAAGATGCCCACGTGTTCCCCGAAGGCTTTCCAAACCGATTCAGGGAACACATGGTCCGATAGCTTGGCAGGTCTGGCCTCAACGTTCAGCCACATAGGCGCTTCCAAAAAGGCAGGGGGCGGCGGTGATTCGCCGTAGGCGTCTTCGATGCGAACCCGATGGCACTGAATTGCAAGCCTTACAATACAGAGGAACCCCGCGAAGGCCTCGAGCCCTACAAATGCCAATGGAATACCACTCTGGAGGCACCTAGAGAAATGGGGGCATGCTCAACGCCCGTTCTATGACAACGAATTGATGGGCGAAGCGCGGCGAGCCGTCCAACTCCTGTTCCACTCATTCATGTGCATTTGCATGTGCAAGCGATCCTGGATTCATGAATGGCCTCGCCAAGATGGGTGCGAGTGTATATTTGGCGTCCCCGATAGCCTGCACGGCGCTCACGGTCATCTCGACGATGGTCTTCGATAAGAAATACGCCACTGTGCCCCCTGGCATGTTGAGGCGTCGTAAAACCTGATAAGACAATAACGGGAAGCGCTGATGTTGTCCGTTGGACTCGTAGCTTGGAAAAGGAAGGCAACGATGAGGAAGAAAAGCACAAGGACGAGGAGGAAACTGTGGAGGATTACGAACAGAAGGAATAATGAAACGGAAGAGGAGGAGGACGACGAAGGAGGATAGTACGGAGCACGAGGAAAAGGATTCGAAGAAAGGGGGGGTCCTCGTGATCGTTTGAGGCTACCCTTGAAGGGTTGGGGCCGTCTGGGGCTATCCTTCTTTGGGCATCCTGGGCGCCTCCTGGGTGCTGTTCGGGGTCCTCTTGGAGGCTTCTGCGGTCTTCTTGGGCTATCTGGGCGCGAATCAGGGTTCTGCGGGGTCTCTCTTAGGCTGTCTTAGCGTCATCTTGGACTGTTTTGGGGCTCTGTTGGGCCGACTGGGGGCCTCGCCTCCTGAAGGCTTTAGGAAGAATCTTGGGGCCCTCTTTGCGTCCTCTGAAGGCTCTTGGGGGCTCTGAAGCCCTCAAGGAGCAGCTCAGAGACGATCCTGATCCAGAGTCCCCTCTGGAGCCCACTTCTTGCACATGTCGCGCCAAACTGCGATGTTTCAGAAACCTGGCCGGAGAAGAACGGGAAGCGTCGTTTTTGTCCACTGGGCTTGTGACATATGCTCCGTGCAGGTCCGCCGTGGCGTGCGTACGTTTGCACGTGCGTGCGCGCTGTTGTCTGCGGCGCTGCTGCAAAAAATCTCTCGTATTGGTCGGGTGTGCTTCTGTGGTCTGCCAGGCCGGTCCGTCGTGCTCCTGTGGCCTGCCGTACTGTTGTGGTGCTGCATTGCAGTGCTGGTTCGGGTTCTGGTTCTGGTTCTGCGGGGCCTACAAAGCCAGGAGGGGCACCACTGAGGCGCCAAAGCCCGAGGCCACCCCTGGGCCTGTCCCAGAGGGCCTACGAGGCCGTCCCCGTGCAGGGCGTGCGCGGCGCAGCACGCGCGAGCCCCAGGAGGCAAGAACAGCGGGCGCGGGCCACTTCGGGCCCCACGCCACCCAAGGGCCTGGTCTACCGTGCTGGTCTGCCGTGCTTCTGTGGTCTGCCGTGTCGGTTCGCCGTGCTCCTGTGGTCTGCCGGGCGCGGCTGTGGTGCGCCGTGCTGCGATGATCTGCCGTGCTGCCGGGGTCTGCCGTGCTGCGTGGGCGTGCCGTGCTGGTCTGCAACACGCTGGTCCCGCAGGAGGCCAGGACAGCCCGAAAGCGGCCTAAATGGTCTCCACGAGAGCTCTTCAAGAAGTGGAGACGAAAGGTGTCATGTGTGATGGCATTCCTCTTCCCGATCCTCCTCCTCGTGCTTCTACTCCTCCTCCTTCTCGCCACCATCATCCTCATCATCCTCGTGGTCCTCCTCACGGCTCTCCCAAGCTTGGGGACACGAGGTGTCACACCTGACGGTCTGTCGTGCCCTCTCGAACAGTCGCAACCCAGAATGCAGGACTGGCACGGTGGCGGGACATGCCGCAGGCAGCTGGATAAGACCATATCGAATACATCTGGGACGAGTACTCCCGCAGGAACACGGGCCGCTCCAAGGGGAAGGACAGCAACGTAGGTTGCGCAGCACCGAACAATCCAGCGATGTTAATCGACACGAGCGCGCCGAAAATATTGAAGTTCATGGACGGGTCCTGGTCATTCTTCGCAATCCCCGTGAAGAGCACCGCGTACAACATCGCCTGGTAGGAGGACGCAGAATCCGAGCCAGGCCAGTCCTTGGCCAAGATGTGGCCGTGCCGGGAGCGGTGATACAGCAAAAGCCAATCCTAAGCATTAGTGAGGGAAAAAACTGCATACAGCATACAGTGGAGACCCGTGCCAAGAAACACCCTTCTTGCCTCCAGGGTGCCCTGCATGTCTTGGGCTTCGATGGTTTTGTGATGGAGAGCGTCGGTTTCGACAGTCCGGAGACCTGACAACGGCCCTTCCTGGAGGTCAGAAAAGGCAGCAACAATCAGTTTAAGACTGTTCGCTCTTGCTGGCACGCGTGCCTTGCACTCTGTATACCCCAACCCTCGATACCCTTCCTCCCACTTCGTCTTCGATTGCACCCCCTTTCGGGGGGAATATCTTCCTTGTCGGCCACTGACTGAATTGCGAGGACGTCTCGAGCGAGAGCGCCGTTCCTGAGGTCGATGGCCTCTCTGGCCAGGGGCTCTCGGAATACATCTGGAGAAATATCGAACGGGAACCCGTGTCGCCGTGTCTGGGCCTCCACCAACTTGCCTGAATTACGAGAAAGTCTCGAGCGAAACGCCACTCTCGAGTCCGGGGGCCTCTTTGGCAAGGGCCTTTGTGAATACATCTTGAGGAAGTATCAAACGAGAGCCCTTGTCGTCGTAGTTGAGCCTCCACCAATTTGACTGAATCGCGAGAACGTCTCGAGCAAAAGCGCCGTTCCTGAGTTCCAGGGCCTTCCTGTCGCAGTAAATCGTGAGGACGTACCGGGCAGTAGCCCTTGTCGTCGTGGCTGGGCCTCCGCCAACTTGACTGAATTGCGAGGACGTCTCGAGCGAGAGCGCCGTTCCTGAGTTCGGGGGCCTCTCTGGCCAGGAGCTCTCGGAGTGACCCCTCCCCAAACCCCTCCCCTGGGAGCCCGGTCTGGCCGGTTTGGAGGGGGGGGGGTGCAAAGGTGTCAGCCGCACCCTTGGAGCCCTGCAGGGGACCCCAAAACAGGCCAAGAGGGCCCCAAAAGGCCCCCCGGACGGTCCAAAAGCTGCGAGTCGTCGAAATATCGCTCCAAGACGCCCAAGATCGCCTCCAGACGGTCCAAGAGGCCCCAAGACGCCCCAAGAAGCCACCAACAGGCGCCCCCAGAGGCCCTCAAGAAGCAAAATCGTCTTCTACCCTAGGGAAAATGTATAATTTTAGCACATTCGGCTCTTGGGCTTTCACGAGGCCCACAACGGCCCAAGAAGCCTTTCAGATCGACCCAAGATAGCCCAAGAGGCCCCCAAGAGGGCTCCAAGACGTCCCAAGAGGGCCCCAAAACGGCGCCAAAAGCTTCCAAAACGACCCAGGAGGGCCCCAGGACGGCCCCGAGACGAGGCCCAGAGGGAGAACCCGAATCAACATTTCGAGCACTCGGCCCCGAAAAATCAGAGGAGGCGCCAATCGGCCCCCAAGAGGCTCCCACGAGGCCCCCGAGAGGCCCAAAAAAGGCTCCGAGAGGCCTCAAAACGGCTCCCAAAAGGCCTCAAAAGTGCTGCCAGGAGAGCCCAAAGAAGCCCAAGAGCAGAGAGGTGATCCGCCAACCGCCCCCGACGAAATCTTAAGAAACTGAAGCTCCAAGATTCCCCAGAAATCGTTCCGCAAACTCCGTTTTTCACTCTTACTACCGCCCCAAGGTGTCGGTGGTGCACATTCACACTCAAGCCAACGCTCGCGCAGGAGCCTCGCTTTCAAAGAAAATGTAGCCAACGTCGAGGCGAGCATGCGGGGAACCGCTTCCGGAGATCAACAAGAAACACTATCTAGGAACGAATATTCAACAATACGAACAACAGCAACAACAACAACAACAACAACAACAACAACAACAACAACAACAACAACAACAACAACAACACCAACAACAAGAACAACAACAACAGCAGCAGCAGCAACAACAACAACCGCAGCTTCAGCAGCAACAACAGCAACAGCAACAACGACAACAACAACAACAGCAGCAACAACAACAGTAACGATCATTGTAAGACTGTAAGTTCGCCATTCACCACGTAAATCCCAAACCCTCTATACCCACCCTCTTCGTCTTCGATCGTATCCCCTTGGGGGGGTATCTTTCTTACCTGCAACGTGTATTTCGTGCAGCACCTAAGGCAGGGGAAGAGAGGACGGATGGAAGGAAGGGACAAGGGGGAGAGAGGAGGATGGAGCACGAGAGAGAGAGAGAGAGAGTAACAGCAGGGGGGATAGGAGCAGAAAACACGTGGCAGAACCAGACGGGCAGATCGGGCGGAAAGAGGTGTAAAGTATTTGGAAACTCGGAATCTGCGGCGAACTTCTTCGGAGCCTCGCAGACTGCCGACGACATCGCCGCACACCCACTCGTATCCGCAACTGCGGGGTGCCACATACTAGATAGATCTCTCGACGCGCGCGTCACGCCTTTGGGGGCGACGCACAAATACACGTCGGTAGGAATAAGTAGTAAAAAACATGAAGTAGGAAGGCGGATCAAGTAGATTGGGCCCAGGCCTTCTCAGAGAATAGCCAAACACAGCAAACACAGATCGATTAGTGAGGTAGGAAGGTGCTTAAAGCAAATTGGAACATAGGAACCCTAACTGACCTAATCTCAACGACAAGCGTGTAGTACTCCTTTCAACGACCGACCCCGACAACCTACTCTCAACCACCAAACTCCTGTCCGCAACTGCGGTGCTCCACATACTATTACGATGTTTCGGCGCGCGCGTCGCCCCTTCTGGGGGGCGACGCACAAGAGCCTACAGTCAACCCACATAGTAAGGATGCGCGGTAAGGATGCAAGGGCCTCGGCAGACCATGTCGACACTCTGCGAACGGGACGCGGCCAGCGAAAGCGGCCGAGGATGGGCCGAAGGGCAGGGTGCAAGGGGTAAACCTTGGGAAGCCGCTCATCCTTACTCTGCGGGTTGACTGTAGTCATCACCCCCCCTTGGCCGCCCACGAGATCCCTCCAACATCGACAGGGTGGAGGAGAAGGACGGTCGAGGATCGAGGAGGAAGATCGAAGATAGAGGATCGAGGGTAACCTTGGAAAGCCGCTCATATTTACTATGTGGGTTGACGGTATCGTAAGTATGCTTTGGTGGCACCGATAGCCTGCCCTCCCAGAGCCGGGGGCCCTCGACAGCCGAAGCCGCAGCCCCCTCCGAAACGTCCCCACCCCCCACTCGGGGGCCTCTCCTCCCCCGGCAGGCGCGCACTCTCTCCCGGAGACGCGGGGGCCCCCCGGGCGGAGCCCCTCTCCAGCCGTGGCGATACGAGGAGACCTCGAGCATGAAACTGAGAAATGTCCCTGCCCTGGGGCGCGGAGCGCGCCAGGGGCGGCGCCAGAGGCGGCGCCAGAGCCGACGCGAGGGGGCCCAGCGCCGATCGCGAATCGCGAGCTGCCTAAATCCAGCAGTCGGGCACACGAGAGGCACTCTTGGCCCCCCCTGCTCCGGCCTGCGAGCTGCAGCCCTTGCCCCAGACCGAGGGCACAACAAGCCTGCGACGGCTGCTCCAAGGCCGAGACCCGAGAGGCCCCAGGGAAGCGATACTGCTCTGTTTTGGGCGGCAGCCCGCGCCCTGCGGCCTGGCCCATCGTCATCCCCATGCGCGCGCCAAACGACCTCTTGTCGCGCAGGACGTTTTCGGTGGCAACTAGTGGGAGCCTCCCATATACCCATCTTTGTCAACGCTCATCGACGCTAAATCGACGTCTAATCGGCATAATCGGCGCTAAATCGGCGCTATCTCATTGAATCCCAGACGCTCATCGCGCTGATCGACGCCAAACGTGGAATTAAGAAGGGAGGATCGACGCTTATCGTAATCGACGCCATCGATGCTCATCGACGCCAAAGGAGGCTCCCATGATTTGCCACCGAAGAAGTTGAGGAGGTCGCGGCGGGTGACCAGGGCCACCTATGGGGAGAGCAACAGGTACCGATACTGCGACTCCCCGGACCTCCCGGGGCGCATTCGGGCCAGGATTTCGAAGCGAACCCAGCGGTGGCGACGAGGGCCACCCAGGATCGGGCTCTGGCAGAACTGGGCTTGGTGGGACCTGGCTGAGGGATGCGTACTGGGGGACGCCCCCCCCCTCCCCCGCCCGTTCCACTGACCGGAACTGCCGTCACCCGAAGAAACACAAGCTACGGCAGACCTGGTTCAGTGATTCTGTTGCATTTAGGGGCTCCAGGGCCCTACTCCTAACCGGGTCCCCTTACCTGGGGTCCTGGATCTACCCGACAGGAGACCCAGAAAGGGGAACGCGAGCGAGCGGAGGGTGGGGGTATATAGGGGGACCTCTTCCTCCTCCGGCCACCTGCCTGCAGAAGCCGACGCGCGGCGCCTCGCCGCGGGGCCAGCCGCCCCCGTGGCCGAAGCTGTTGGCGCCCGCGTCGCCGGAGAGGACCTCTGCAGGCCCGCGGCGCGCCCGGGGGAGCAGCGGGCGGGGGCGGGCCTTCTCTATACTTGAATCACCGCCCCCCTTGTGTAGTGGTTGTTGGAGTTACAACTTCCAGAAGCGTCCACTGAACCGAACTTATAACAACAACAACAACAACAACAACAACAACAACAACAACAACAACAACAACAACAACAACAACAACAACAACAACAACATCACTCTTATCTTCATCATCACCACCAAGAAGATCACAACCGAAGGGAACCACACTCAAGCTACTTACAACACCGCGATGGACTTAACAAGCCACGCGGTGGTTCAAGTACAGGGGCCCAATGGGCCCCGGAAAGAGAAGCCGGCACAGCTCCCAGGATTCTGGATGCTTTCCCATGCTCTCTGGGTCTGCGTCTCCCCCCCCCCCACTTCCCACAGTTCCCCCTCTATTCTCCTGGGAGTCGCCGGTGGATTATGTTGCGCTTCTGTCCCTCCCGAGCCTCAGAAGGCTCAGAGATGTCCTCCAGTCTTCTGGAAAGTGTTCTAAGCCTTCCCCCGGAGATAGAAAGCTTCTCAGAAGCATCGCCCCTCTGACGGGGACTCCACTGACGGGTACTTTGGCCAGTGACCCGGCGAACCCAACCGTCCCCGAAGTGGGCCACGCTGCAAGGCCAGAAAGAGGCCCTAAAAAGACAACGTTCGGCAACTTCCCAAAGTATCCGTTAAGGAATACCCGTTACGGTGCCGCTGATACAAGGCTCGGGGAGGCCCTCCAGCCTTCTGAGAAGTTGTCTAAGCCTTCCCCCCCCAAAAGAAAGCTCCTCAGAAGGCCAGAGGGCTGCTCAGAAGCCCCGCGCGCCTTCTGAGAAGGCCTCCTCCTTCCCACTCCCCCCCCGGAAGCGCCGCCAAAGATTGGTCAAAATCGGTCCCCCGACCCCTCCTGGGGTCCACGGTATTACCCCTGATCGAATTTCGGGGGCCCCGGGCCCGAGAACGGTTCCCAGCGGCCGCAAGCAATGACAAAAAACGACTCGAGCCTCGGGACCTCGGAGCTCGAACTTGGCTCGCCGCCGATGGGAGCTGTGCCGCCCACCTCGGCGCGCCGCGCACCGCGATGTGCCGCTCGCGGTACTCCCCGCGCCCTCTTCATGGAGGACGAAGGCAGGACGAGGATATAAATCCGGGGGAGGGGTGAATAGAGCATCTCTGAAGTCCAGCGGCTCTGGAGGATGCCTCGGGCGCCGCGGCCTCCTCAGAGCGCTCGGGAACGCTCTCAGAGCGTTCCCGAACGCTCCGGAAAAGGACTTATCCTCGTCCTGGCCCCGTCCAAACAAAAATGCAGGGCACGGATCCAGGGAAGGTCGGGGATCGAGTTTCTCGATCTGCCCCACTAGATCTGGATCAGGGGCGAACGGATCCATTCGGTGGGCCCTCAGAAGGCACCCCAAACGAGCATCTGACCCTCCCGCTCCCCGCCCCCCCACCGCGCGCGACCCTGTCCCGCAGCTCCGACATCGAGCCGTCCCTGTCCAGCGCCCTGCCGCAGCAGACGGACTCCAGCGCGGCGCACTCGCCGTCGCTCCTCGTCTGCGCCACCAGGAGGAGCCAGTCCTGGAGGAGCAAACAGCTGCACGAGCGCAGACCGTCGGAGCTCCGTGAGGATTGGGTCGGCGCAGGACCCCCTCCACCGGCGCACGGTGCGCACCATGGGCGGATGGGCGGCGGCGGAGGGAGGGAGGGGGGGCCAGCGGCGATGCAGGAAATCCGCGCGGGGTTCCGACAGTTGCTGGTCATTGCAAAGCGTAGCCCTTGTCTATCAGACAAACGATGTAGGGGCCAAAGTTGCTTGATTGTGCGTTCCTCTGTGTTTCCCCAACAATCATGTGTTGAGTTGGGTCCTCGTTTTGAAGAGACAATCCCCGCGTCTCCTCCTCTCCTCTGCTCTTCCTCCTTCCCTCCATCTCCCATCCTCCCTCCTCCCTCCTCCCGCCACCCCCCCTCGCTTTGGCATACCCCTCACACGTTTCGTGGCCCCATAAGGAGCTCCACGAAAGGCCCCAGTGGCATGGTTCGCATGCCGCCCCACCTCCATTTTGGCACACTTCTCACATGTCTCGCGACAACACAGGGAGCTCCACCAAAGGCCCAAATGGCATGGTTCGCATGCCGCCCCCCTCCACTTTGGCACACCCTCACACGTTTCGACACCCAGTATGAGTGTCCACGTGACATTTCGGCACGCGCCTCACATGTTTCCTGCCTCCCAGGGAGCTTCATCTACGCCCTCAGTGGGGGTGTCCCCATGATGTCCCCGCGCTCATTTCTTCACAATCCTCACGCGTCGTCCTCGTCCCCCTCGTCCTCGCCATCATCACCAGCCTCTTCGGTATCTTCATCCCATTTCTCCAAACCTTTTTCGTTCTCCTCATCGTCATCATCCTCACCGCCGTCCCCATGATTCTGGAGTGTTTCCAGGGGGCGGGGGACAAAGCCATAAAGCTTGGGACAACGCTACTCTACAGAAACGCACCCCGTCTGTGTGGTAGACCAGTGCTACTGTACCCGTCGGTCGGAACAAGTGGGTAGATACATCAAATAGGAAGGCGTTTGAAGTAGAGTGGGCTTCCTCCCGCCCCCTGAAGAGGATGGAAGAAGTAAAACCGCTCGGCCCTTGAAGTAGGAGGAAGGCACCTACAAGTAGATTGGGAGCAGGGGATCCACAATACCGACTTTCAACGACCGTCGAGTATAGCTGTTTGTTCTTCGGAGTCCGCCGCGTTGTACCCGCCGGGGCACGGCATCTGCGCCGTGGCCAGGCATTCCCGCAGGGGCTCCCCGCCAGGGCCATGGTAGAGCACCTCCCCCGCGCGCAGGCAGGTGACCTCGCCACCGCTCGGACGGCCATTCCCCGTGCGTGTTACGATGTCGCGCGTGCACTTCTTGTCCGCAAGATGATCCGAGATGATCCCCGATGGTCCTCGCCATCAAGGAATGCACACGTCCGAGCGATGCCGGGCGGCCTGCTCGAACAGCGCGAACACCTCGGACGAGGGCTGGTGGATGGTGCAGCAGACGACGCGGCCCCGCCGCGCCAACGCCCGCAGCAGCCGCACGAGCTCCGCGGCCGCGAAGGAATCCAGCCCGCTCGTGGGCTCGTCCAGCAGCACAACGGGCAGAGATAGAAGAGGCTGCTTGGACATACCGACGGGGCGGTGCCACAAGGAACCCCTCATTAGGAGCGAGGCCCCTTTCTCCCATGAGTTCAACTAAACTTCGACTTCCCATGGAAACCTCAAGAAAACCTGAGGCAAACCGTAAAACAATCAAGGTTCCTTCTTCAGCGCCCCGACTGTAAGCTTTTTGTCGGAGGCCCGCGCGGGATTCTTGGAGATACGCGCTGCACGCACCCACCACCGCCACCACCACCACCACTGGCGCGCGGATCCAGCACAGCCCCGAGAGCTCCGCGCGGGCCTTCGAGAGCTTCTCTCCATCGGGTCTCTTCCTTCTCCACATATGGAGGGGTTGGTGATCAGCTCCACGCCGACCGAGGTCCGCTTGCGCTCGCCGCCCGACACTCCCTTTACCAGAGCGCTGCCGATGGCGGTGGACCTGTCGGCGCAAGGCGACACGAGACGACGGCAGCTCACACTCGGTCCCCGGAGGCCCCCCTGGGGTCCGAGCACCCCTCTTCTCCGAGGGGAGGGGCGTCCGGCCGTGGCGACGAGGGGGCGCCCCGAAGATCAACCACCGCTGCCTCGACTACTCGGAACCTGCACGCCGAGAGCCCCAGGCCACGCAGCAGGTCGTCCACCTCCGCGGCTCGCTGCTGCCGCGTGCGCCCGGGCCGCTTCAGCGCGGAACTGAACAGCAGCGACTCCTCTGGGGCGCGGGAGGTGCTAGCAATCCCAGGTGCAGCTGTTGGAGGCGCTCGTCCGACCGATCTTACGGGCACGTGTGGCACTGCAGTCCCCAACGGTACGGCGAGACAGCGCCCGCCACGGAGCACGCACTGCAGGGTCTGCTAGGGGAACGACAAGTAGCATAAACAAAAAAAAAATCGAAGGTCCGCGCGGACCTCCAAGTTGTTATGTTTATGTGATTATTCGTTGTCCTATTTACCTCCGCGGCCGCTCTCTTCTCCTTCTGCTGCCCTTCTACCCCGCGCCCGGTGCGTCCTGCTGGTACCGACCCTCACCCCTGCTTCCGCTGGCGCTGCCGATTCAATTGTCCGCCCGAAGGACCCTTTCATGTGCAGTTTGTACGTACGGCGTTGTGGACACCGCTTTCGGTGGAGCTCCCTATGTGGCCACGAAACGTGTAAGGAATGTGCCGAAATGAATGGGGCACCGAATGTGGGCCCTGCCACTGAGGCCTTAGGTGGAGCTACCCATTGGGGCCACGAAACGTGTTAAGAGTGTGCCCAAATGGGGGGGAACCGCATGTGCACCCTGCCACTGGGGCCTCCGGTGGAGCTCCTTATAAGGACACGGAACGTGTGACTTGCGAGTCGAAATCGGTGGGAAACCGCATGTGACCCTGACGCTGGCGCCTTTGGTGGAGTTCATATGGGGCCGCGAAACGTGTAAGAGGTGAGTCGAAATGGGCGGGGAACATCATGTGGACCCTGCCACTGGGGCGTTCCGTTGAACTCCTTACGGGGCCACGAAACGTGTGAGGGTGGTGCTGAAATGGGGCGGGGAACCGCATGTGGGCCCTGCCGCTGGTTCCTCCAGTGGAGCTCCCCACGGGGCCACGAGGCGTGTGAGGGGTGTGCCGAGCAGCTGGACCTGTGGAGGACAAAGGCAGGGAGGTAAGAGAGGGAGAGGAGGAAGGAGTGAGACGCGGGGCGCTGAGACGTCAGAACCCACCACCACAGGGTGGCTGGGCAAAAGCATTGCAAGCCTTCTGCGCGAGCGCGACGCCCATGCGAGGCCGCCCCGCACAATGGTATGTCGATCCTCCACCGTCTGCGTGGCCAGCAGCGCGTCGTCCTGCATCACAAACGCCACGCGCCGCTTCAGCTCGCGCGGAGAGACGACCTGGCCCCCGACCTGGATGGCGCCGCCGCCACCGCCGACGTCGTCGGAGAAAGGCGACGGCGGCGACGTCGAAGACGGCGTCGTCAGCGTCGTCGTCGCGGTCGTCGCCGTCGAGGCCCCCGGCCCGGAATGGCGCCAGGAATGGCGCCCCGGACGACAACGGCGCCAGCAACAATGTCGGGATCGTCGCATTCTTCGTTTTTATCATTCTTGACTCGCTTCGCTCCCTCCACCGACCCGTCTTGCGCCACCGCAGGCGTTTGCCTGCGCGTGCGTGGCCTCTCGGGGCCTCTCGGCCACCTGGGCCGCCCTGGAGCCGTCTTGGGCCATCGTGGGGCCATCCCGGGAGCCTCTCTATGACTACCTACCAGGCCACCCCAACCCAACCCGAAGACCCGACTTTCGGGTGGGGGGGGAGTACGGGTTCCATGTGTGTTTTCTCGACGTTCCCGGACCCCCCCCCACTGGAAATGGAAAGCAAATTGAGGCCTTCGGGTTGGGTTGGGGTGGTTTGGTGGGCGGTGACTCTATCATTGATCCTACTCGTCGTCGTCTTGACTCTTTGCCGTCGTCGCCGAGGCTTCGACAGTCTCCCGAGGTCCCGGCCTGGACGGCGCCGCTGAGGCTGCAGCCCTGGCCCTCGGTGCGCTGCCGTCCGGCCAGCACGTTCAGCAGCGTGGACTTGCCCGCGCCGGAGGGCCCGAGGATCGCCGAGAGCTGGCCCTGCTCCAGACCGCCAGAGACGTCCTTTCGGGAGGACGTGATCGGCGGCGGGCGAGGGGGGGAAGCGAGAGGGGGCGCGGGCCTTCTCGGGAGGCTCGGAGGGCCCCCAGCCTTCCGAGAAGTGTTCTCCCAGTCTTCCCCGAAGGCGTGGAGAGCTGCTCGGAAGGGCGCGAGGGCTTCCGAGAAGTCCGACCGCCTTCTGAGAAGGCCTTGTGTCCTTCTCGTCTCCTCCCCTCGCTCGCCGCCGAGAGAAGACGTGAGGCTCGAGCTGGGGGGCTCGAGATGGCCTGACGGGGCCATCAGAGAACAGGCGTGGCCCGTGCTCAAGTGTGGCGCGAGCTCCTGCTGCAGGCGTCTCGCAAAAGACTGGGCCGTCGAAAACCAGACCGAGACCGTCGAGCAGCGGCGGCCAACCCGAGCTCTGGCAAACTCGAGCCTTACGCTGCTCCGACCCCCAGGAGGACGAGGGCTGCACTGGACGCCCGAAATGGGTACGGGAAAAATGGGTACAATGCCAAACAACAAAGGTTGTCCCAGACCAACAGCGGCCGCTGTTGGGCAGACGGCCTGTCTCAAGTAGACACGGGCCGCGGCGGCGCGGACAGCGAGTCCTGTTCAAAATGAACAGGATCTGCTGTTGGGCATCGCACCGTGCCCATGTCGGCCGTCCCGAGCTGCGTACGCGCACGAAACGATCCTGGCCGGGCCGACCCTTGGCTCCGGTCGGCGAGCACGCCCACCTGGCCGGGCCACGGAGGTGCTGGCACCAAGCCCGAGCCCAGGGCTGGCCTGGACAGGGTACAGTCGGGGCGTTTACCTAAGGAACCCTAAATAAGGAACGAGGCCCCTTTTTTCCATAAGTTGAACTTCGATTTCCTATCGAAAACATAAGGGAAACCTGAGGCAAGCTGTGAAACACTTAAGGAACGCGGAGCCCCTCCCCAACGAAAAGGGCTCCTTCTTCAGGGCCCCGACTGTAGATGCCTTAAGACGAAGCCAGGACGAGGCCAAAATCGGGTGGGGGGAAATCGAGAATCTCGGAATTCAGGCAGCTCTGGTACGAAATGATCCTCGTCCCGGCCCAGCCCGATGTATTTCTGCAAGCATAGAAGACGGCAACACCTGCACGAAGGGTTGGTGACCTCGCGCCTTCGGCCGTTGGTTTGTGGCACCGCATGGGCCGTTCAACCAAAATCGTTCCATGTTGGGCAGGCGGAGGAGGAGGAGGAGGAGGAGGAGGAGGAGGAGGAGGAGGAGGAGGAGGAGGACGAGGAGGAGGAGGAGGAGGAGGAGGAGGAGAGGACGATCGGCGGCGTTTCGATCGCCAAGTCGTTCCCTGTTGGGCAGGCCCGCGACGGCCTCTCGCCTCGGACCGCCCGCGGCGGGGCCGCCGCCGCGTCGACACGAGACCTGCGGCGTGCTCTTGTGGCTTCCCCGACGCCTCTCCACCCTCCTCCCTTCTCCACCCCCCTCCCTTCTCCCCCCCCTCCCTTCTCCCCCCCCTCCCTTCTCCCTTCTCCCCCTCCCTCCTTCCCTTCTCCCTTCTCCACCCCCTCCTTCCCTTCTTCCCCTCTTGTGGCTTCCCTTCTCCACCCCCCTCCCTTTGTGACACCTCTCCACCCCCTCCCTTCTCGCCGGCGTGCGTGCCGTGAGTCGTGCTTGCCGAGGTCCCTGGGGCCCGCAGGAAAAAAAAAACCTAAAACGTGAGTCACGGTATCTTCGAATTCCAAGGGCGTGTCTCGACCCCTCCAGAGGGACGGGCTCTCCGTCCCGAGCTGCGCTTCGGCGGCGGCGCCGTGGCCTGGTCAGGATGACCCCCCACATGCTGAACAATACAACCACGTTTCACCGCGAGATGTGCTTCCGCGAGGCGAGATCAGGCTTTGTGCTAGAGGCCTCCTTGAAGGGGTCCAAGCGGATGGGGTCGAAGGATCGCGCCGCATCGCCGATGCATCGGAGACGTCGACGTGAAGCAAATCGGGCTCCACATCGAGCCGCATCGCCGATGCATCGGCGATGCGGCGCGGTCCTCCGACCCCATCTACCCCGACCCCATCTAGAAGGCCTGGATGTGCACCGTTTTGGCTCTCGCCGTCCGGGTCCTTTAGGATCGCCTTGTCGCCCACGGAGAAGCACAGCCCGCACCACTGCACCGACGGCGCGGAGCTCGCCTGCCCGGTCCCGGCCTCGTCGATCAGGGCGGTGCCGTGGCCGTCGGCCATACACCGCGCCCGAGGGGGGGGGCGGCGGCGGGGCGAGCGGGGCGGGGGAGGGCGCCGCGGCCGGGGCGCCTAGGTGAGACACCTCCCCCCAATCCCCCCCTTCCTGGTTTTCCCCAGGTCCCAAGTCCATAGACACACATGCACACATGTATGGAATGGTGGTGCGCATAAAGAAGAAGATAGCCATGGATGCATAGACTCATACATGTACGAACGTGTGTACACATATATGTACATGCATGCACATGTGAAAATTCGTCCAAGTACAAGTATACGTCTATATCTGCGTTCATGTGTAGATGCCTCTATGGATCTACAGGTATACATATGGCACAGTGTATATACACGCATACAAAGCTGTCACAATTCAACCAAGTATGGACAACAAAGAGCGAGTCGTTGCACGACGCGGGATAGAGATGGGCGCAGGCTAACTATGCGGTGCAAGCGCTGACGTGTAACCAGTTTGGCGGAAGCTCTGGAACTAAAAACGACGCGCTGCATTCGTGTAATTCATATACTGAGGTCACTGATGAGTTGTCAACTCCACTGCTCGCGCGAACATCCCACCCTCACACCGGTAACATGTGTTGTAGAACCCATGCGACCACGACTGCGGTGGCTGCTTGGCGCTGGCTGGTGCATCTCTGCGGCCACGCTGGCGCACGCTAAAACGCGCGCACAAAGGCCATCTGCTTTGGTCGAACTGGTGCAACCGCGATGACGCTTGCCCGCGGGATGTCCCCAGCGCGTCTCCACAGCCGCGCTGGCGCGCGGCAACCGCAGTGCGGCTCGGCAACTCGGGCGTGCGCAATATCAAGATGACGTCAAAAACGGCGGCAAAGATAATGATAGTAGCGGTGGTGATGGTGAATATGATGACGACGAAGTCGACGGCAAGGACAGTGACGGCGCAGATGGTGGCGACGATGACGATCATAATGTCCATGTGTCGGTGATGACGGTGATTACCTGACGATGGCAGGAATAGCGACAATTTGCGCTGACGATAAGAACGGTCATGCGATGGCGCTGCTAAGGGTGATGGGGAGAAGTACGCGCGCAGAAAAAAATCTGTCAGACTGTCGTTGGAAACCACCTTGTTTCCATGCGTATAAAAAGATATGTCTTCAAATGCTTCACTACGTGCGCGTGGTGGCCCACGCGTGGCCAACACGGTTTTATCTGATACGGATTCGTGCAATGGGCGCATGCTAGATCAGCGCAAAACCACCGCGAGGTGGGATGAGAATTCAGGTTTTGGGCGAAAGTGCTGAAACCACATGGTTCCCGATCATCCAGCCAACGCGCGCAGGCTGCACACCTGCAATATTGCAGATCGGAACATGTGTTTGCGCTTATGTCTATAATGGCGATTGAGTGCGAACCTATTGTGGTTGGTTTGCTGTTGCAAAATGCGAGCGTGTAGGCGCCGTGGCATTTGTCTGATATGCTGATATAAACACGGATGGGAAGGGTCGATACCGGCCTGACTGGAATGATGTGATTGCATGTGGAAACTGAGCGATGGCTCAGAATCATATGTCAAATGTACTATCATAGGGGGTATCGGTTACCCGGTCGGGGGGGGGAAGGGTGGCAGAGTCGAGTCTTCTTTGAAACTTGAATATCTGTGGAGTGAGCTGCAGGTGGAAGCTACATGTGTGTGAAGTCCGCTCTGTGCGGCGTTAGCTATGTGGTGTGGGCTATGTGGTGTGAACTGGTTCGCGCGAGATATGCGGTGTAGGCTATATGGTGTGCGCTCAGCGCACGGGGAACCCACGAGCGCCGACGAGGCGGCAAACCCAGAGCACGGCGCCCAGGAGCGCCCACGCGGTAGCACGGGCGGCAACGCGGCGCAACCTCGGCGAACCCACGCAGCGCACAGGGCGCCCACCCGTGCCCACGGGGCGGCCCGGGCGACAATGTGACGCAACCGCGGAGGACCCACACGGCGGAGAGGCACTTGCGGCAACGTGGCGCAACCTCGGCTGACCCACCCAGCGCACAGGGCGCCAACGAGTGCCCGCGAGGCGGCACTGGGCGGCAACGTGAGAAAAACCCAGCGGACCTGCCGAACTACTTAACGAACTGAAGTAGACCCCCTAGGTGCACGCACGGTCTGAAGAAGATTGTATACACACCAGAATACTCGCGCGCGCTTGGCGCGTGAGCTGGCCCTACCTGACTTGCCCCCTTGAGAATAGCACAAAGACGGGCTCGCAACAGAGTAGGCGGGAGTCCTGGACAATCCATCGCGCTGTTGCTCAAGGTACGATTCGGGCGAGAGCGCGGGATGGGGTGCGTTATGTACAGTAGGGACTCGACCACGAGAAACTTCCCACACACAAAAAAACAAACCCTGAGACCCCAGGACGTTCATTGCTTTTTGGCCTGGGAACGTCACGCTCTCCATAACAAAACCACCAAGACCCAAGACACCCAGGGCACCCTGGAGGCGAGCAGGGTGTTTCTGGGCATGGACCTCCACTGTACGATTGCAGACGAGCGGACACTTTGTTCTGCATACCGTTTAACCGACCCATATCCCTATGAACGTGGCCTGGAGCATGCTACGCATGTACTGAAGTCAACGACAAAAAACATGAGCTGATTGGCCATGGTGGCGGCTATGATGCCCACCTCGGGAACAGCTATGATGCGAATCCGGCCCCGATTGCTTCTGCCGCGGCGCGGCAGAAACAATCCCCTGCTGCGCTCGAGATGCCCGGGGCGCACTCGGCACACGAACTGTCCGGCCGCATATATATGTATATATATACACGTGTGTATATATATATGTATCCACATATACACAAATTTAGATATACATATACATACATGCGTGCAGATTTTTTTTTTATATATATATATATATATATATACATATATTAATATATATATATATATATATATAGAAAAATGTACATACATATGAATGGCGGGGAGGAGCGGCCTCGGAGGACAGGCGGGGGCGGGAGGGCACTCGCCGCGGAAGGCATGTCAGGATTGATCAGGTCGGGCGTGTCCCCCTACAGGCGGAGTTTGGACGAAGCAAAAGGAAATATACCAAACATGCTCAGACATAGACTAAATAAAAACCTGGCTTGTTTTTAGCGTGTTTTGAACAGTTCTCCCCTCGAGGGAGAGAGACCCGACTTAAGATTTATGTTGCGCCCATCGTACTTGAGAACCACATCCCAGAAATCAGTTCCGGCACCCAGGAAACTATCGAAGCAGTGTCGAACGAGTATCACCTCCCAGGGCCCCCCGCGCGAAAGCCCTCCCGACTTGGTACTTCCTTGGCGCTCGAAACTCTTTCTGGGGAACAAGGTTTAAAGTAGGTTGAAACATCATAAGTCAGGATAAGCGTTATGCTGCTCCCAACGTACTTAGGGACCACATCCCAGGAATAATTTCGAGCACCGGGAAAAGTGTCGAAAGAGTGTCGAAATAAGGTCGAGGAGTGTCGAAACAGTGTCGGTGGACGAGTGCCTCCTAGGGCCCGACGCGCGAAAACCCTGGGGTTTGGGGGTGAATTTCTGGCGCTCGAAATCATGTCTGGTAATCTAGGCTAGAGTAGGTTAGAACATCATAAGATAAGCGCACCGGTGCGGCCAGCCAGCCAGTCGGTCAGAGAAGAAGCAGACAAAAACATGAAGCAGGAAGGCGGGTAAAGTAGATTGGGATCAGGCCTCTCCCAGAGCACAACAAACCGCAGCAAAATCGGCTCTTGCAGCAGGAACGCGCTTGGAGTGGATGGGGTCCTGGGAATCCAGGAAAACCTACTTTCTTCAACCAGTGGCACGCAGACACACGCGTGAGCAGGTGCTCCCGCTGACGTCACCTTTGCCCCCGCGCTCTCCGCCGGCCACAGCCTGGGAGGGCGGGGGGCAGGGAGGCGGGGACGGAGGGACGGATTGGAGGCCTGGAGACAGGCACCAATACCAACACGGGGGCTGCCTCCACAGGGGGAGCATGTTCCTAGAGCTCGGTGCTGGTGGTACTGTTTCGGCCACCTGGGAGCCAGAACATGACCACCATCACCGAGATCGGGATCTTCTTCCCTCGGCGGAGGCACACCGCCCACACTGGTCGGGTCGGGCGAAAGGGGGGGATAGCAAACGGGGGGTTTGAGAATCAGCTCACGTAGCTGATTTTCCCGGCGCCTCCCGGCGCCGGAAGGCGCCCATGTATCGAGGAATGGGCCCCTCGGTGGGGCCGAAACCAGCTGCACGCAGCAAATTTCGTACCCCCCCCTTTCCCAATCCCCCCCTTTCGCCCGGCCCGAATTGGTGCTGGTGTCAACCTCGGGACGGGTCGGGGGGGCGGAGCCGCCCAGGATTCCTCGGAATATGACCACCATCACCGAGATCGGGATCTTCTTCCCTCGGCGGAGGCACACCGCCCACGGGTCGGGGGGGCGGAGCCGCCCAGGATTCCTCGGGGAGGCCCTCGCGGAGCAAACCTGGGGGGGCCCTCCCTCGGCGCGCCGGCTCTCGTTCTCGGCGGCGGGCAAAAGGAGGGGGAGGAGGAGGAGGAGGAGGAGGAGGAGGAGGAGGAGGAGGAGGAGAAGGAGGAGGAGGAGGAGGAGGAGGAGAAAGACGAGGAAAAGGAGGAGGAGGTGTTGGTGTCCACCTCTGGGCCTGCGACGAGGAAGGGGCAGGGAGGACCCTCCGCGGCGAGCCACGGAGAAGCCTGGCGCTCCATCTTTAGGCGTAGGTCGGACGTGTCCTCCTACAGGGGGAATTTGGACAAAAACAAAAACAAAACAAACAACAAATATTCAAACATGCTCAGATAATACTCAAAACATCGTCCCCAGATTATCGTTTGACTATTTTTGAAGATTCCTCCTCCTGTGGGGGACAGGCCCGACTTCACTTTGGGCGGGCCTCAGCAGTACAGTCGGACTTGATTGGACAAGACAACCGGAGAGGGCAAAAAGCTCTGCCTGCGGCAAGGCTACCCCAGAACACCAACGGAGCCAGGACTCAGCGCTACCCTCGGTTTGCAGCGGTCGACCTGCCCAATCTGGGCCGACTGGTAGCCCAGAGAACAGGCTCGCGGCCCATAGTAGGGAGAACCCGCTCCGAGCCTGGGCACACCGCTCCCCCCGCAGAGGGGTGACCGGCCCGCCGCCTATATGGGTGGGGGGCGAGGGCGGACGGAGAGAAGGGGGGGAGGAATTTGGAGTCCCGAGACGGTGCGGTGACGGACCGTGCGGTGACCTCGAAATCCCCAAAGACCTCACCGCACGGTCCGTCACCGCACGGCTGTGGGACCCTGGAGGCCCACGTCGCCCGAGACATCCTCGGAGAGGGACCCGAGTCCCAAAACCGTGCGGTGGCCCCGAATCCCCGCCGACTCGCCACACGGTGTGGTCACCACACCGTTTGCGGGGCCCCGAAGGAAGCACGGCAGCACAAGGTCCTCTGGAGGCCTCAGAGAGTCGACTGCCCTGCGCGAGCAGAGCTCTGGCTGGGTGAAAGCCTGGGATCCCGCGCACCGCTGGGAGAGAGAGAGAGAGAGAGGGGAAGAGAGGAGCAGGAGAAGGAGGACCTGGGCTGAACCGAAACGGTGTGTTTCGTTGTGTGCTTCATTCGTTTTCGTTTTGCCTTCGGAGCTCCTGGACTGCAAAACACGAAGCCACACCGAACGGCCCACGAGGTGGCCAGAACACCAGTCAGGTCCAGCCCTGGGGTGGACCCGAAGCACCGCGACAGATGGTGCTGACGAGGCGAGCGAAGCGGTCGAGGCACGGAGGAGGAGGAGGAGGAGGAGGAGGAGAAGGAGGAGGAGGAGGAGGAGAAGGAGGAGGGAGGAGGATGGAGGAGGAGGATGGAGGAGGATGGAGGAGGAGGAGGAGGATGGAGGAGTAGAAGGAGGAAGAGGAGGAGCAGGAGGAGGGAGGAGGAGGGGGAGGAGGATGGAGGAGGATGGAGGATGGAGGAGGAGGAGGAAGACGAAGAGGCGGGCGCCGTGGAATAGGACAACGATGGGGAGTAACACGGTAGGAGCTCGACCACAAGAACCCTTCCACGAGAAACCCAGCCCTGAGACCCCGGGGCGTCCGTTGATCTTTGGTGCGGGGACGTCACGCTTCCCACAGCAAGACCATCGAAACCCAAGAAGAAAACCCAGAACACCCCGGAGGCAAGCAGGGTGCTTCTTGGCATGGGCTTCCACTGTAGAGCTGATGAAGAAAAAGGAAGTGAGATGGGAAGGACATGAGAGTTGGGGGGGGCGCCTCCCCTTACTCACCGACCTCTTCCACCACCGCCACCACTAGCTGGGCCCGCGGCAGAAACGATCGATGGCCCAAACCGGCAACGGCCAAAAGATGCCGTCGGGAACGCGAGGGCTACTCTGTAAGAACGGTTTTTTGAAGGCAGATCTGCCTTCAAAAAACCGTTCAAAAAACCGTTCTTTTTGAAGGCAGATCTGCCTTCAAAAAACCGTTCTTACAAGGCAGATCTGCCTTCAAAAAACAATTTGTTGAAGGCAGATCTGCCTTCAAAAAACCGTTCTTACAGAGTAGACCTATTTTTTGAAGGCAGATCTGCCTTCAAAAAACCGTTCTTATAGAGGGCATGGGCGCAACCGTGCCGACGCAGGACGACGTGCAGCTCGAGGCGCGGCGCAGACGGCAGCGCGTGGCGAAGGCCACCCGGCGGCCCCGACGCCAACGCCGGAGCCGCGCAGCAGCGGGCCAGCAGCGCCGCCGGCAGCGCGGCCGCCGTGCGGCGCCCAGGGGCGCCCACCGAGGCCCAACGTTGGCAGCCACGGGCCCCTGCTGCAGCCACGGGTGGTGGGCGTGTTCTCCACCACCACCACCACCAGTGGGAGGGGGGTCCTCCTCCTCCTCCTCCTCTCCTCCTCCTCCTCCTCCTCCTCCTCCTCCCTCCTCCTCCTCCCTCCTCCTCCTCCTCCTCCTCCCCCCCCCCCTCCAACTTATGGTGGTGGTGGTGGAAAACAGGCTCATCAACGGGGGCCTCTGAGCATCGCCCCAAAACGGCCACTCGGGCTCGCGGCTGGTTATCGCGAGCACTGACGATGTGGTCCAGGCCGTGGACACCCGGCCCGAGGGCGGCCCCGAAAGTCGCCGACGATTACCTCGCCTTGTCCAGGTGGTGCGCGCCTTGCGTCCCCAACCACAGTGCCCTCGTGATAGGCTTCCACGCCCTACTCGAGGACGGGACGGGCCTCACGCAGCGCTTACGGATGGCGCGAGCGATCTGTGACGAAGGGTGGCGTGCCGACATACGCTTGCGGCGGGGACTCCGACTGGCCTTCCAGGAGGTCGAGGGGACCGACCCCGAGGGCTTCGAGACGGCTGTGGCCAGGCCAAACGGGGGGATGGATGTGCGAAGACGGTGGTTGGACGATCGCTCTCACAAGCCGCCAGCGCATGTAGAAGGCGACGATCCTGGAGTTC
The DNA here is from genome assembly GCA_963575745.1 of Prorocentrum cordatum. Classification (NCBI taxonomy): domain Eukaryota; class Dinophyceae; order Prorocentrales; family Prorocentraceae; genus Prorocentrum; species Prorocentrum cordatum. Next base: position 212,821 of record CAUYUJ010015677.1, read on the forward strand.
GCGGCCTCGAGCAGTAGCGTCGCGACGATGAGCCTCGAGAGCGAGAACGACGCAACCTCGGTGCATCCTTCGAGCACTCCAACAGGAGCCCCGCCCCACGAATCGAGAAGGAGGCGCCAGTCTTGGCAACGCGTGGGATCCAAGACAGTGGGCCTGGCGGGGAATCGGACGCCGAGGACGGCTGGACAATGCACGCGTGCCCGAAGTGAGCGACATGACATGCTCCAGCACGCCCGCATCGACAGCGTGAAGGCGAGAACCGGCAGGACCACAGCCCGGCTGACACCGGAGATGTTCACAGTGGCGTGGATAGGAAGCCACATGCGAACCCTAAACCTACCCCTTCAGAACTCGTGGGGGGTAGGGGTAGGGTTCGCATGTGGTCCCCTAGTGGAGACGAGGCGAGCCGCCCCGCATGCGTTTCCGTGTCCGGCTACGACCCCTCATCTGCTCGCCCAGGCGCGCCGCTGCCACCATCCACAACGTCGATCGCAAGGCCCTCATGAGGTGGACCACCAGTCCAAGTCGGCAAGGCAAACCACAGCGGCGGAGGACCATGCAGGGAACCACGGGCAGTGCGGACGCCACGGGGTCAGGCCAGTACCGCTCCCTCTGCGCGCATCCCCGAATCCCACTTGCTGCGCGTGGTGCAAGGCTGACGCTGCGCGAGGAGCAGGTTTCGGAGCCGCCTCAGTCGCCGCGTCTTGCCGACGGATCGGCGTCGTTGGCACGCACTGCTCACCGAGGCCTGTCGGCTGTCTCGGAAACGGGTGCCGACCGACGGGGTGCAGTGTCGCCGCGACTTGCTCGGGCGTGAATCAATGGGGGGCGATAACTGCGGGAAGGAAGAAAGGTGCTCTTCTCGGACCCGAAAGGCCCCTCTGGGGCCTTCAAGGGCCCCCCCTGAGGGCCTAGAGGGCCCCTTTTCGGCAGTCCTCGCTGCCTTCTATTTACGTATCGTCCGCCCATCACGCGAGGCCCAATTTGCCAAGGGAACGTCCGCATCGGCAAGCAACGCTCACCGAGGCCATGCCGCTGGCTCGGCAGAGGGCACCGACCGACGCGCACGCGCTCGTCCTGGCCGGGGCGGTGGGGGCCTGCCTCGGGCGCGCCCGGCGCCCGCCCTCCCCGCCCTGGAGCCGCCATCTCGGCAAAGGGTGTCCTCGCGAGCGGGAGCGCTGGTCCCAGCCTGAGCTCGGTCACGGGGGGCGTCCCGGCAGGAGCTGGCGCCATCCTCCTGCTCCTCCTCCTCCTCCTCTTTCCTCCTCCTCCTCCTCCTCCTCCTCCTCCTCCTCCTCCTCCTCCTCCTCCTCCAGCCCAGGCACAGCCGAACGGCCACGAGCCCTGGTGGCAGCGGCTGCCCCCCTCGCCTCTGCGGCCCAGCTCGGCCAGCAGCCCGACGAGCAGAGTGCGTCGCGCCCCGGCAGCAGCAGGGTGTGGGCGGCGGGCGCGGCGGCGGCGGCGAGGACGCGGGCGGCAGCTGCAGAGCCTCGGAAGGGCGCGGGCGTGGCCAATGCCAGGCGGGCGTGGCCGATCCCAGCGGAGAGGCGAGGCCTCGGACCGCCTCGGGACTGCAGGGGAAACGCCGCAGAGGCAGCGAGGAGGCACGAGGTCGGCAAGTGGAGAGGGCCCCCCAGCCGCGCCGCCACCAGAGGCCATCGGCACGGCCGCTCTGCCGCGGGCTGCGCGGGGCCACGTGGTCCTCGCCAGGGGAGGCATGGCCGGCTGCCAGAAGTGGATCTCTGCTCATTGCCTGCGACCCGCGGGATGGCGTCGTGGGCAGCATCAGGAGGTACCACATCGAGAGGGCTTCTCAAAGGACGGCGCCCCACCTCGCCGTTACTGGGACGTCCATTCCCTGTGAAAGTTTCTGTTTCGTGCTTGTATTGCTCGCAAGATGATCAATGATCATCATCATCATCATCATCATCATCATCATCATCATCATCATCATCATCATCATCATCATCATCATCATCATCATCATCACCAGCATCATCACCAGCATCATCACTATCAGCAGCAGCATCATCACCATCGTAATCATCATCATCATCAGCATCATCATCATCATCATCATCGGCATCAGCATCGTCATCATCAGTATCATTATCATCAGCAGCAGCATCATCACTATCATCAACATAATCAGAATCACCATCACCACCATCATCATAATCATCATCAACAGATTCATCCTCATCATCATCATCACCATCGGAATCATCATCCTCATCATCATCAACATCATCAGCATGTTCGTCGTCGTCAGCATGATCATGCTTAAGCATCATCATCAGCATCAGCATCATCATTATCCGCAGCAGCCTCATCCTCATCCTCATCATCAGAATCATCATCAGCGCCATCCTCCTCTTCATATGCAGCAGCAGCATCAGCATCAAAACCACCGCCACCACCACCACCATCATTATCACCATCATCATCACCAACATCATCACAATCTTCAGCGGCATCATCATACGATGCATCACCATCGTCGTCATCGCACGCATGGCCAGTACCGACATGAACATACTAATCAACATAATCATCACCATCGTTATCCACATATCGGAGATTGTTGTCGTCAGAGTCGTAACCATCATCAATATCATCATCAGCATCATCAACATCGTCGCCGCTACATCATCGTCAACATCGTCGTTGCTACATCATAATTGTCGCGCCAGCAGCAGCACCAGCATCAGCATCATCACAGGCATCAACACCACCATCACCATCACCATCTCCACCGTCATCATCATCAGCATCAGCATCATCATCATCATCATCATCATCATCATCAGCATCGTCATCATCAGCATCAGCATCAGCATCATCATGATCTTCCTGCTCACCATGATCATCATCATCAACAACATCGTCGTGATGATCGTCGTCGTTACCACCGATATCATCAACAGCATAATCATCCGCATCATCATCATCATATTCAGCATCCGCATAGTCACTGACATGATCGACTCAGCATTAGCAGAATCCCCATCATCAGCAGCACCGTCATCATCGTATGCATCATACGCATCAACACACTTTTCATCATCATCACCATCGCAACGATCATCGTAACCATCAACATCATCCGCATCATCATAACCATCCTCATCAACAATATCATCAGGATCAACCCCGTCAATATTACCATCAGCATCATCATACGTATCATCATCGCCGTCACCCTCATTATCATAAGTATTACATTCGTCGTCACCAGCACCATCATCGCATTCGTCGTCATCGCCATCACCAGTACCACCATCAACTTCATCGGCGCCATCAACATGAACGAAACGATGATCATGAGCATCACCATCATCACCATCATCAGCGCATCATCAGCATCATGACCATCATCATCATCATCATCCTCATCATCCTCAGCATCACCTTCATCATCATCATCATCATCATCATCATCAGCAGCATCATCATCATCAAACTATCAGTCCGCGTCGCCGACACCAGCAGAACGATGCCCACGCGTTCTTCTTGTGCACGTCGTCGTCGTCGCCGTCGACCTGCCCTCACCGCGGCCGTCGGCCGTCGTCGGTGGCCGGTGGTCGCCGTCGCCCTCTCTCCCTGCCTTTGCTCCGCGGGCCCGCCGCGGGCCGCGGCCCCGGGGGCCCGCCGACGGCGGCCCGACGCCGGGCCTGCCGCGCGTCAGGAGTCCTCGTCGCCTCCCGCGGCCGTAAGCGCGACATCCCCGCGGTGCACGGCCTCTCGAGACGCCTGGGACCTGGCCATCGCTCGGACGTCCATTTCCTGTGCGCTTTTCGGTATCGTGCGCGGTTTCTTTTCGCGAAATGATCCAGGATGCTCCTCGATGGTCCTCGCCGAAGGAGAAATGCATACGTCCGAGCGATGCCAAGGGGCTCGCTCACACCGAAGGCTCCCGCACGCTCCGACTCCTTCGCTCCCGGACTCGCTCGCACCCAAAAGCGAGGCCGCACGCGCTCGCCTCGAAGATGCCCAGACCCCCTCCCTCCCTCCCTCCCTCCCTCCCTCCCAGACCCAGACGCAGACCCACTCGCACCCCAAAGAGGAGGCGCCAGGGGTCAGAAGACTCCGGGATCCGCGCCGAGATTGTGGATTGTGGGGATGCCCCCGACGGTTTGCCTGCCTGCGTGCCCGGCATCCTCTGCTTTCGGAACAGAGATTCTGAGGACGTCTCAGGCAAAGCGGTGGTTTCAGCACTCCTAAAGGGGGAGGGCGCCAAGGGTCAGGACGCTCCAGGATTCGCGCCCACAGTGGGTAGATTCCTCCGGCGGTTTGCCTGTTTGCGTGCACGACACCTGTCCTTTCGGAATACGTTCGGAGGATGTCTGAAACGAGGCGCTGGTTTCAGCACTCTCAAGGAGGGCACCAAGGGTCACTCAGGACACTCCAGGATTCACGCCCACATGGTGGGGATGTCTCAGGCGGTTTGCCTGTTTGCGTGCCCAACTTCGTTTGCTTTCGGGGCAGTGCGCGGGGATGTCTCAAGCGTGCTGCCTGCTTCTGCCCTCCCGGACTGCTTTCCTTTGGTGGCCCAGTGCCCACCGTGATACGACAGGCGTGGCACTTGGGCACCCCAAGGGGGAGCCGCCAAGGGTGGGGTCACTCAAGGTTCGCGACGAGACTGTGGGGACGCCTGCGGCGGTGTGCGTGCCTGTGGTGCACTTCGCGCTGTGGCCCAAGTATTCACAACGATACAGCAGGCGAGGCACGTCGGCGCCCCAAGGGTGTCAGCATCGCGAGACATCGTGCGACCGATACGATGATATGTTTCAGACTCCTTCACTCGAGAGCACCTGTAAAGAACATGCTGGCTAAAACCAGAACGGCTACGTACAGAAACGGACTATACAATGTCTCTCACATAGCTGGCAACAAGCGCGCACGACTTGGGGGGGAGTGGGCAAGGAGAGACAGCGGGACCACTTTTCGTGGAACAGACATGGGTCCATCCCCTTCATTCCCTTCAGCGATCTCTAGACTAGCATATACGGGACCGGAAACCAGGGACTCGCAGCCTGGGCTCTTGGACTGGTTCTGGATGGCTCGCTTCGAAGCTGATTTCGTCCTGGACTTGAGGTGCTCGTTTAGGGCTCTCTCGCTCATGTGGAGATCCTCGTCTATGAGGGCGAGGGTGCCCTTCCTGAGAAGGTCGTTCAACGCCAGGTTCCCCTTAGCTACGTCCGCCTTAGTTAGACAGTCTGCGGGCATGAGTCCGTGTGGGACCCATCTGATCTGTGATCCTAAGGAGGATAGACTATCCCTGATGACTGCCATCTCTATGGCGTTGCGCCGGTCGGCCTTGGTGCCGGCACCGTTGCGAGTCAGAACATCGAAGACCGACTTCGCATCGACGACCGAGACCGACAATACACCCTCACTGAGAGAGCAATCGCGGGGCAGAACAAGAGAGAAGGGCGCCTGGCTGAGGTGCCAGTCGGGCTTGCTCACATCGTTGAAAAGGAGATCTCTCCACATTATCTGCAGCCACTGGGACTCGGCTACCGCTGAAGACAGGCTCAACGTTTCTGCGGCGGCGGTAGACGAAACGGCACGCTTGATCCTCTGGGACCTCCAAGAAAGCAGTGACACTTTTGCACGATGGTTGCTTCTGATGTTACTATCTGCGGCAAGCACAAGAAAGGCGCCTTGCGCTCCACCTCGCCGAGCCGATCCTGGGCCTCCAGCGTCCGATATCGCCGCGAATGTGACTGACACCGGATCGAGCTGCCAGATAGTCAAACGCTGACTAGCAGTCGACTTGAGATACTTGCACGCTTTCATCACAAGCTGGGCGTCCGCGACCGTCGGACTCGGCAACGCCGCACTCTGCAAGGAAGCACAGCCCGAAACGTCCGGCCTCGACTCTCGAGCGACCCACTGGACCTGGGCAATCATGGTTCTGTAAAGCTTGACCTCACTCGGGGTCAACAGGGAAGAAGGGTCCGAAAGACGAGATTTCTCGAGCCGCATCGGCGTGAGTTGCTCCTGGATGTACTTCTCCTGATCAACGCATATCTTATTTGCATACTGCTTAACATGGCGGCCTGCGTAGTCGGCCTCGCCATCTTGCCACTTTCCGAAATGAAACCTGGCTTGCATCTGCTCCTTAAGTAAAGAGCTCATCGAGGAATGAACTGCCACCAGGAGGTCGTCGACCTCTATGAGAATGACTGCCCTAAGCTCACCTTGGCCCGATCGAAGCGACCACAGACAGGGGTCTAAAAGTGACTTGCGAAATCCGATCGAACCGAGCCAGTCAGTTAGGGTTCGGTTCCAGAGGACCGGGGCATCGTTGAGCCCGTAAACTGGAGCGATAAGCTCCACGAGTTCTCCCGGAGCCAAATTTAAACCTTGACATGGCTCGCAGTAAATAGCTCCCTTTGGGCGATGCAACGGGTCACTCTGACAAAAGGCGCTCTTTGCGGCAGCGATCTGAAGCTTCCAACCCAACGAAGCGACGCACTGTAGCGTCAAAAGAACGGTCTCGCTCTGAGGAGTGGGAGCGTACACGTGAAGCTCGTCCGAATCTGGATCTCGATGGCCTTGCACGCACCATCTTGACTTTGCCAAGGGTTCCGAACCAACTCCTTCTTGGGGTTTGAAGCGCCTCACCATCCTGGATCCAAGGATACGATCGGGACAACGCCTTCTGATGATAGAGGCCTCCGAGGCCGGTACAACTCGCACCGCTCCTGAGCTCAAAATGGCCCCCCACTCCTTAGCATCAGAAAAGTCAAACAGAGCCCTCTCACGAGGGGATAGGTTTTTCAAGGAAACCTCCGCCCCTCTACGGGACGGAGGGGCAGCGTTGCTGGGCCCCCGGCCTGACTGGTCGGCTGCAAAGACCTGAGTCGGCTGAGGATCCCTGTAAAAGTCGGGGGAAAGCGAAAACCACGAGCACAGTTCCCCCCCCACAGCTGCTCTTCTTGCTCCCCGTCCTCTATCTGGGCAGACCAAAAGGCAAGACTAGTAGTCGGCAAGCCCGAACAAGGCGTGAAACCCCCTTCGACGTGCCCAAAATGGCCCGACGCCGACGCTCCTTCGGACGGCCCGCCTCTCTTGGGCGAACGTGAGCCCACTCTGGCGGCGGTCTGAGAAGCGGGAGGCTGCGGGGGCTGAGCTGCCCTTTGTCTTAAAATGCACATCGGAACATCATTTGCTCCCGCGCCTCTAACGATCGGCCTGGGAGGAGGAACGGTCCCGGATCTGGCATCAAACTCGGCAACCTGGTCCTGCACCCTCCCGGGAGCCGGAGGGCCCATCTGTTCGATCGGGGTGATCCCGGGGCGGGTCGGCTCAGGCTCAGGGGGATTGACGAGAGGCCTGCGGGGCTGAAAAGACGCCTGCCTGAGCTCGGCGGCGGGCTGTAAATGGACCTGCGGAGGAGGAGGAGCGGAGGGAACGGAGGAAGAAGAGTCGCGGGAGGACGAATGAGAGAGGAGATCGGGAGACTCCTGGCTGGCCTGGCGCGTCTGCCTGCCCGAGGCCGGGGGCTCGGTGGACAGCTCTTGACCTGGGGGCAAGGGCTCTGGATCGATCACGACCACCTCGGGGGCCGGGGCCTCAGGAGGCCCGAGAGGAGAAGGAGGGGCCGGGGAAAGCGGGGGCTCGGACGGATCGATCCGGGGGATGGGTTGCTCCTGTCTCGTAGGAGGGTCCTCGTCGACTTCGGAAAGCTGATCCCAGGCCTCAGGAGGTGGAGGCCCCTCTGACTGAACGTCCACCGCGCCAGCCCGACGCCCTGGAGAGGCCAGCTCTTTCCTTAGTCGGTCGAAGGCGACGGAGTCAAGTAACTCGCCTCCAAGAGCTTCCTCCTTGGTGGCGGGTCGAATCTGGTCCTCGGAGACCTTCAAAAGCTTGGCTCGCATCGCTATCCACAGCGTCGAATTCTGCTGAAAAAAACAACAACTCCTGGCCCGGTCCACCTGCTTCTCTGGAGATTCTCGGACCGAGTCTGAGCGCTGGCGCGACGCCAGACGTAAACCCAGGTGCCTGGATTGCACTGCTTGTCGGTGTGTTTCCTGGCCCGGGAGGCGTATCTGAGACGGTCTGCCACGTCCAGAGACATCATGGCCTTGCGAGCAGCCTCACGAAGCGCATGCTTCCGAGCATAGGTGGCCGCAGCGGTGTCTCCATCCGACGTGCCCCTTGCAACGTCGTCGGTGCCAATCTCGTCGTGAGCACCATCAGACAGCATTGACCTCGGCAGTCGGGGATTTTCGCCGAAAACATGTTGAAACGGCGAAAAGCCGCCTCTGTGTGAGAAGCGTTTTTTCGCAGCGATCGTTTCGCACAATAGATCTTCCATCTCCTCGAGATTGACAGGATGGGACAACAGCGCTGCTTTCGACAGAGCATCCTTGATCAGTCCTCCGTGTCTCTCACACCTACCGTTCTCGTGAGGGGCCTCAGAATTACAGATATGATGCAGAACCCCTAGGTGCTCGAGACCTCTCGCAAACGATCCGGCAAATTCGGAACCTCCGTCGTTTATTCAAACCTCTGGAATTCCGTACGGACGAACCCAAATGCGACAGAAAGCAGACCAGACATCCTGAGAAGTGGCCCCGGGGAGAAAGGTACAGGACTGGAGGTTTGACCCATGATCGATGACATTCAGCAGTCGGGGTGGCCTGCTGGTCCACTTGCACGTAGAACAGATCTACGGCAATTATTTTGTTTAAACGATAAGTTCTGGGCAAGTGTGCCCTTCTGCGCCATCCTGGACGCCTGTGAGACTCGCAGGCGGTGCAGCGAAACTTCGAGCGGGTCCAAAGCAACACGTCTTCTCTGGCTTTTCCGATTTTCAAAACTCGAAGGAACTCGGGGAGAGACGGGTGTCCTAGATTGACGTGAAGCTTCTCAACTTCTCGCTTCAGCTCCTGTGAGAGCTGGGGGTCCGCGGGATCACAGGGTGGGCCTCCCAACTCCCCTATTTCATCGACCAGATCGTCTTCTGGGACCCCTCCGGAATCAGGACCCCGGTGCACTCCTTCTGGAATCTCTGGTGGAGGAGCGGCCTGCGGGTAAGAGTGAGACTGGTTCGCCGTGTCAGTGACGACGTCAGCTGCCTCAGTCGTCTGATACGACCCGGCGCCTAGAGAAACACGAGACCAGGCAGCCGCCTCGATGCCCTCGGCGAGGGCACTCACGAGCTCAGGCGGGTAGTGCTGAGCCGCCTTCGTCCTGCCCGATCCCTCCAATGGCACGTGCGCATGATCCCCTTTGCACTTCCTGGAACACTTGTCGAGAACATGCTGGGAATTGGAGAGAAAAGAGGTGGGCTTGCGAGAGAGACCCTGAGGGGAGACTGACAAGCCGTATTCACACTGATCACACCTCGCCGAGCTGACTCCTGGTTTCCTGGACAGGACTCGCATGGAGTAAAGCTCCCAAGACGACGCCGTGAGAGGCTGTTCTAGCCAGAAGAGCCTGGCCCTCGATATTTGATATTCAGCCACCTGAGCGCACAATCCTAAGAACAGAAGACCCTCCCTCTCAGTCTGCGTGAGCTTATCTGGACTCATTCGATGCCAGTTGCTAACTCGAGCAACACTGAACGCCGTGCAAGGGGGGGCCATCAAAACCATCTCGGGGCGATCTGACTCCAGCGTTTCCCACAGCTTGCGACGATACTGGGCCTTGCGAAAAATCGAAGCCCGTCTTCAGGCCCATGGCCTGAGACATCGAAAACCCCCTCCGGCTGAGCGCCTGGGAAACCCGAGGGGGAGAGAAAACCTCGAGGACCTGGGTGCATCTCTTCTGCTTGCATCTCTCGATCAGTTGCCTGCGAACTTTCTTGCGAGTAACTCGTATGCTGGCGCCCTCGAACGTCTTAAGCAAGACGTGCCTAACCTTTCGAGGGACCTGAGCTACGGGAGGGCTGAGAGGACGATCGAAGTGCACCGGGGAGGAGACTAAGGCCCAAGACGACGGAATCCGAGGGGGAGACCGACTAGGATCCTCTAAGGCCCCTGTGAACTTCTCCTGCTCGACTGCTGTCCCGAAAGCTAGAGGTAGCTCGCTAAGGCCATCTGAGGCCGCCCCCCAGACTTCGACTCGTAGATGTCGACGCTGAGCTCCCGAGAGAGCCGAGGTTAAGGCCCGAACGGACAATCCACTCCATAGACGATCGAGGATGACTTGATGATGAGACAGTTTGTCATCGTCGAGGTCTATCCCGATCTGCACCCTGGTGACGTCGGCGGGTAGTCCCAGCCGGGTGCTAGAAGATCTGGCACCTGCGATCGCGAGGTGCCCCAGAAACGACGCTAGCTCGCCCGACTCGAGCTGGCGCTTCGTCCAGCTCGCCGTTTCTGAAAGATGATCAAGATCGATCGAGCTACCATCTGACGTGTCCCAAACTCCGAAATGTCGTTCTCGATCGTAAGGAACAGGGGCCCTTCTGAATCGGTCCACAATCGTCGAAACAGATCGCATCGAAACCTTCTGATCTCTGGCGGTGGCAAAACGATCCTGAGCGTCCGATAAGATCCGATCTCTAGCCTCGCGTCGGAGCGAGGCCAGCGCAAACATCGTAGGACTCAACGCCTCACTTCGCTGAGTACCTTGCGCATCGCCTCCTCCATGGCCCTCACATTCTCGGTACGCACCTCCTCGATGATCGCCTCGCGGATCTCCTGCACTCCCTGGCGCTCCTGAGCAAGCACGTTCCTGATGCTGTCCATCATGCTGCTGACGTCCGCGCGCGTGATCCTCGCCGAAGGAGGCGGCTCGAGCATCCTGACCCACGTCCCGCTCGACGGAGTCTTCGGTGGTGACTTGTGCCCGACCAAATGAGGATCTGCTGGAGGGGACTTCACTGCCGTCGCGGGGGCCGTCGAGTAGGAAGCGCACGGAGGGACCTCGTCGATCGCCTCCAGGTCCCCTGCCTGGGCCTTGGGAGCCTTGACCTTGGGGACTGCCCCGAGAGTCTTCGAGATCGGCACCGGGCGGATGCGGTAGGCTGGCTCGTGCGGCTGCGGCTCCGGCTCCATCTTGATCTCCAACTTGGCTCTCTGGGCGAGCATCTCGGCCTGCATCTTGATCGCCTTGCGGTCCTTGCGCTCCTTGTCCCGACGGCCACGAGCCTGAGCTGCCTCGAAGATCATCTCCTGAGGGCTCTTGCGACGGATCCAGAGACGGGCGTTGCACACCTCGCAGTGGCAATAGTGCGCAACTCCGTTCTGGCCGGAGTAGCGGCGATGCACTGGATGCTCGCACGTGTCTGGAGTCACGTTGGGGTCCTCGTCTTCGAACTGGTTCGGGTCCACCACTGGCGACAGCGCGGTCATGATCCGCGAGCTGGCGCACACGTCGAGGAATACGATCGTCTTGAGAGAGACACGACGCCAGGCCATGGCAGCCAACTCGATGACGTAGCGGCCCTCGAAGAACATCTCCTTGTCCACTGGATCGAGCATCTCGTCGTGCACCAAATGCTGGAACTCCGTGTCGCGCCACGGATCTGGTATCTCCTCCCAGTTCTCGGCCATCTCGAGATCCGAGCCGCCCTCCTCCTCGACCTGAGGAAGACCGCTCACCACCTTGCTCGTCCGGCGCCGCAGAGCCGACAGTGAGCGAGGTCCTCGACGTAGCTGATGCACCGTCGAGTTCGCCTTCCTGATCGCCCGAGCCGGCATGATTTGCCTGACTCTGAGAATGGTCTGACTGACTGATTAGACTGAAGGGCTGGCTCCCTGAGTCACCGGCCCGGCTCGAGCCTAGAGTAGCTAAGGGTAGTGACGGTGATGTCCCATCAAGGGCCCTCGAATCGTGGGCCCGCTGTCGAGACATAGAGAGAGACGGAGGGAACGAGTAGACCTGACTAGCAAACACTGCGCCCTGTCCCTCCCTACGGCCCTGAATGACGAAGGGGGGGAAGCGCTTGGCGAGGTCGTCACTGAGCTTGAAATCCTCTGGAGGACATCCCACCGGAGATACTGCACGATGCCCTGATTGCAGGCGATGCAGCTCCAGCTCTCGACGACCGTCGCCAGCCCCGACCGACATCGCGCCCCTGCTCATGTCTACCTTGGCCTTGAGAAACTCCAAAAACTTGGCGGGCAAGAGAGGTGGGCATGCACGTGGTAAGATAAGAAATTGCACCACCCCACATCCGCACATCGTGACAGGCACCGAAGCTCGCCCTACCGGCTTGACTCTGCCCCCAACTCCGCAGGCCGGAGGAAGATCGGCTATGTCGTAGGACACGTGGACCTCGTAGCCGACGTGGTTCAGGGCCTTCCTGAGGTTCCCAAGATTCGGTTCTCCTACCAAGGCTGATCCCGCATCAGTGTCCACGAGAGCGCAGCCCATCAGGTTGTCCAAGGTCAGCTCCCGCGAAACCTCGGCCAGGACGAGCTCGAGCTGCTCGGCATCGTCGGGTAGCCACGCGCCGCCGATCAAATCCCCGACGCACGTCTGGAGCTCGTCCTCGGACGCGGCAAGGCAGGTGGGGCCGTCGAAGCCGCGCACGTTGAAGTAGAAACTGTTAGTCTTGTCCGGCTTCGACTGCGGCTTGCTTTCCTCTTTTAGCCGGTCCTCTTTCGATCTGTAAGGGTTACGGCAGTCCTCTTCCCAGTGGCCCTTCTGTCCACAGTTCGTGCATCTGGATATTTCCTTTAGCTCGTTTTTGCCCATCTTCTTGCCACGACGTCTATCGAAGAAATTCCGATCTATACGACGGGCGTTCTTCATGTCCTTCGACTCCTTCCAGGTGCGCTTGCGCTTGGTCTCCACGAGTTGGGCAAAGACATGATAGGCCTCGTCCTCCGCGAGGTCCTGCTGATCCAACGCCATCAGGAAGCCATCCGCCTCGGACTCACTGAACTCGGCCTCGAAGAGATCCACGACTGCATCGTCCTCCTTCTCGGCCGTCGTCTCTTCTTCTTCTTCTAGTTCCTGCATGCACGTCCTGCCCGGAGGCCTGGACGAGGTGGTCGCCGTCGGAAGCACAGCCTGACCATTCGAGACGTCCAGATTGAGAAGAGCAGCTCGGATAGATAAGAAATCTTTCTTTCCACAAGCCAGTGTTGCGATATTGATTCGATTTTGATGAGAAAGCATGGCTCCTTCTTCGTAATAGCGAGCCTTGATGGAGTCCGCGGGAGTAAGACCTGCACTCTCGGCCTGGAGCAACTGTCCGTCGCGCCTTATCACGTAATCTGTCAGACTTTCACCCTTCTTAATGACATAGTCGAATAGTGCTTCGTTCTGCATCTGCCGATCTTTGTCGCCGGGTCTCTCTCCCGACAACAGAGTCAAATGCTCAACTAGCTTGTCGAGTCCCGACTCGGCGGCCAGTGATAATCTGATCGTCTTAAACTTGGCCTGGAGCTCAAGAGGGAACGTCTCGAGCACTCGATCAGCCTGCAGACTGGTCTTCAATGCCGTCCTGCGGGTCCACGCCCGCAGATTGTGAATGTATATGTCTAAATGCTGCATGCCGGGCCAGGTCGGCGGGGCTGAGTAGTCCCTAGACTTCTCTTCTTCCCAAGAGCTCGCATGCCACGGCCTCGACCACCATGAGCCACCATCGCGCCGGCCATCTCGATCTCGGCCGTCTTCGCCACGTCCTGGGTCGTCTCTGGTCCTGCCGAGATCGGACGTGCTGTCCTTCCACTCGACCTTCTTCCAGTCCTCGGATTTCCAGGAGTACGCGTCCTCGTCGGTGTGGGAGCTGTGCCACCAACCAGGCGACCACTCCCATACGATTTTAGCTGTCCAGCCCCATGCCCCGGAACCCCACCAGTCCTGAGGCCCGGGCTTGTCGTCGGGCCTGTCATTGGACTGGTCGGCGGGCTGGGCCGTATCTTGACGGTTGCCTCCTGACCCTGCCGCGCCTGAGCTCGCTGGAGCTTCCGCGGGTGGGTCTGGAGGCTGATCTCCCTCTGGGCTGGTCTCCACGAACGCTCCATGACCTGATTGCCAAAGGTCAAAGCCGTGAAACCACGGATCTGACGTACCTGGATCTGATCTTCCCCAGGTGGTTCTGGAGCCGGGTGCCCTGAGAGTGCCAGACGTCCTGCTGGGTGCCCTGGAGCGGGAGAGATCTGACGCCATACCCTCACGAAGATCTTCACTAACCACGCTCCACTTACCACTGTCAGCATCGCGAGAAATCGTGCGACCGATACGATGATATGTTTCAGACTCCCTCACTCGAGAGCACCTGTAAAGAACATGCTGGCTAAAGCCGGAACGGCTACGTACAGAAACGGACTATACAATGTCTGTCACATAGCTGGCAACAAGCGCACACGACTTGGGGGGGAGTGGGCAAGGAGAAACAAGGGGAAGCCGCCAGGGGCGGAGACACTCCCAAGGTTCGCGCTTGGACCAGGGGGATGCCTCCGGCGGTTTGCCAGTTGTTGCTCCCTCAAACGTTTCTCTTTGTTGTAGCTCAGCGCTCTCCGTGATATAGCAGGCGTGGGTGGCGCTTGGGCACCTCACGGCGGAACGGCCAGGGGTGGGGACACCTCAGGATTCGCGCCCAAACTGGAGGGGGTCTCTGGCGGTTCGCCTGTTTCTGCCACCCCCTTCATTTTCATTGGGCTGGCATGTTCTTCACTCACTCACGCAATCACATCCGTTCCCTCGTCCCACTCAGACGGACGCATTTGCACTCGGACCTACTCATCAGCACCTCTTCCTCGATCCAACGCACTCATCACATTCAGACTCGTCCACACTCGTGTTCGATAACACCCAGACTCACCTAGACCTATTCGCTCACACTCAGACCCTCTCACACTCCGACTCGCCCGCGACCAGACCAATGCAGATTCTACCTCGCTCACGCTCACGCTAACAAGCCCCCAAACTCATCCATCCGCATATAAAACCGCCCCCATTCTCATTCATACTAAGACTTGCATTGCATTCCTCACGCTCAAAACTCCAGCTCACCTAAACTCAGACTGACTCACACTCATGCCCAGCCGCACGTAGAATTGGTCGATCTCAGATTCACTAATATGCACGCCCACTCGTACTCACACTGAATGTATACAGACTCGCGTACACTCAAGTTCCATCGTATGCGGGGTGTACTCGTTCACCCAATTTCATTCGCACTAAAGCTCACAAGCACATGGCTGCCGCAACATGGTCAGAGTGGCACTCGGGCCGCCAATGTGCCAGAAAACGCCCCGGACTGCACGCCAAAGACCAGTCTTAGCAACACCATGCGCGCTTGCTTGAGCTGACGCGGGAAAGTCGGCAAGGGACCCGCCCTGGCTCGTCCTGTTGTGTTTCCCCGACTGTCAAAAAAAACGCCCACAAGAAAAGGACGTCACTGTCGCCGTCGTCCTCGGCATTGCCGTGCATGCCGCCTACGTGGAGGCGATGCCACACCTGT
The DNA here is from genome assembly GCA_963575745.1 of Prorocentrum cordatum. Classification (NCBI taxonomy): domain Eukaryota; class Dinophyceae; order Prorocentrales; family Prorocentraceae; genus Prorocentrum; species Prorocentrum cordatum. Next base: position 228,203 of record CAUYUJ010015677.1, read on the forward strand.
ATGATCATAGACAAAGTGTCTCAGGGGAACGATCTACGCGTCGAGTACGCTATGCATTTGCACATAGAAAAAATCCACATCCATATCGGCCCTTCTTCCCTCTGACCCTCACTTCCCTCATCAATTAAATGGTGTCGCCCCTCTTTAAGTATTATCGTCCCTCCTCAATTATTGTTCCGTCCCCCATCCTGCTCCCCATCAATTATTTTCGTCGCTCCCTCCTCCTCAACCCTGGCCCTTTCCCTGCCGTCCTGCCGTCAAACACGTCTCGAAGGTGATGGAGAACGTTCGAGAACCCGTCCACATTTCCCTGCACAGTTCCTTCAAAAACCTCCACGTCTCTTTCGTACGTTTTGTCCTCACCGTCCTCGTTCTGCACGAGCATATATATATATATATATATATATATATACATATATATATATATATATATATAATATATAAGAATAATGGTTTTTATTGTTTGTTTTTTTTTACACAAAAAAAAAAAAAAAAAAAAAAAAAAAAAAAAAAAAAAAAAAAAAAAAAAAAACGGTTTCGAATAGTTGGGAATTCCCCGTCCCCGTCGCCCGCTCCTCCGCGCCCTTCCCCGTACCCTGGAGAGGGAAGAAGACAAAGGGAGAATGACTAGGGGAGGGGGGGCGAAGGGAGAAGGAGGAGGAGGAGGAGGACGAGAGGCCTACGAGGAGGCGGAGGAGGAGCGGACGGAGAAGGAGAAGGAGGAGGAGGAGGAGCAGTAGGAGGAGCAGGAAAGGGAGGGGGAGGAGGAGGATGAGTAGGAGGAGGTTGAGGAGGAGGTTGGGGGGGAGGGAGAGGAGGAGGAGGAGGGAGGAGGAGGAGGAGAAAGAGAAAGGAGGCGGAAGTGGAGAATGAGGAGGACGAGGAGGGGGAGGAGGAGGACGAGGAGGAGGAGGAGTAGGAGGAGGAGGAACAGGAGGAGGGGGAGAAAAGAAGAAGAGGAGGAAGCGGAAGACGGGGAGGCGACGGGGGGAAACGCACGACCGCGACAGCCCCCCCGCAGCCCGCCGAACATCGCACTGAACAAGGACCCCGGCGGCGGCCCCTGCGGGCAACGCGCCCTCGCAGCGGCCTCCACCAAAAGGGCGGCTCGGCACCGCCGCCGCCGTCCACGTCGCCGCTTCCGCCGTCGCGCCACCGTGGCCGCGGCCGTCGGCGCCGCTTTCGCCGCCGCCGCTGCCGCCGTCGTCGCCGACGCCGCGGCCGTGACCGCGGGAGCTGCCGTCGTCGTTGCGTCGCCGTCGTCGTCGGCGTCGTCGCCGCCGCCACCGCGCCGCCGTCGGCGTCGTCGGCGTCGTCGCCGTCGCCGTCGTCGCCCATTCCTTGGGGTAGGAGGGGGAGCAGGAGGAAGAGCACGCGAGGAAGATGGTGATGACGACGATGATGATGGCGGTAGTGCCTGGTAGTGATTATGATGATGAGGATGTTCTTCTTCCCGCCATTGGACCGATGGCGACGAGCGGCATGACAATCGATGAAGCCATGCACCCTGCAGCAACTATGCACTACGGTTGGAGCAAACAGTTCAGGCGCTGAGCGCAGTCAAGGCCAAATGGTCTCAGAGGTCGGGCGCCAAGGAAACGGCAGGCAAACCCTGAGCAAGGAAGTAGGGGGAGACGATCAGGCAATATCGGGCCATGTAAAATCGCCACCGAAAGAATCGGCGAGCCACAAACAGGGCGGCGGCTGCAAGCGCGGGCGGAGGTGCGCTCGAACTTGTCAGGACTTCGCGCAGTGGCGAGGCAGACAAAAACTGACAAGCCGACGTGCGTAGCCACAACCTAGTGGCATCAGTTGTGCACGACCGCTCAACAAACCAAACAATGAGGTCGCCAGAGCTCCACCAGCGGCACTCCATACGGAAACGGCGACGCCCCCAGAGGGAAGGCGGGAGCAGCATCCCGCCGATGCACTTGTCCGAAAGGGAGGCGGATGGCGCGGGCCGCGGAAAGAGAGGCACTCGCTCACAGCAGAAAGCAGTCAAGGGAGGCACGGCTGCCAGCTTGGAGACCAATGCATCCGAACCACGCATGCCAAAGCGCGCCCGGGCAGACCAGGATCCAGGATCAGGAAGCCGCGGCGGAAGGCAACCGAAAAGCTGCCGGCGGCAACAGCAGAGGCGCAGCGGAACAACAGTAGGAAAGACACGCGAAGTGGGCGCGCGGCAACAGCGCCAGCGACGACAGCAGAAGCCGCGCGGGTCACGCGGGGGAGGGAACAAGATAACACAGAAACACACAACAACGAATACCCAACAAAGAAAGAGCAGAACGCTTGAACTGGCCAGGACCACGCGCGCTGCAGGGCAAGCACCGCAAGTGCATCTGCGACCAAGTTACGGACAGCCCCCAATCAGCCGAGGGCAAACTCGAAGCGCCTGGGAAGAAAGGGGCGAGCCTAGGAATACGGACATGTTGAATGGCAGCCCGAAGCGGGGGGTGGCGCTGCACCGGCAGCCTCAACCTGCCGAGTCAATCGGGGCTTCAAAGATGCATCCCTACGACGTGCCTGACGGAGCGGCCCGCAAGCGCAACTGAGAGCGGACTTGTGAACGAAGCATTCGACCAGAACGAAGCGGGCAACATCGCGCTCGGCGTCAAGGGCCCGACGGCCGACGCAGCAGAGGGCGGGGAAGGGAGGGGCGAGGCCAAGAGGGGGGGCGTCGGCGGGCCCAAATCAAAAGAGGACCGGAAAAGCGGGGGCAACGCTGGCACCGGCAATGACCCCCGGGGCAACCGCGTCAGCCAGCAAGAAGGCGCCTAGTCTAAAAATGCAATCGAGCCAAAGTCCAGACCCCGCGGCACAGGGCACTCAGGACTGCAACAACATGCACCACCCAGGCCCCCAAGAAGCACATAACAAGTAGTCAGATGCGCTGGCGAACATCCAATAGCTGCGTATTCCCAAAATGCAACTCCAAACCAATAACACAAGCAAGCAAGCACAGCTCGATAAACGAGTTGTTCAGAAGGAACCCAAGGTCGCAAGCCTAACCTCAGACGCTGATACTGACGGGACCTGAGGCAATTCGCCAGCTGGAGACTGGGCCCAGGGCCAGGTCACGCAGAAGCACGGGTGCCGCGCTACCCCGACGGGCCCCGCGACCCGCGGCAAAGGAAGCCAGAACCACGCCAAATGAGAGAAGCCCAGCAAAGTTGTCCTGGCACCAATGCCACCAGCCCTCTGAGCGTCGGTGGTCTAGAGAGTTTCCTCTTCCAACCTCCTTCTTCCCCTTCGGGGAAGGGTTTACCCCTCCCCCTACCCCCTCCCCTGGACCTGGACGGAGGGTTCCGCGGGTCGTTGGGGCGTCCAAGATGGCCCAAGACGGCTCCAAGAGCGAAAAGGCGAGAAAGCAAAAAAACATTGGTGTCCCTAGGTTTTGGAAGGATGTTGGCCTCTTTTGGGGCCCAAGTGGCGATTCGAGGCACTCTAGAGGGGCAACGCGAATTGACAACCCCCCTTCTTTGATAGATCTCCTCCAACATGGCCCCAAGAGTGCCCCGAAGGCTCCCAAGAGCGCCCCAAGAGCGCCCCAAGAGGGCCCCAAGAGGCCCCAAGAGGCTCCCAAGAGGCCTCCAAGAGGCTCCCAAGAGACCCCCAAGAGGCCCCAAGAAGCTACCCGAGATACGCAGGAGGCCCCCGGGACCGCCAAGAGGCCCCAAAGACGGCCCAAGAGGCCCCCAAGCTCGGCATTGTCCTCCTCCTCCTCCTCCTCCTCCTCCTCCTCCTCCTGCTCCTCCTCCTGTATGCTGCGGAACCCGGAACACCCAACCTGGGCCGAAATGATGCCGGGGATGCTGCTGAGCCACTCACAGTGCAGGAGTTGGAGGCCGTCCTGAAACGCATGAAGAAGGGCAAAACATGCGCTGCGGATGGTGTGGTCGCTGAGATGCTACAAACGGGGCACCAGAAGCTATTGCAAGTAATGGCTGATCTGTTCACGAGAAGAATCCTTCAGGGGGCAGACGTCTTGCCACACGGGTGGCTGACCAGCAAATCATCGTCCTGTACAAGAAGGGCGACGCGATGCTTCCTAAGAACTACAGACCCATCAGCATCTTACCCGTTATGTATAAGGCGTTTTCAACAGTGCTTGTGGCCAGAACCAAGACACTTTTGGAATCGAAGCTCCAGCCCGAGCAGGCCAGGTTCCGTTCTGGTTACAGTTGTTCAGACGTGGTACACACTCTACGGGCAGTCGCAGAAAAGGCGGAGGAGTGGGGGGAGGAAGTTTGGATGGCATCGCTAGATCTGGAAAAAGCGTTCGACAAGATGCTGCACGCTGCTGTGTTCGAGGCGCTGGAGGAGGCAGGGGCGGACCCGGCCACGGTTCGCACGCTCCGGCAACTGTATTGCAATCTCAAAGCGCATGTCCAGCTGGACGGATCCACAACGAGCGCAGAATTTGAAATTCAACGTGGAGTCCGGCAGGGAGATCCGATCTCGCCACTGTTGTTTAACAATGCCACTAGAACCATCTTCAGGAAATTACGCGAGGCCTGGGACGCAAAGAATTTGGGAACGATCATCGGCTCGCAGGAGGACGGAAGCAGAAGGCCGAGCCACGTGATGTTTGCAGATGACACGACTATGGTGGCGCGATCAGCAGACGCGCTGCAGCAGATGATTGGAGACGCGATGACGGAGCTGGCAGAGAGAGGTCTGTCGCTGAATGTAGATAAGTGTTTCATCCAGCACAACAGCGCCGATGACCGAGGACATCTTGAAGTGCATGGGCATCAATTTCCCGTCGTATCAGCTACAACCGGCTTTAAAATTCTCGGCACGCAGTTCACCCTTGTTGGCCGCACTAGCAAGGAGATCTCCTCGCGCATCAAGGCTGGGTGGGCAAAATTTCATCAGCTGTGGCCGCTTCTGAACCCTAGGCGCGGCCTGTTGAGAAAGCGCCTTCGGCTGTTCGATGCCTGCGTATCGAAAAGCGTCCTCTGGTGTTGCGAATCGTGGTTGCCTACCGAGGAGGAGAAAAGACGCCTGTAGTCAACTCAGAACGATATGCTTCGAAGAATTGTGGGCATCAAACGCCGGCCTCAAGAGCAGTGGGTTTCTTGGATTTTTCGCGCCACGCACGTTGCGCGCGATGCTGCTAATGAATGCGGGGTGCAATTTGGGTACACACGTTCTTAGCTACAAAATGGCGATGGGCGGGGCACATTGCGAGAATGCCGGCAGACAGGTGGTGCAAAAGGACAGTGGAGTGGCGCGACGCTGAGTGGTGCGCCACGCGAAGCTTGGCGGGAGGGAGGCCACGGAGACCGTGGCGCACACGCTGGTTCCGCCGGGAGGACGATTTGCGAGAATATTCGCTGTTCTGGAAGGACGAAGCCCAGAACAGGGACAGGTGGAAGCAGCGCACATCATCATTTACCGCATGCCGTCAGCTACACGGTCGCGATTAATAAGGCGGTTTCAAGAAGGTGGTTCAAGAATAGTGGTTTCTCTTAAGAAGGTGGTTTAACAAGGGATGGGAGGAGGACCGGGAAGGCGGGCGCTCTCCCACGCGCCACGGAGCACTTTTCCCCAGCCCCCCGCAGGGGCCGCACCGCGTTCGGGGATCCGTATCCGTATCCGTATCCGTATCCGTATCCTCCTCCTCCTCCTCCTCCTCCTCCTCCTCCTCCTCCTCCTCTTGTTTTTCCTCCTCCCTCCTCCCCCTCCTCCTCCTCCTCCTCCTCCTCCTCCTCCTTCTCTTTCTCCTCCTTCTCGTCCTCCACGTCCTCGCCCTCCTCCATCGCCTCCTCCTCATCGTCCTCCTCCTCCTCCTCCCCCTCCTCCTCCTGCTCCTCCTCTTCCTCCTCCTACTCCGACGACGGCGAATCCTCCTATATCTTCTCCCTTTGTTCTTCTGCATGCTCCCCCGCTTCCCTCATCACCCCAACTCCCCTGGGACTCATTTCTGGACGGGCTGGTGGGGATATGCGAAGCGTTTAGAATTATCGGGAGAGCCAACAGTCCTGACGGGGGTGTCCATGTGTTTCTAAAGGAGTGATACCTACTCGATCATCAGGAGCATGGAATGCGGATCTGAAGTCTGCGAACAGTTGAGCAGTCTCCTACTGGCCCAAGGTGAGCCTACAAATCATCGGCTTCGTACGATCTGGCGCCATCAAACTGGCCAAAGCGAACCGTGCGCATGCTGACCCGGGCACGGAGATGACCGACCAACGTCGCCACCATTTTTCGACGGGCGCATCCCATCGAGAGCGGACGGGTCGACGAGGGCCTCCCAGCAAGGGACGTTAGTCGAGCCAGTAGGGCGATCCCCTTTGGCCAGGAAAACCACGCGCATCTGGCGAAACTCGTCGGGGTGGGGATCTTCAAGATGAGCCACTCAATGGCGTAAGACATCGAACGGGCCCCCATGGCCCCGGGGCGTTGCCTGCCACCGCGGGGCAAGCCATCGACTCTTGTCCCTCGTTCCCCCGCGCGGTTGACTAAGTCGGCGCGTTCGTCACTCTCCACAGACCTTGCCGCATCGCGAAGGTAAACAACATCAGCACAATGGACGCGAGTACGGCAGGTTCGCGTCGTGTCGACCCCGGCGTTGGTTTTTGACACCGCAGGGATCGTTCAACCTTGAACGATCGGCCGCTGCCGCAACGTCCGATCGTTCAACATCGATCGATTCTGGGCCGCCGGCGGCGTTCAACCTTGAACGCCCGCGCTGGGGTCACCGCTGGTCGACACGACGCAAACCTACCGTAGCATGAGTAGGCCGAAGTGCACGAACTCGAAGGTAAGCAGCAACAGCAGAGACCGAGTGGCGAACGAGTTCGGCACATGGCACGCCGCGCTTTCGCGCATGGCACACCTGCGCGATCCGCCAATATATTACCAAGGCAAGCCGACTGGCTCAGACGGCGCCACCGCTCACGATTGCGCCGCACACGCAAGCGCTTCCGCGGCGCTCGGCGGTCGAGAAAGGGCTTTGAGTGCAAGACGGCCCCTTCCTTCGCCATCCAAAAGTTGCGCGCTCAACGCGGCAGCGCGCGCGAAGACCACGCGGATCGAAGGGGGCGCCAACATCCACGTCGAAGACAAAAGGAGGGCCCGGGGAGAGCGCGCGCGGCCCGGCCAACAAAACCCTGGTCATTGCCTCTGGAACCACGGAGAGCAGTCGCGCTCCAATGCAGAAGCTCGCGTAGGGAGATACCCAATCGACAACGCATCTTCTTCCGAAACTGAATATGCACCTCGCGCGTTGCCACCTTGGCTCTAGCCAAACGCGCGCGGGCCGGCGGGGACACGTCGATCGAATCAATCTTGCCCGTCGGAAAACCACGAAACTCCGCTCTGGCGACCCAGCCTGGGATCGGGGGGGACCGTCAGAGAGGCGAGGCTTCCAGGCATGACACGGGGCCATGATCGGGCGAATGTGAATCTTGCGGTTACTCCGATGGTAGCTCCAGCAACGATGAGATCCATCAAGATCGCCAGGGGAACGTCTACGCGCGCGCGATCCGGACGTTAACTCACGGGCCCTCGAGAGAACTGCGAGGCCCCGACAGGCCTGGCGAGCACCCTGAGGCCGATGGACTTCCGAGTAACCCTGCATACAGCACTCCGATTGACGTCCTGGACACGGTCGGGATCGGTCCCATAGGAGCAATGAGTGCGGTACACCGTGCACAAAAAAACACGGCCCCTACATAGTGGAAATTTGTGAATGCAGGGACGTGCCGACTCGCAGCGACGCGCTTCCACATGACCCTCGCGATGTCGACAGGTACGTCGAGCTCGTGCGTGACAATGGCGTGCGGGTCGTTCTTCCAGCGCGTACTGCGTCTCGTCCTGGGCAAGGTCTCTGCGCAGGGGTCCAGATCGGCGCGAGAGACGATCGGCGGCACGTGTACGTAGAACTTGATGCTGTATGTTGTCCACGAAAGCAGCGCGGTCGAACAGCATTGGTGTGCAGGCCAGCGCGAGCGGGGCCTCCACGGCGAGCGCGACCAGCTCCGCCTCGACGAAGTCAATGCACGAAGACTATGTGCTGAGGTGCTGCGGCACGCGGGTCCGCTGCGCGAGCATAGCTGGGCATATCCGTCGGGGACGCACTGACCCGGGTCAATCCCGACCCAGCTCAGTCAGGCCTTGCAGGATCCTGCGGAATCCTGCAAGATCCTTCACCCCTACGCGGCCCAATGCGACCCTGTCCCTGCAGGATCCATGTGGCCTTGTGATGGTGATGGTGATGGTGATGATGACCATGTCCTCGAACGACGACGGATCCTCAGATGGCCAGCTTCCACCGACTGCCTGCCAAGCTGGACCGGCCCCATCGAACGCCAAGAGAAGGCTTGCGGCTTGTACCCTGCTCGACAAGAACAAAACAAGGCGGCTGGAACAGCCAGCGCGCGACCGCGCCACAGCCAGCGCGCGACCGCGCCCGCCTAGAGGCCATCACCTTGCCACAAAATTACCCTGGCGAAGGGCCCAACCATACGATGTCGTGAATACCGCGTTGTGGGTACCGCTTTCGGTGGAGCTCCTTATGGGGCCACGAACCGTGTGAGGGGTGTGCCGAAATGGGCGTCGGGCGCATGCGGACCCTGCCACTGGGGCCTTCGGTGGAGCTCCCTATGGGGCCACGAACCGTGTGATGGGTGTGCGAAAATGGGCATCGGGCGCATGCGGACTCTGCCACTGGGGCCTTCGTCGGAGCTTCCTATGGGGCCACGAACCCCGTGAAGGGGATGCCGACATGGTTGACATGCGGAGGGCAGAGGCAGGAATGGGAGGAGGGGGAGGAGGCGGAGGAGCAAGAGAGGGAGGAAGGAAGGACGGAAGGAACGCGGGGCGCTGTCTCTCCAAAGCGAGGACCCAACACCACAGGATGGATGAGAATCAACGGCACGAGGGGGTCCCAAGTCGTTCTACGCAGCGACGACGGCACAGCGCAAACGCCACCCCCGCCCACTGCCCGCAGTCGGCACGCCCTTCGGCTCCCGAAGAGACATTTGGAGCCGCGGGCCTGGACACTCGAAACTTAGCTGTTCTCTCCCTGCAACAGTGGCAAAACAGCTGGTTTGTGCTTGAACTATCCCGGTGCCAACGTAGACGACAGTGTCCTGGCCCCTGGGAACCTCAACAGAACGCTCGGGACGGCTGCCCGCACCAGGGCCCTCCCTCACCGAAAGCAACACCGAATCCCAAGTCGAGTCGAGTGGCCCAAAAGGCTACGGCAACAACTCGCAGAACCCCCCACGCCACGGACCGTGGGTCGCAGACGCCCCTCGCCAGAGGGCAGAACCGCGTCGGAGACCCACGCGCGCAGGCGGGCCTGAGCCACCACGGGTAAGGTACGGTCAGCTGGGTCCTCCTCCTCCTCCTGCTCCTCCTCCTCCTGCTCCTCCTCCCCCTCCTGTTTCTTTCTGCTGCGTCTTCCCGCTCCAGGAGCCCTTGCGTGCCGGCCCTTGGTTTTTGTTCGCCCTTTGTGCCGCTCCTCCGCCCTCGGTCCGAGAGCGCAGCTGGTGCGTTGTGCCAAGGCTGCTCGGGGAGGAGGGGGAGGAGGAGGGGGAGGAGGAGGAGGAGGAGGAGGAGGAGGAGGAGGAGGAGGAGGAGGAGGAGGAGGGGGGGAGAGAGAGAGAGAGGGAGGAAGCGGAGAGGGGAGGTAGGGTAGGAGGCAACTACTGGGAGGTCTTCGTCGGGAGGACTGAGGAGAGTTAGGCCCCATCGGGGGGCTGTTGCGCCGGAAAGGGTCTCGGATCAAGCGGGATGAAGCCGTGTTAAGCGGGATTAAGCCGGATTAAGCGGGATTGGGCAGGGTTAAGCTGGATTCCGGACGGGGGCAAAATCAGAATTTGACCTCCCAGGAGTTGCATCCGCAGGCAGGGCCCGACGAATCGCTCGATATCGGCCGATTCCAAGCCACTGGCAGCGTTCCACCTTGCTCGCCCGCGCTGGCACCCTCGCCGCGTCGAGGCGGTACGCACCCACCGTGAGGTAGAAAGGGGGGAGAAGCGTGGAGGGCCAGGAGAAGCGTGGAGGGCCAGGAGAAGCGTGGAGGGCCAGGGGAGAAGCGTGGAGGGCCAGGAGAAGCGTGGAGGGCCAGGGGAGAAGCGTGGAGGGCCAGGGGGGAGAAGCGTGGAGGGCCAGGAGAAGCGTGGAGGGCCAGGGGAGAAGCGTGGAGGGCCAGGAGAAGCGTGGAGGGCCAGGGGGGAGAAGCGTGGAGGGCCAGGGGAGAAGCGTGGAGGGCCAGGGGGGAGGGCCAGGGGGGAGAAGCGTGGAGGGCCTCGAGATCTCGAGCAGAGGCTCGCCCGGGGAAAGCTGCCAGGCAGGGAGGCAAGAACCCACAGGGCTGTTGGCGATGCCATGCCCGTGCGCACGCACCAGCCCCGCCCAGGGGCCAAAAGGGGAGCGTGGGCAAAGGTATGGCCTCTGCAGGCCGCGTGGTTCGCCCATGCCTTACCCATTGGCGCCCAGAGCTGGAGGCAACCGTGAAGGGAATGGTACACCGCCGATCGCGGGCGTACCGTTAGGTCGGGCACGTCCCACCACAGGCGGAGTTTGGGCGAAAAACGAAGATACCCCAAACATATTCAAAACAAAAATCAAAAATGATCAAACTTATTCAAATAATCGACAAACAACAAAAAAACGTCCTGTGGAGGGACAGGCCCGACTTAAACGTACCGTCACCGGGAAACGGGCATGTGCAGGCCAGGCAGCAGAGGCGAGCAGCGTGGACACGAGGCGGAGGCGAGCAGCGGGAGCACAGCGCCGGCGGCGCTGCCGTCCTTTTGCGCAGCGCACGGCCGAGATGTCCTGTCTTTTCGGCCGGTGTCTCTGGCGGCCCCTGCTGTCGGGCTGTCTCTGCCCTGGCGTCTGGGGGGGAGCAGAGGAGCACCCCCCCGGCCACCGCCGCGGGCCCCCCCCCCCTCCCCAAAGAGAGGGG
>CAUYUJ010015677.1:244132-284132 GCA_963575745.1 Prorocentrum cordatum
TCTCTGCCCACGACGCTGCACCCCGCCCCCCCTCCCCCCCCTCAGCGCCCTCGAACGTGGCGACACGGGTCGCAGGCCACAGCACCCCCAGGCACGGCAATTCTGCGCAGGGGCTCGGTACCCCCTACGCCGCCCCCCCCCCAGGAACTCTCGAAGGTGGCGACAGGCGTCGCAGGTCGCACCGCCCCACCCCCCCACCACCCCAGACACGGCGATGTCTGATCTGATTACCCGGCTCGCTACCTGGGGAAACCAAAAGGTACCGATACTGCTACTCCCCGAACCTCTCCTGGGGCGCGTTCTGACCAGGATTACGAGGCGAATCCAGCGGTGGCGACGAGGGCCTCCCAGGAGGCCCAACAAGGGCAAACCGGGGCAAGGGTAGCGGTATGGGTACCTCTTCCTCCTCCGAGTACCCACTCCGCTGGCCCCCCGAAAGCCCCCGAAAAGAGCGACAGCGTCGCACACGGAAAGGTCTGGCATGAATGTTCGCCTGGGGGGCCCTCTATGCTGCCTGCCCCACGCGGAGCATGCAAGAGTGCCGACGGCGTCGCAGGCTCCCTGGTCGGCAAATACCCACTCCGTTGCCCCCCAGCAGCCGTCGAAAGCGGCGACGGGTTCGCACTCCGCAGACCCCTCTCAGGATGACGAGGCAGGAGACAAGCAGGAAGTATGGGGGCGCATGAGAAGAGGGGAGGAGGGAGAGGCGGGAGGAGAAGGAGGAGCGGGGACACCGAGATGCTCCCATCGAAGCAGGAGCCTAACAGAGAGCTGGGAAGATACCAAAAGCCTGGCAGACAAGACAACGACGTGCCGAAGGGTGGCGGAGCACCCATCGTCCGATCCCATCCTGCCACCCCTCCGCCTCCTCCTCCTCCTGCTCCTCGACTTCCTGATGCAGCCAACCCGCAGGATCAGGACGCACGATGAAGATGAGAAGGGCCCTGGAAGGCCATGTCGTGGCCAGCGAAAGCGGCCAACGATGGGCCGAAGGGGATGGATGCAAGGGTAACCTCGGGAAGTTTGTCCTTACTATGCGGGCTGACTGTACACCCCCCACCCTGTCACACCACATGACGTGTGTTCGTGGTCTGGGCCTGGCGTTTCGCTGACTTACCACCGCGCCACTTGACTGAAACTGTAGATATCCTAACATCACAAGAATGGAGGGCCAATCGTTTCAAGTATATGACTCTCGCCTTCCTCAAAGTCCATGTCCCGAACACCCAACCGTGCAACAGTTATTCGGTTGGAGGGCATCTTCGTTTCAAAATGGTGATCTCGAAAGTGTGCAACCATAACACGGATGAGGACATGTACCCCTTGAGAACGGGGCTATCGCTCGGCATGTCCTTGTTTGAAAATGTCAGCTGACCGAGTCGCGCTCGATCGGCTAGACCCACCAGGCACTCATCATCACCAGCATCATCAGCAGCATCAGCATCATCGTCACCATCATCATCATCATCATCATCATCATCATCAAGGCGGGCTCAGAGATTGAAACACAGCGTTTCATTTTGTTTCGCTCCAGTCTCCCGCCTTCAGGCCCCAGGACCATACCCGTGATGGCGTCCAGTGTGGGCGACCCCGCGCAGCTGCGGGCGGCCTGCGCCTGAATGGGCACACGGACGTGGCGGATTGTGCACTGGAACCCGCTCCATTTCCACTACGACAGGCAGCAGGACATCAGCCACGAGCTCAAGGCGCAGGACATCGTTGGCATCATAGGTACCAAGATCAAGTCATCGGGCACACAGAATGAGTTCATGACAGACCAGCCGAACCATTTCGCGATTCACTGGGGCTGGGCAAAAGGAGCTGGCATCAGCAACGCTTGCGGAGTCAGTGTCATGCTCAACAAGAGTATGTTCAACAAGAACCACATCCGACACATATTTCAAGTACCCAAATATCTATGGGGACGAGTTGGAGCAGTCAACATCGAGAGGGGCAGCGACAGATTTGGATTAATCTTGGCGTATTTTCCACCCAAACCGTCGGCGACGGCCAAGCGAGCACAACACATGAAGACCGTCGAGCGCATTTTGGCTTTTATTCACAATGTGATCAGTCAAATGGGACACAGGTACTTACCATTCATTTTCACAGACTTGAACGATACCCTGCAATGCGAGGAGCCTCATATTGGAGCATTTGTTTCGGATCGACGCCGACTTAGACTACAGGCAAACCTCCTGCCAGCTTATCTTCAAGCATGGGATATGCAGGCTGTAAATACTCACGCGAATCTTGGAGACACATGGTTCGGCGCACGAGGCGAATCCAGCCAGATCGATTACTTATTTGCTCCACTGCATCTGCCAGGTGTACAATCAAGCTGCCTACTTCATTATAGCGCTCGGCGACTACAACTACACAACTCCGTGGGAAAATGGGACCACATCCCGATTCAGTTCAAGTTCGAGATGCCCGAGGCCCCGCTACCGAAGCACGATATTTCACGCCAGATTAGCAAAGAGGCTATGAGTGCAGCCCTTCAACGAGGATGGCTTCAACGTGACTACATTGAGAAGGTAGAGGCCAAGCTCGGCTCCCTCGAACAAGACATTGACAAAGCATATGAAGATACAAACCTTGAGAGGATCTATGACTGTATGATTGGTGCCCTCAACTCCAGTGCTGCGGAGATCTTCACCACAAGCCCGTACTACACTGAGGATCACAAGGAACGATTACGACAGCAAGCAGATCTACTACAACAACGGCGTGATGCACGGCAACGGCTTGGAGATCAGGACCCAGATGCCGAGGACAACATCTTCCGCATCACGATGCAGCTTACTCGACTGTCACGACAGATACGCAAGCACAAAAAGAAGTACCTCGACCAGCTACAAGAGCAACGATGTGAAGCCTTCAAAGAAGCTGCCAAGATGAAGGACTGGTATTCTATGCATCGAATTTCCAAGACTTCTTGCGGGTGGTGGGCGTGGACCACGAGGCCGAGTGTATCGAGCTGCCGCGGCCACGGCTAACGTTCACTATTGGATCGACCGAATGGCCAAGACAGGCCCTGAAGGGGGATGCCGAGCAAAAGAAATTCCACAAGCAGATCTGCCGCCACAGACTCGACAAAGATTACCACCATCTGCCGAACTTTATGAGCAAGCGCGCGACGATCTACGCGGACTACAGAAAACTATTGGCTCTATACGTTTGTGGAGAGCATGGCCATCACACAGTGCGCCTGCCGAATGTTTTCGTATGATGTTGAGGCCGGGAGCTATTAACAAAAGAGTTGTTGACAAATCGAAGCAAGGGGTTGGCTACAAAGAGGACAACGAGAAGATCCGCGTCCCCCACTTCAGCCTCACGCTCTTTAAGCTGCTGCTGTTAGTCCGACTTACCAACACAGCTCCAGAAGGCTGGCACCGAGCAAACGCCGCCAGGATCAGAACCGCTGGCAAGGAACGCATCATTATGGTCATGTGCAAGCTTGGGCACGCCTTCTTCAAACATCTACGACTTTCGGCCCCAGAGAGGCAGGAGCAGAACTGGATGCACGGAGGACTCACACAGCGACGCCGTGAAAGCGCAGTTCTTGTTCAACAAATCGCAAGCTGGCGACTGCTTCAAGGGGGCTTTAGTCACATCACGCGCTTTCATGACGCCACCAATGCATTATATTCCATCGACCAGCCTGAACTACTCCAAACAGTCGAGCTACTTGTACGGCCTGAAGATGCAGAGCTCGCACGAGAAAGAATTCAACGAGCCACCTTCACCTTCCACGATGCGCCTGGCAGATTCTTCCGAATGGGTTGTGGCTGTTTACCTGGTGATACTTGGGCAGTCGACGTCTTTGTCGCTACTTACGCTCGCACTGTGGAGGCAGCGCACGACCAGAACCTGGTGGACGACCTGGTCTACATGCTCACGGCGCAGTCGCCAGTCACAGGCGATGAGACACAGCTGAAGGTCACTGGCTTTGTGGACGACCTGGCCGACAAGTTTTTGGCACCGAACACCGCCACGGCCAGAACCGCAGGAGTTGCACAGAACAAGATGATCGACGCAGGCTTGAACAATATAGGCACCCACCAGAACATCAGCAAGCAAGTCAACATCTACTACGGCGTAGGCAAGGGAAGCTACAGCGACGCGATCCAGATCAACAACGGGTGCATCCTACAAGGCAAAACAACGACGGTCGCCAGGTACCTCGGCCCGCGCCTCACCAACACGTTCACCATGACGGCGGAGATCGAGCAGCGCATCATTGCGGTCGAGAGGGGTTGGTCGCAGCTTCGCAAGTTCTGGACATCCGACACGCCATTTCGACTACGACTGAATATTTTCAAGTGCCAAATTCTCAACAGTGCTCTCAGTGGGCTTGAAGTATGGGCACGGAAGTACACGCCATTGCGAAAGAGCGACTTAGCCGATATCAAGTCCCGGGTGGTCAAGTACGGCCGCGTGCTGCTCAACGGGACGGCCAGCTACGACGATGATCACGTCCGTCAGATTCCTAGTGTGTACGTTCTTCACAAGCTGCAGGTTGCCCCGCTTTTTGTTGAACTACGAATTCGCCGCATCAAGTGGATGCAGCAGATGGCTAGAACACCACAAGTATCTGTTCAGCCGCTCGCAGCTTTGTTTGGCCACATGAGCTTCGAAAAGGAACCTACCATCCTCCCCAATGGCCTCTTAAACTGCAATGCGAATCCCTGGGCTCTACAGTTCTCCGAGGACCTCCAAGCGCTCCGAGTTAGTGATGATTGGGACGACCTCCTGAGCGAAACAGATGGGAACATCTTGGACCTTTTGAGGCACGAGAAGTTTGGCGAGCTAGACCCCACCGTCTTGAGGGCACACTTTCGCACGCACATCGAGGAGTACAGGGAGGAGAAGAAGAGGGGGAACGAGGAAGGAGGAGTATATCGATGTCCTGCTCTGGGGGTGGATGGGGTACCATGCCAAATGACGTTTGCAACCCAGCACGCGCTCACCAAGCACCTCACGCACACGAAGACGGGCACACACGGAGTACGACACGTAGCACGGCTTATGGCAGTCAACAATCAATGCATTGCATGCTCTACGATATTCAAAAGCAAGGCTGTCGCCAGCAATCATATGCGCACGAGCTTCCTGAAGGGTTACTGTATTCCTGATCGGGCCCGCTCGGGCCTGGAGATCCACGAAACCACGCTCTCGGAATGCCCCATATGTGATCAACAAGTTGACTCAACAGAACATCTACGTTGGCATTTACAGCTCGAGCATCTTCCAGTATTGCTTCCCAAGCACGAGATCACGTTAACAGATTGGGAGTTCGACTGCGAGCTGCATGGCCGAGTGGAGCGGACTACTCATCGCCCCGAAGAAGGAGGCTCGCGGCGCCGAGTCCGCGGAAGGAGCCCCGCCAGGCAAGAAGGCGAACACCGACAACGCCGCCTCCGACCAGAGGCTGCTGAGGCAGCTAGAGAGCAGGATGCGCACCCTAGAGTTCGAGATGCAGGTAACCAAGTTCTTCAACAACGACGCCCAGATCATATGCAACATGGTGGACCTTCAGAAGCATTACGACACGCAAGTCAAGCAGATCGGAGGCGGTCACAAGCTGGGGAGCCCCCATCTACATCTTTTTGGCAGCATTCTGAGCGATATCGAGAGCTTCTTCACCAAGGGCGTCTCCCCCGACCTCCAGGGCTTCCAGTTCCTCGCCGAGCGCCTGAAGCTAAACATAGAGGTCTCGAAGGACCCGATTTTGATCGAGGAGTGGTGCAAGGTATGTGGATACAGCAAGACATTCGACGGCAAGAAGACGCGCCTGACCCTGGACTTGCGCGGACAGGTAGTGGTAGGCAGCAACGCGGACGTGGCCAGGGAGTTATTCCAAAAGGCAAAGGAGGAGCACGAGCTGGGAGAGATCCACACGCACCCCCTCGAGGTCGCGTTCCCCCTCCCCGCGAGATCCAAGCTGATGACGCTCAACCACGCCTTCGCCACCATCCTCAGGGGCATGGGCGCCGACGGCAAGCAGGGCCGCGCCCCGAAGGGCAATCTAGTCAGGAAGATCGGAGGCAGCAACAACAGGAAGTGAGTGAACATGACGTAGCAGCCCGCGTGAGCCTAGCTGCGGAGGCCGCAGCGGGCGATCACCCCCCTGAAGACTTCGAGGCAGATGAGGAGGCAGCAGGATTTTTTGGATTCTGACCTAGGAGCCTAGACAACGACGACACGAGGGCCCCTCAGTTTTAACCCTCACTTTTTCTGCCCTTCCTCTCCTCGGTGAAATCCAGGAGGCCGCAGCGTGTGACGCGTCCAAGCGACGTGGCCCAGGCGACCAGACACCGTTTCCAGAAGCTTTCTTGTATCGGGGTTGCCGAGTGGGTGTTGAAAATCATCATCATCATCATCACCATCATCATCATCATCATCATCATCAGCAGCATCAGCATCAGCATCAGCATCAGCATTAGCATGATCATCATCATCAGCAGCATCATCACCATCATCATCATAATAATCATCATCATCATCATCATCATCATCATCATCATCATCATCATCATCATCATCATCATCATCATCATCATCATCATCATCATCATCATCATCATCAGCATCATCGTCATACTCATCATCAACATCATCAGCAGCGGCAGCATCAGCATCAGCAGAGGCATCAGCATTAGCAACATCATCATCAGCATCAGCATCATCACCATCAGTCTCACCATCATCATGATCATATCATGATGATGGCCAAGCTCATCATCATCGTCATGATCAGCATCATAGTCATCATATTCATCATCATCGTCATCAGAATCAGCATCGTCATCCTCATCCTCATCGACGTCAGCATCAGCATCATCATCATCATCGTCATCAGCATCAGCAGCAGCATCATCATCAGCATCAGATGCGACATCGGTATCACCATCATCATAATCATCATCAGCAGCAGCATCAGCATCATCAGCAGCATCATCGGAATCGTCATCATCATCAGCAGTATCATCATGTGCAACAGCATCCTAATCATAAGCGTAATCATGATCAGCATCATCATCATCATCATCAACATCATCATCCTCATCATCGTCATCAGCATCACAATCACAGTCATCATCATCATGATCAGCAGCTTCAGCATCAAAAACACCATCATCATCATCATCATCATCATCATCATCATCATCATCATCATCATCATCATCATCATCTTCAGCTCCATATCCATCCATATCCTCATCATCTGCATCCTCCTCCTCCTCGCCGACGCCGCCGCCGTCGTCATCGTTGTCGTCGTCGTCGTCAACATCGTCAGTGCCTTCGTACACCCTCCTCCTGTCTGCCTCCCACCAAGCTTGGCCCCGAGGAGCCTCTCTAAAGGGCGCGCCCTGACCGGCAGCGGCAGAGCGCGGAAAACGCGCGACCTGCAAAACACGACCCCGCCCCCGGGAACCCGGTCGGCGGGAGGGGCGAGCGCTCGATGTTCGTTCTTGGGGCCTTCCTGTAGCTGCTGGCTCCACTGGTGCGTCCAAAATGCGTCGAACGTCCGTCGACTGGAGTCGAGCTTGAGTCGATCCTGAGTCGAACTTGAGCCGAACTGGCGTCGAACTGGCGTCGAACCAGAGCCGAGCAGATCCGTGTGGTGGGCTCCATGGCGGTCCCCGTAACGAGCATCCAGCGAACGGTGGGAGGCGGGCCGCGAACGGGGGGAAACCCACTTGGCGAGGCGAGCCGCGCGAGCGCGAGACTGCTGCGGGGCCCAGGCGGGCGCCCTTCCGGCCCCGGCGCGGGAGCCTTCGGCAGTCGGCCCGACGGAGCCGTGGAGGTCCGGGGGAGGGGAAGGAGCAAAGGGGGGAGGAGGAGGGGGAGGGAAGGGAGGGAGGGGGGGGGAGGAGGAGGAGGAGGGAAGGGAGGGAGGCAGGGGGAGGGGGCGGGAGGACGACGAAGAAGGAGGGGAGGGACGACGACGAGCAGCAAAAGGAAGGGGGGGGAGAAGGGAAGAGCGGGGGGCAGTGAGGAGCGCGCGCCGCGCACGACTACGGAAGCGAGGGGCAGCGTACTGCAAAGTTCGCGGCTGCGGTAGGAAAAGCGCATGCGTCGTCGGCGCAGGAGGAGGAGATGTGCAGATGACTTCAAGACCATCCTCCTCCTCCTCCTCCTCCTCCTCCTCCTCCTCCTCCTCCTCCTCCTCCTCCTCCTCCTCCTCCTCTTCTTATTCTTATTATTAGTATTATCATTATTCTTATTAGTATTATTATTATTATTATTATTATTATTATTATTATTATTATTATTATTATTATTATTATTATTATATTCATTATTAGTATTATTAGTATTATTATTATTAGTATTATTATTTGTATTAGTATTATTAGTATTATTTTTATTATTATTAGTAGTATTAGTAGTATTATTAATATCATCCTTATTATTATGGTTGTCAGTATTAGTGATATGCTTATTATGATTAGTATTATCATGTTTCTTAGTATTAGTAGTCGTCTTCATATGGCTAATACTACTCGTTATTTTCTTGTTCCTCCTCCTCCTCCTCATCTTCCTCCTACTGCTCCTCCTCCTCCTCCTCCTCCTCTTCCTACTCCTCCTCCTCAGAGCGCAAGGCGAATGGCAAAAAAGGCGACAAAAAAGGAGGAGGAGGCAAAGAGCCCCCCTAAAAAAAGCTGGAGACCACCATGGCTCCGATATATGTGCGTACATATATATATATATAGAGAGAGAGATATTATGTATCAGGGAGGAGAGATGGGAGGAGGGAGGCAGAGGAGGAGGGGGGGCGAAAGGAAGGATGGGGGAGGACCAGCAGGAAGAGGCAGGAGGAGAGGGGAGGAGGACGATGAGGACGAGGAAGAGCAGGAGAGGGGAAAAGAGAGGGGGGTGAGGAGGCCAAGGACGACTTGGGCGCGAATTAGTGAGGGGGGCAATCAATGGGGGGGCAGCGAGGGCTGCAGAGAAGGAGCTTTTTGGGGCCCCGAAAAAGGGCCATTGAAGGACCCGGTCGGGGGGGGCCTTCAGGGCCCGAAAAGGGCATCTGTCCCCCCCCCCATGTTATCGCCCACCATTAGTTCGCGCCCAGACGATAACGAAGACGAGGAATCCTGCACAGGCGCGCGCGCACTCGCGCGCCCGCATGCCCACGCCCGCTATGGAGCGCCAAACGGCGGGGTCGCACGACCGTGAGCCCAGGAGGGGCGGCCAAGAGCTCCGCAGCAGACGTGGCATCCCTACCCCGTGCGAGCCGCGGCGGGCTGGTCACCATGTTTGGAAGAGGCGGAAAGCGGTTCCTTCCCCGAGCAATCCTTGCACTTAGGGGTTCTGACTTATTTGACTTAAAGAACTAGGTTTAGGTCGGGCATATCCTCCTACAGGCGGATTTTGGACAAAAAATTGAACATTGTCCAAAAATGCCCCAAGATCCTCAAACGTAATCGAAGAACCGTCCCCAGGCTGTTTTTTACTATTTTCAGCTATTCCTCCTGTAGGGGGACGTGCCAGACTGCAAAAGCTAGGTGGGTGTTCTAAGTGTTCGCCACGTTGCCACCCGCGCCGCCGCGTGGGCGGCCCGCCGCGCTGGAGGGGTTGACCGAGGTTACGCCGAGGTGCCGCCCGCGCCGCCTCGTGGGCGCCCCATGTCCAGAGCTTACACGAAATAGCTGTCGCCACGCAGCTCACGCCGCAGAGCTTGCACCACACAGCTTACCGAGCGCAGCTCACATGGCATGACTGAGGCCCGATAGGTTCCGCCTCGAGTTCACGCCGCCTGGCTCACACGGCACAGCTTACACCGCACAGTCTTCACCTCCATTGCCTACACCACATCACGTACACCACATCGGTTTCACCACAAAGCTCACAGATGTCACTTCATAGCGTAAACCGCAAAGCGTTTTCCTTTCACTGTGCTATGGGGGGGCACTGTTTGGGCCCAGGGATGGCTAACACTTGTGTATGCGTCGTCTTCATCAATGTATATATAATGCACGTACAAATATACATATATATATATATATATACATATATATATATATATATATATATATATATATATATGTGTGTGTGTAGATCCGCCACCGCGTTTGCAGCGGGTGCTGTGCGTCGGGCCCGGTTGCATTTGACGAAGCCATAATGAAGCTCCCCCGACGCATGGTGCCCAAGATGCGCGCATGATCGCGACCCACGTCCCTGCGTCGTTGGCCCTCCGGGCAAGGCAGGGCCCCAAATACAAAAAAACAGGAGAACAACAAAAAAAAAATAGGGAAGGGGGCCCGTGGCCTCTCCACTCATCCCCTCCCGCCCCCGGCGGCCCCCCGAGCACGGTGGCGGCCAGGGGAATCCGCCGACCCCTTGGGGTTCATCGGCGTGTGAAATCTTCCCCCTCCCCAAGCCCCTCCCCCGGGAGCCCGGTCCGGTCGATTTGGACGGGGGGGGGGTCCGGCCAAATTCCCTGATTCCCCCGATTCCCCCGATTCCCCCGGGGGGTCATCCGCTCCTGAAAATCCTGCACGGACCCCTCCGGTGGCCTCGAAATGGCCCCGGGACGCCAAACGAGCGCTCCAAGACGCCCGAGGTGGCCCAAAGACGGGCTACGAGGCCTCCTAGACGGCACAAGAGGTCCCCACGAGGCCCCAAGAGGCCTCCAAGATGCGCCCCAAGAGGGTCCCCTGACGCAAAAAAATGCTCATTCCCTCCGTTAAACGTACATTTTTCACAAGTTCGCCTTCTGGGTTTTCCGATGTTCCCAGACGGCCCAAGAGGCCCCCAAGACCGCCCCAAGACGGCCCAACAAGCCTCCAAGAGGGCCCCAAAATAGCCCAAGAGGGCCCCAAGACGGGCCAACAGGCGTCCAAGACGGCCCAAGAGGGCCCCGAAAACAGCCCCAAGAGCGCTCCAGGAGCGCTCCGAGTGGCCTCCAAGAGAGCTCAATATGGTCCCAGACGGTCCAAGAGCGATCAAAGACACCGAAGACGGCCTCCAGACGGCCCAAAATGCCCCCAAGAGGCCCCGAGAAGCATCCAAGATGCGCCCCAAGAGGGCCTCTAGACGCAAAAAGTGGGCCCGCTCCCTTCCTAAAACGTATAGTTTTCACAGTTTCGCCTTTTGGGCTTCCCGACGCTCCCGGACGGCCCAAGAGGCCCCCAAGACCGCACCAAGACCGCCCAAGAAGCCTCCAAAAGGGCCCCAAGACAGCCCCAAAGGGCGCCAAGACGGCTCAAGAGGCGCCGAAGACGGCCCAAGAGAGCCCCGAAGACGGCCCCAAGAGCGCTCCAGGAGCGCTCCAAGTGGCTTCCCAGAGAGCTCAACATGGTCCCACACGGTCCAAGAGCGATCGAAGACACCCGAGATGGCCTCCAGCTGGCCCAAGACGCCCCCAAGGGGCTTCCAAGATGCGTCCCAAGAGGGTCCGTGGACGCAAACAAATGTTCCTTTCCTTCGTAAAACGTAGAATTTTCACAAATTCGGCTCGTGGGTTTTCCGGCGCTCCAAGGCGGCCCAAGAGGCCCCGAAGACCGCCCCAAGACGGCCCAAGAAGCCCCGAAGACAGCCCCACGACGGCCCAAGATGGCCCCAAGACGGCCCAAGAGGTCCCCAAGACGGCCCAAGAAGGCCCCAAGACGGCACCAAGAGGGGCCCAAGAGGGCAACCAAACATTCAAAAATCTAGCTTTCCGCCCCCACGAGCCCCAGGGGGCCCCAAGAGTGCCCCAAGAGGCCGCCAGAGGCCCCCAAGAGGCCACCAAGACGCCCCAAGGAGCCACCAAGAGGCCCCCAGGAGGCCTCCAAAAGACCCCCAGACGCTTCCGCATTGCGAGCCGTCAAGCCAACTGCAATGCACTCCGCGCATGCAGCCTTACTCTTCCTCGCGACGTGCTCACAATCTTGCTCAGGGTTAATGTGCTGCTGCTACGCGAACTGTTTCGTGCGCGCTGCGAACGTCAACAGCCTCTTTACCCGTTTCGACTCATCTGCCACATCTTTCGCGGTGATGCTTCGCTGATGACAGCTTGCGCACGCTACTCTTGCTCCTTTCGTCTTCCGGTGCTCCTCCACTTGGTTCCGGGTCGAAAGGCCGACCTCCCAGAAGGACACCCCGCACCCGGGTGCACAGCACGCAAGGCGCCCGCAAAACACGCCCCAGACCACCGGCATCACGCAAACATTTGGACCCCCCACGTATCTGCCACCACCCGCGCGCGACACCGCACCCTCACACAAGACGCCGCTGGCCAGAAACTCCTGGCCTCGCAACAGTCACAGAAGGGGTCGGCGGATGTGGCGCAAGCCTGTAGAATCTAGAATATCCTTTGGCCTCCATGGGCCTCCGGGTGCCTCCTGCGACCTCCTGAGACTTGCTGCGGCCTCCTGGGACCTCCAGGGGCCTTCTGTGCTTCCTGGCGCCTCCTGGGGCGATGTAGGCCCTCCTGGGACGTCCTGGGTGTTCAGAGCGCTTCCAGGGCCTTCTGGGATCTCCTGGGGCCTCCTGGGACCTCCTGGGACCTCAAGGGCCGCCTGGGGCCTCCTCGGACGTCCTGGTGCCTCCTGGATCCTCCTGGGTCCTCCTGCGACTTCCTGAGGCCTACTGGGCGTCCTGCGGCTTCCTGGGGCCTCCTGTGACATCCTCACGCCTCCTGGCGCCGCTTCAACCCTCTAAGGCTTCTTAATGCTTCCTGAGTCCTCCTGGAGCCTCCTGGGACCCCCGGTAGCCTCCTGGGAACGCCTGGGGTCGCCTGGCGCCTCCTGGGGCCATCCGGAGGACCCAACCCTCTGGCTTAGTGGTTGGTTCAATCCCGGCGTCGATTCGTGGTTTCGGGCCGTTTCGGGACCCAGGAATGTCGAAGAAGAGCCCGCTCTGAGAAACCAGTCCCAGAGAAGGGTTCGAGAGTCCTGGGGGACGGACTCACAAATCACGACTTCGGAGGTATGGGAAATACCAGTGGGAGGTCCCGAAAAAAAGTAGAGGGGGAGAGGGGAGGAGGGGTCCAAGGAGCAGACGGAGGAGACGGAAGAGGAGGAGGAAGAGGAGGAGGAGGAGGAGGAGGAGCTGGAGACGCTCGTGGTGGTGGTGGTGGAGGGAGAGGGAGGGAGAAGGGAAGGAGGAGAAGGACGAGGAGGCCGAGCCAGCGAGGAAGAAGGACGCAGGCAGAGCGAGGGAGGACCAGGGATGAGGGAGAGGGAGCGGAGGACCAGCAGGTAACTTGATCCTCCTCCTCCTCCTCCTCCTCCTCCTCCTCCTCCTGCTCCAACTCCACGTCATTGTTAGGTTAAGCAATGCCCCTCCCTCGGGTTGCCCAGCTGACCGCGGTCGCACGAACCTCACACCTCTTGCGTGTCTCCTACGCTTGTGCCGCGCTCGATGAGCGCGCGTGAGACGTGTTGAGATTGGCGGTTCGCCCGCTGCCCCCCCCCTCAAGCTCCTCATCATCGCCCTCCTCCTCCTCATCCTCTTTTGACGACGCTGATCAGTTGGATTACGTCCAGGGACTTCAACTCCAACTCCAGCTCTCTTGACCTCAATCGGACTTCAATCGGCATGAAATTGCAGCGTCTGGACCCTCCTTATCCCTCTCCCTCATCCTCATCGCCCTGCGCGCCTTCCCCGTCGCAGATCTTCCCCCTCCTGGCTCTCCACGCCCTGCTCCTCCTCCTCCTCCTCCTCCTCCTCCTCCTCCTCCTCCTCCTCCTCCTCTTCGTCTTCTGATTATTATTATGCTTAGCCGTATTATTAGTGGTATCAGTCTTCGTATTATGTGTTGTGGTATGCGTCTTGTTATTAGTCTTCGTCTTCGTAGTAGTATCATTAGTCGTAGTATTAGTATTCGGTTTCTTAGTAGTCGTCTTCTTATTATTATTATCATTCGTATTAGTCGTATTATTAGTCTTCTTGTTATTAGTAAGATGATTCGTCTTCTTATTCGTAGTCGTCTTCTTCGTCTTCTTCGTTTTCTTCTTATGCGTCGTTTTATTCTTAATATTATGTTTATTCGTCTTATTCGTATTCGTCGTCTTATTCGTAGTAGTATTCGTCGTATTCGTCTTATTCGTCTTAGTACTATTATGCTTCGTCGTCTTAGTAGTGTGATTATTCTCGTTAGTCTTACAAGTATTAGTAGTATTATTAGTCTTCGTAGTAGTATGCTTATTATTCGTATTATTATTATTCTGAGTATTAGTATTATTCGGTTTATTCTTATTAGTCTTAGTCGTAGTGGTGTTATTATTGTTATTCTTATTCTTATTATTATTATTGTTATTCGTGTTATTCTTCTTATTATTCCTCCTCCTCCTCCTCCTCCTCCTCCTCCTCCTCCTCCTCCTCCTCCTCCTCCTCCTCCTCCTCCTCCACCTCCTCCTCCTCCTCCTCCTCCCTCCTCCTCCTCCTCCTCCTCCTCCCTCCCTCCTCCTCCTCCTCCTCCTCCTCCTCCTCCTCCCTCCTCCTCCTCCTCCTCCTCCTCCTCCTCCTCCTCCTCCTCCTCCTAGGGGTCGAGGGTCCCCTCGCGCCCGGCAGGGAGCCCGCGCCGCGCCCGCGCGTGCGCGATTGGCCCCTGCGCTGTCGCGGCGTCGCTGCCGTGGCCTGGCCGCCTGCGCCCTGGGTCGTTCTTGGCGGTCGGCGCTGCGCGGCGGCAGCGCCCACGGGGAGGCCGCGCTCGCCATCCCCGTCGTGGCATCGACGGCTCAGCAGAGCCCGCAGCACTTCAAGGCGCTTCCTACGCGTTGAAGCCGCCTGATGTCTGCCCGTAGAACATCACGGATCCAGCCCGCCTCAGCTCATGGCTAGCCGGCCCAGTTGGGACAAAAATGGCGGGAAGGTGGACCCGCGCTGGCTACTCGCCAGTGCGGGTATACCAGGAAGTTGGCGAGCAACGAGCGGTGCTACATGTGCGGACGGGGCAGGGCTGGCAAACCCGATCCAGCAGCGGCTCCCGACCGCCGTCCAGCGCGCTCACCCGCGCCACGCAGGCCCAGCAGGTCTCGACCTAGCAGGGCCCGTGGTGACCGCTCACGAGCGGAAGGGGGGGCCAGCGGACGAACCGCCCACGATGTCAAAGAGGCCGCCCAACTGCGTGATGTGGTGGCCGAAGTTCAGAAGAGTGTCGAGACCAAACGCACCGAGTTGCAGCAAGCCGAGGGTGAGCTCAGCGCGATCAGCTCTGAAGTGCAGGTCGCGCGCGCGGCTGCCCTCGCCAGGCCAGCGCTGTCCCCGACACCGACATGGATGATGCCTTGGAGCGGCTGGGGAAGATTGCCCAAGCGGCTCCGTCGGTCACGACGGGAAACGAAGGGACTTACATCACCTCCCTCACGCGTCAGTTCCAGGAAGTGGTGGCCAGCGTGGCTAAGCAGAGGTCTGCGTCGTCACGGACAGCACCTCAGGCCGCAACGGCAGCGCCTGCACCAGGGACGCCAACGTCATGGGATGTTGCTATTCCACCAGAAGATCGAGAACCTCCTGAAAGCGGTGACAGCAGCACTGGAGTCGGCAAGTGAGCTACAATATAAGTCGTACCTTCAGTGGCGTGCAGGGTTTCTCTGGACGCCGCCAATCGCCTTCTTCGATCGCATGCCACGTCAATCGAGACAGGGGGCCATTTTCAACTACCACGAGTATCAAGCTGGAAAGCGTAGTCACACAGGTGACAGTTTTGGTGCTCCGACGCGTCTGGCACGTGGAACTACGATAGGGTCGCCGTGCGTCGCCACAGGGCTACCACGTCCGCGCTCGAGACCACCCACGGGTAGGTCTGCCCCCCCGCAAGGGTTGTTAGGCGCGCGAGGTGGCACTTCCCCCTCGAGCGTGGCTTCCGCGCGCGGTCGCCCCGACGGGGATGCTATGACCTGGCGCGACGGTAGCGTTGTGGCGGGGCGCGGTCGGCCCTCAGCACTACACCGTCATGACACTGCAGTTTTGGTCGAGGATACATTCAGTCAACTTGCATACAGTCTGGCACTCAGCTACTGGCTCGCGACGGATCTGGGGCACCGCATGTGCTCGCAGGGCTGCCACAGCCACGCTCGAGACCGCCGACGGATGGGTCTGCCTCCCGGACAGGGTCGTTAACCACGCGCGGTGTCATTTCCCCCGCGAGCGCGGCCTCCGCGCGCGGCGGTCCCGACGGGGGCAATCGCGCCACGCGTGGCGGTTGTGCTGTGGCGGGGCGCAGTATCTCACAAGAACTACATGGTCCACCTGCGGTAGACACTGCAACGTTGGTCGAGGGTGGCGAGCACAACGATTGCTGTCAGCCCTGAAGCATGTCGCCTGATGCGAAGTTGTGTCAGTCGACACTCGGCGAGCGGGTGGTCCACTCCTACTTGCTGGCTTCTCGGCCAGAGACGTTCCAGATAGCTCCGATGCGCACTTCAGGACTTTGCCGAGTGGTCAGCCGTGGACAGTACTTGGAACCGACCTCGACTCACACGATGGATCCGACCCCTGCTGCACACGACCTGACAGTCAAGGAAGGTGGCACTTCTGGGGCGCCCAGCAGCTCAAAAACGGACGCACCACTTCAACGAGGGTCCACCATCACGCTGCCTGAAGTTCAGGCGGCTAATCAGGCGGCTCACGTCGCCACGCGCGCTGCAGGTCAGGGCGCCCCAAAGACGCGACAACGCGCCGGGAAGCGTCGGGCCCTGATGCGAATGGCCTCGTTCAACAGCTCTGGCTGGCCACAGATGCAGGACTTCCTGGAGCGCGCACGCCACCTGCCAGCGGTGGCAGGACAAGAACTTCACCCACACGGACATCGGCGCCTTCTCGCCGAGGAGTGGCGTCAGAAGAGGGGCTGGCAGGCGTTCTTCTCGGACGCCATCCTGAGCGACGCGGGCCAGCCCATCGGAAGGGCGGGCCCGTTCATTCGTAAGCACATCACTGTGGCACCGCTGTCAGCAGTTTCCACCACGCATACTTGGGTGCCGAGAAGGCACCAGGGCGCCGAATAGGAACCTCCCCCTTTTTTGACCTTGGCGACGGGCCGGCAGCTGACTACTGCGGCCGTGCGGCAAGGCCACAATAAATTCACCACCGCAGGAGGCGCCTAGGCACGGCAGCAACCTGCGGGCACACAGCAGCCACAAGCACCACGCATTCTGCAGTCGCATGTCAACGACCCAGGCATCATGTTTGCCAAGGGCAACACACATGCATCTGCGCGCACCTGGGCACACCTCATAGACTCCATGGGCGGCCGCGGTCGGGATGGCAGGCCGCGCGCGCGCATCAGCAAGCAAATGCACAATGGCACTATACACCTGCTCACACGCATAGCTGCGCAGCCCATGCGTACCCACCCGTACCTGCTGCAGTTCCTCTGTCATTTCCTCGGGAAGACCGCGCGAAACAAGGAGTTTCGCCTTGCGGGAGCGCGTGCCAAGTCCTTTCGAAGGTGGATCCGCACCTGTTTAACGACCAAGTCAGGCGCCGCGCACAGATGGACGCAGGGCTGGCAGCTGTCAACAGTTGAAACTGGATATGGGGTCTCCAGTTTTTGCGGGCGACGTCGTCACCTCGCAGAGGGCCTCTTTGGGCAAGATCTGGGGCGGCCTTGGCGAGGCCCCACTCGACCCCGATGACAGATTGTTCCAGAATCACGACGGAGGCCTCCTCAGGGACATGGGCGGCATGACCCGCAACGGCCCGCAGCACCCCCCAAAAAAAAATCCCCGAGCTGAGGAAAGCCGCCTTAAGGTTCTCATCGAGCACGGCGGTGGGGGCTGATAGGTTTCGCCCGAGGCACTGGGCCATCCTCTCGAATGACGCGCTTCCCCCTCCTCCACCTGTGCGAAACATGGGGGCCATGGCCGGAACGAATTCGGAAGGTTCATATTATATTATTCTCTATACCTTCAGGGGGGCATCGCCCCATTGCACTTCTTAACTCGGTGCATCGGCTCCGGGGGAA
Organism: Prorocentrum cordatum; assembly: GCA_963575745.1. Lineage (NCBI taxonomy): Eukaryota > Dinophyceae > Prorocentrales > Prorocentraceae > Prorocentrum > Prorocentrum cordatum. The sequence goes on from CAUYUJ010015677.1 coordinate 262,038, forward strand.
GGCGAGGATCGACCAGGTTCGGCAATGGGTTTCTCGTCTCGGGAGACCGCACTTGGCGCTGGGAGCTCAGAAATCCACCACGGATGCGGCCGCGAAGCTGCTGGTCCAGTCGGAGGCCGCAAAAGCAGGCACGGGGGGATACGCCACGGCGCAGGCCATAATCGATATCGAGAAATGTTTCGATCGCATTCGCTGGCGTCTCCGAGTTGGATCCGCAGTCCAGAAACGATTTCCCATGCGATTGGTGCTACCGGCCTTGCGGATGCATTTGGCCTCTCGCAGGATAGCTTGGGACTCCACGTTTCAACAGAGATGTGGGCCACCAGAAGCGTTCTGCCAGGCTGCCCGCTGGCAATGGTATGCCTCCAGTGCGCGATGGCATGTCCCTTCGATCTCACGCATGGCAGCACGGCGCGTATCGCGCGCACCGTGGATGCAGATGCGGGTGATATCACGTTTGCGATCATTGGACTGACACATGAGATCGCAAATGGAATCAGCTACGATGCGTGACGAAGCTCGTTGCCACCCAGAACAGCATGGACCGGACCTCGCCCAAGCGAAACACAAGACGACGATCGCTTGTTCGCCCACGCAGAGCGGTAAACAACTCGTTCGCCGGGCCCGTCGTCTGAGACGTCGGCACGCCTCGGCTCTGGAAATCCCGAGGGTCGAGGTGGCAGCAGGTAGACGTCGCGCGTGTACGCGGCTGCGCTCGAGGACCATCAGAACCAGGACAAAGGTGCTCAGGTTGCCAGTCATTAAGAGAGCAGGAGCGGCGGTGGCGCGATTCTCGAGACAGGCGCTTCCGTCCGCAATGCAGCATGGCGCTGAGGTGCATCGGGCACCCCCCAGACTCGCACAGCAAATGCGAAGCGTCATGAGAGGGACCTGATACACTCCCGGGGCCACTACGTCCGCCTGGATATCCTCCTGCCCCCAGGGAAAGGTCGGGGACGACCCGCAGGTCCATTGTTGGATCCACTCCATCTTCCAGCGGGCGCTCCTGGCCCAGGACAGGTGCAAATCCTATGGCGCGTTGCAGAAGGCTCGGCATGGCCAAGTAATTCGTGTTCTTCGGGATCCGAACACGTGGGAGTAGGTCGCAGGCGCGACTGGCGCTATGTTTTTTTTGCGCTGCGCCAGATCGGCTGAAGGCCCGCGTCCACCTCCATCTTGAGAACGGATCATGATGACAAGATCGACTTCTGCATGGCTGCCCCGGTTACGTACGCGACTTGGCGAAAGCCGCTGCTGCTCGCACGACGCGGTCGTCTTGGGCTAGGAAGAGTAATCCCGCGGATGACGGAATGGGCCCGAAAGAACGCATTGGCTATTGGCTGGAGCCCATCATGGGCCTTTTGAATCAAGCCCCCGACGAGCCCGACGATAGCGCCCAGGACCCCGAGGACACTTCAGAGCCAGCCTCCAAGCGGACCCCTTCAATTCAAGAAAGTGCCATGTTGCGCACACATGTTGGCGGAGACTTCTGGGCGCCTAGCAGATTATGTCGGCATGGGCATGCGATCGCATATTGCTGCCCCTTTTGCACTAACGAATCCTGCGCACCAGATCATACTGTTTGGGAATGCCCAGGTCGTGAACAGCAGAGGCCCGCCTGTCGAAGTAGTACTGATACGCGAGGTCCCCCGCCAAGGTCTCACGGATCCTGGTTTGGGAACCGAGGACTGGCCTCCGGATCGTGCTTCCCGCCGCTGCCTAGGCAAGACGATCGCGATCGCTGTTATATCGAGTACGACAGTCTCGACAGAGTCACAGGTGACATATACGCTGTCGGCGCGCGCAGAAAGGCGCGGTTCTGGCCCGAGTCGAGAGCGGGATGGGGTTTCGTTAAGCACTCTTCCTGTATCGAGGTCATGGTATACGGTGCCCTTTCTGGTCCAGTCCAGACCTCGCCAAGGGCTGAGCTACAAGCTACACGCCTTCGTGCAAGCTCTGGGGGGTTGTATTACCTTAGTACATGTACACACTGAGTATCTGGGCATCTTGGACGGTCTGTCCTGGGGGCCCGCCTATACGCGTGGACCTAGACGGCCCAACGGTGACTTGTGGAAATCGATGCGGCACGAAATTGGTGATTTAGGAGGCCTTGGAGAAGCCGTGAAAGTCACACATGCGAGGGGGTACCAATCCCGTGCCACCCAAGACGCTCGCGCGAATAGATGGGCAAATCTCGCGGCCAGAACTGGCAGGGATCCGCATTCTGCCACGTCTCAGCAGCAAAAGGCGTTGCCCCATGCTATGAGGCCCACCGAGAAAGCGCCGCATCGGCGTGTAATTGTGCACTTGCATCACCTCTCTGCGGGGAGGACCGAAACTCGAGCCCGCAAGAAGACCAAGGACGACCGCTCACGGGTTGAGCCTACTCCTCTTCACCTGCGCCACCACATGCCCGAACAGGCCAAGCTTGTTCGGTGCAGCTTCTGTAAGAAAGGAGTTCGACTGCCGAACGCCCGCGCACGTCTGTCCCTAGCCTGCCCTGCTAGAAACAGGGCCGCCTTCGCTCCGCCTGTAAGCGACGACTTCCAAGGACCGCCGTTTGGGCGCGAGGAGCCCTGGGGTGCTCCGGGAGAAACCAAAGTGGAACGAAAGCGCGCATATGAGCAAGCTCTTGAGGAGCCGCCCGCTCAGCGCATGCGTGTTATTAATACTAATACCAGGCCCAGGGATAGAAGCCCTGATACCCGCAGTGTACAAATGCGGGTGGAATTCGACCCTGTAACACACACTGCGTCAGCCGACGTCTGTGAGTTAACTGATGCTGTCGGCAGGGTCTGTGTTCCCTCGGTGGTGTTTGGGGCCCGCAGTGAGGCCGCAAGAATGGTCGACCCTACTATTCCCTCGCGTGAAGGGCCTACGATTGTTCCTGACCGCAGGAGACAGCGTAAAGGACACGGCCGCAACCATGGGCCTAGGGAGGCCGAGTTGACGGTCCCTGCGGCCATGGTGCCGCGAGTTGGCATTGTTCCGTCCACGGCCTCTGTGGCCACAGAGTGTGGGCCGCGCCAGGCCATTGCGTCCTCTGCGTGTCGTGCGGTTTTTTCTCGACAGGAATTTCTGGCCACCTTCTTATAAATTGCGAAGCTGGTGAAACCCAACTTTCCGAGCATGCTGCCCGTAACAGACGTGTTTCTCGCTGGGAAACACCCAACCGATGAGGGTCGGGTAGGTTGTAGGACTTTCGCTGCCCCGCGACCTTTGGAAGCCCAGGATCCCGAGGTCCACTGGCTACGGTTCCTTGCGGAGCCGCAGTAGTTACAGGCAGTCTACTCAAAGTCCTCACAGTGTGAGGCTGCCTTCCATATCTCCCATATCGTATCTTCATACTATGTTTGTTGCTCCGCACCTGCGCCGAGATCCCTCGGATGAGCAATGGTGCGCCAGGAACTACCGAGGGAGGCGCCCATTGCCTGCTCTCATTCTCGTGTGCCCGCCTTTGCTGACGGACGCGGCGGCGCCAAGCAACTTCTTATCCTCCTCCTCCGCGCCCTCCGCCTCCTCCTCCACCTTCTCGACCTCCTGCTCCTCTCTCCCCCGACTCCTCCTCCTCCTCATCGTCCTCCTCATCCTCCTCCTCCTCCTCCTCCTACTCCTCCTCCTCCGCCCCCTCATCATCCGCACCCACCTCCTCCTCCACTTCCTCCACCTCCTCCTCCCCCTCCTCCTCCGCCTCCTGCGCCTTCTCCTACTCAGGATGTGTTAGCTCTATTGTGTCTGATCATACTTAGTAGTAGTAAGCGGCCCACGTTCCTCGGTAGCAGCCTTATTCATATTAGTAGTGGTCTTAACATTCGTGAAATTATTCTTCCTACTAACATTACTAGGCTGATTATTCATAGTGTTCGCAGTAGCGGTATTCATAAGATTAGACGAGCTGGTATTGGTATGACTACTGATGTTAGTGTTCGTTGTAATACGCGTATGTATGATGCATCATGTGAGTAATGTTCGTCGCATTAGTATTGGTATTAGCCGTGGTATGATTAGTAGGATGAGTATAAGTGCTCGTGTGCTGCATATTGGTAAGTTGAGTCTTGTCAGTGGTAGTAGTGCGACCAGTCGCGATAGTCGCCTTCTCCTTAGTAGCCATGCTCGCCTCCTCGGTATACGTAACTACTCATAGTCGTACTACAAATTAGTAGGGTTCGACGTAGTCTCAATATGCTGCTTCATCGGCGTATGTTTCCGTTTAGCATGCGTAGTAGTATGCTGTTTAGAAGTAGCCGGTGCCGCCTTAGTACGATTGATACTGTTCATCGTATTCGTAGTCCCCGTACTCGTGTTAAAAAAAATGTGTATTGTGCTATTAGCCGTGGTAGTAGCGGTCTTAGTCTTCGTATAAGTAATCACGTTATTATTATTCGTAGTAGCCGAATAATTGCATGTTTACTTTTGTGAGTATGACTAGTTTTCGCAATATGATTGTGGCTCCTCCTCCTCCTCCTCCTCCGTGTCCTGGTCATCCTCCTCCTCCTCCTCCTCCTCCTCCTCCTCCTCCTCCTCCTCCTCCTCCTCCAGCTCCTCCTCCTCCTCCTCCAGCTCCCGCTCCTCCTCATCTTCCTCCTCTTCCTCCTTCTCCCCCTCCCCATCCCCCTTCCCCTCCCCCGTTCCCCTCCCCCTCCCCCCGCCTCGTCCTCTTCCTCCTCTCCTCTTCCTCATCCTCCTCCTCCTCCTCCTCCTCCTCCTCCTCCTCCTCCTCCGCCTCCTCCTCGTCGCCCTCCTCGTAAGTATAGGCGGGAGCAAGTCCACGTCAGATCGCACCGCCCGCAACAAAGAAACAGGGCAGACCGCTGGAGGCCGCCATCATCTCGCAGAGGAGCTGGTACCAGCTCCAGCCGCGCAAAGGGCAACACCCAGAACGCATCATCCTCCTCGTCCTCATCGTCCTGGTTCTCATTATCCTACTGTTCGTGCTCCTGCTCCTGCTCCTCCTCCTCCTACTCCTCCTCCTCCTCCTGCTCCTCCTCCTCCTGCTCCTCCTCCTCCTCCTCCTGCTCCTCCTCCTGCTCCTGCTCCTCCTCCAGCTCCTCCTCCAGCTCCTCCTCCTCCTCCTCCTCCTCATCATCATCATCATCATCATCCTCCTCCTCATTTCCCTCCACCTCCTCCTCCTCCTCCTCCTCCTCCTCCTCCTCATGCTCCTCCGCATATCTCCTTTCGCAGCGTGGAGCGCCATGATACACGCCCACGGCGGCTTGTACCCCCAGCTATTCCTGGACGGCTTTCACGGGGGCGCCGACGTGATCGACTCCAGGGTACCACACGTTGACATGTGATGCACGCTCTGGCGCGTGACCTGCGGACCAACATCCCAATGGTCAAGATTCTGACGCACGCTCCGTGGAGAAATGTCCCCAATGGCCAAATGAGGGACAAACAGAAACGGGTACACCACGCGAAATGGTTAAGAAATCATGGGTTCAGAAATTCATGGTCTCAGAACTCGAATAAAAACCCAGAATTTCTATCAAAATCTTAGGGTTCGCATTGAAACATTAAGAATAACCGAGACTCTGGCCGAAAACTCAAGTTTTCTTAAGCATCGCCTAAGGTGTACGAGGTGACACAGAGACCGTACGCGGTGACTCGGGCGGGCAGCCAGCGCGGCACACCACACTGGAAACGAGGGCGCCTACGCGCGACCTTACGCGGGCAGCTCACGCGCCAACGTCGGTGCAGTCGACCCCGCTTTTCTTCCACCGCTCATATCACGATCGCCGACCGACCTGGAAAATACGAGGGTCTGAGCGGCCAAACATGCCCCGCAGCGCCGTCGTGCGAAGTGCGGCGGACCGCGCGGCCGAGGCCGCGGCACTCTGACGTGTTCTCGCAACTGCCGCGCCCACAGAAGCAGGCACACATCTCACGCAACGTACCGCTGTCAACATCGCCTACTGGGTGGCCAAGGCGGCGAACGTCGGCGAGGTGCTGCTCCCGGAACGTGTGGCCTGCGTACACCCCCGGAAATGCGGGTGGCGGCACTCCGGCCGACGCCTTCTTCGCATGGCGCAGTGCGAGAAGGCCATGCGCGACAACCACGGGACAGCTGCGCCTGCAGGCGTCGTGACGCTGCAAGAGTGCCCAGCTGGCGCTTGCGCGGCGGGCGCGGCAGCGTGTCCACGAGAGGGCGCGCAGCACGCCGCTGCCGCCCGGGAAGCGCGCCACGAGCTGCGGCGTGACGTCTTCGCGGCGAACCCGCAGCTGGCTGGCCAGACGCACACACGACCACTCGCGCTCGACAGCGCGGCATCACAGCCGCTGCCAGTGGAGCCTTCGCTGGCAACTCATGGGAGGCTCCCGTACCATCTTGTCGGCTCTTGCGATTCGACGCTAAACGACGCTACATCGACACTACAACGACGCTAAATCGGCGCTATCGCATCGACTCCCAGAAGCTAATCGATGCTAGTCGACGCTGAAGGTGAAATGAAGAGGGTATACTGGGCTCCTTTGACGTGCTACCGAAGGAGCCGATGCCCAGCAGCATCCGTCCCGGTGTCTCGGAGGCTTCAGTGGCCGCGACGGCCGCCCTTTGCCGCGGCGGCGGGCGCGGAGCCGCGACAGGAGCGGGCACCGCGCACACCACGGCAGGTTCACCCCGGCGCTTTGCAGGAGCGAAGGCCAGCCAGCCGCGGCGGGCTCCCGGAGCCGAGGCCCCGCCGCCGCCTCGGACAGAGGACGGCGCCAGTCCACCAGCGCGAAGCGCCCGCAGGCTTGGCCCGGGGCTGCGCGGCCCCGCGCGACCCTTCACGTCGACAACATGCAGAGTGACAGTGGGATGCTGGCCCCACACGAGGGGCTGCGAGGCTGGCGCCTGGGGCATCGACCTTCAGGGACCTCGGCAGTCGGTGGGCACGGATATGTTCAGGCCCTGAAGGGCGGGGCGAATATATCCGCATCCACCGCCTCTCGAGGTCCCCGAAGGTCGATCCCCCAGGCAGGTGGGATGGTGGATAAAGCCTCAAGCCACGCCTCGCACAGAGGCGTCCGCCGATTCCACCGTTGCTCTGGGATCCACCAATGCAGCAATTGGCGGCGCGCACAAGGGGGGAGGGGGAGGGGGGAAGGCTTCTTAGAAGGAGGCTGCTTCTTAGAAGGCGCCTGCCGCACATCTATAGATAACCCAGAGGGGACTTGAGTATACTCCTTTTCTCATCATGGAACCAACTGATTTTTTACGTGAGCTCAAACAAATTGGGGTCGAAAGCAAGATTGGGGAAAGAACAACACTCGCGGCGACCACTGCTGGGAGTCCGATGGGTTCCTGAGAGTCTCCCTTAGGATTCCTTTGTATTCGTCGGATTCTAAGAGTTCATACGGATTACTGAGGATTCACACGGATTGCAAAGGGTTCGTAGGATTCCTCAAGATAGGTTTGCTGAGAATCCCTGGGAATCCAAAAAGCGATTCCTAGGAAGGGGAGGACGAATTGTCTTGCCGGCCGAGAGATTCGGGGGCGGGGAGGGCGCGCGTCGTCTGGCATTTGAAGAGTTGCGGTTGGTTTGGTAGGAGGTAAAGCTATGGCGCGCGGCCTGTCTCGGATGTTGTCGGCCAGCTCTTCGAGGGGTCTTGCGCAAGACAGGTTGCGCATTGCACCGGCCAGGGTGCGCCGCAAAGCTGGAGCGCGCGCGCGAGAAGCGCGCTGCTCTGCATGACTCAATTCGTTGTGCCGCTAGGTGCTGGCCGCATTGGTGCTTGTCTAGCATGCCTGGCTGTGTGAGTATAGCTCGTGCTGAAAGAGTCAGTGGTGTTGGGAAGTCGATGTAGTTGTAGTCGTCGCCGTGCTCACTATTGCCTGCGTTGCTGAAGACAGTTTCTCTTGCGACTGCATGGAAAGCTGCCGCGAGGTCGATGCAGCTCCTGATGGTAGTGGTCTCGCGGCGTCTGCTGTAGCTTGTGACCAGCGCTGCTGCGCGCGCTGCGAATGACGTCGATCTTCCTGCCAGTCCTCCACACTGAGTTGGTAGTAGTGGTTGTTGCAGTAGGGATGTTAACCTCTGCCTGAGAGAGGTGTAGTGCAGCTTGGGCATTCCGGATGCAAGTAGGATTGATCTGGATTGAGCTGTCTTGCTGATAATGCCTTCCCCTCTGCATAAGGGCACTGGCGTTCCGCGGTTCCATATGAGCGGTTCTTGCTGGTACAAGGATGTGTTGAGTAAGACCGGGCGCATGTGCCCGGCTGCGCTTGCGGCTGCTGCTTAAGAAAGTCGGTTGTGATGCGGTCGGGTCCTTGGTGATGCTACTTCCCTGATCATAGCGATGATCCTGGTCATTAAGATGATGTGTTGGAGTGATTGTGGCGTCGTGGATGTGGTCGCTGTGTAGTTGTAGGGGTCACGCATGCAGTCGATGCCTGCGATTGAGGCTCCTTCATGATTTGCAAAATGTCACGTGAACTCGCTCGCTCGTTGCTCGCCCGAGTCGAGTGTGTTTCCTTCGGAGCCAGAGAAGAATGGTATAGCCCGTGTCTTGTTCCTGGTCCGCATCGTAGCGCTGGATTTGCGCGCTGCCAGGCTGATCTGTGCTCACGTGCGTCTTGTAAGTTTTGGAATTGGTTTGATAGTTGCGTAACGTGGCTAGCTCGGCCAAGCTTGAGTTGTACAGCTAATGGTGCTTGGGTTGCCGCATGCAACGCCAGTAGTAGTGCGTAGATGCACGGGTCTGTCGGTCTGCCTGTTGTGTACTTTGTTGGGTCGCGGCTGAGCTTGTGACACATTACGGCCGCGGTTGTCTTGCGATCTTGCCAAAGGACTGCGACGGCGTGTCGACGTAGCCGGACGAGCTTCATGGCGTCGGTGGTGATGCATGGTTGTCTTGGTGTGAACTTGTCTTTGGGGAAGTGAGATGTTGCTGCTGCGTGTAGCGCGTCAGTAATTGTCTGGTGGTGCACATTGATGGTTAAGTCCCATGTAGAGAGCGGATGCTTGTCGATCATCTCCACGAAGGCTGCCTGTTGTGCGGGGTCTTGCATCTTGAGTGGGTCGTATGGTGCATGCTTGTTGCTGCTCTTGGTGGTGTTTCTGGCGTAATGGCAAATGGCGTATGTTGGGAAATAGTATTCGTTTTGGGCGCCAGGGTCGTGTTGGTGGTCGATGTAGACCTCCTGTATGTCTGGTGTCCAGTCGTTGGCAATGGCTGTGTAGTCATTTCTGAATTTGAATGATTTGTCTTTTTACTGCTTGATGCATGCGTGGGTCGATTCGGGTACGGTTGTTGCGTTGATGCACGTAAGGTCAGATACTGCCATGAGAAGTCTCACGCGCGTTGCGCTGTCGTCTCTTCATGTTGGGCTGCGGGCGGGGGTATGCGGCCGATGCCTGGTGAGGGTGTCTCTGGGATGTGTGCGCTGAAGTCAGCATGAAAATGGTAGGCGGCCATCTGGTCGCTAGCGTGTGAAGCGTTTTCCCATCAGATGGCTGGGTGGCGTGGGTCGCGACTGACGCGTGGGGCATGTGCTACGTAAAGGATCTCGCTGATGAGCGGCGCGTGGAGCTTGACGATTAAGGGGCGATATGATGAGTGCAGCACTCTGAAGGGTTGGCATGTGAAGAAGAAGTCTTCCTTTGGGCGTATTCGCGCAAGGTATTGATGTGGTGCCAAGCAAGCTGCGTGCAAACGTCGATGGATGGTGTGGAGTGGCGAGTTGGAAAAGTGTGTCTGTTGAAGTCGGTTCGTGCTGTTGTTCCTGGTGCCCCCATGACATGGGCTTGGTGTAGCAGTACTTTTGCACGCAGGTGCTGTCCTCCTGTCTTGTGATTGAATGCCCCTCTTGTCGTATGACGCTGCTTCGTTGAATGCATCGATGTTTGCTTGGTGTGCGTTGTATGTGGCTATGTTGATGTGGATGTCCGTTGGGTTGGCCTTTTTCGTCGGTGTGGTTGGGCCTTGTGTTGGTCTACTGATGTATGTTGGTAGTCGTGAGTGGTTCGTTCTGGTGTGCTATGTGGGCTGAATAGTGTAACCCATTGGCTGCGATCAATGGATATGCACAATGGTCGTTGCTGCTGGCTGCTTTGTAAATGGTCCAGTACATGTTTGGGTGGTATGACAATAACGTTTGGATATCGTCGTCGGGTTGCTATGGTATTTGTTGTTTTTGAAATCGCCTGGTGCGTGAGTGGCTGCGTGGTGCTTTGCGAGTATGTCTGCAGGGTCATTCCATGGGTAGTCGTTGCGTCCGTGGACGTTGTGGATGGTGATGCGGTGCCGTTGTTTGGCAGTATGAAAAATTACCTGTGCTAGTCGTGTGAATGGGTCGGTTGAGTCTTGCTGCTGGGCGATTAGGTGTACTGCGTTCGCTGAGTCGGTGTGTAAAATTTTATATATGTAAGATGGTTGCTGATAGCGCTGTCGATGCTAGCTGTTAGCTCTATGTTGCTGGTCGATGCTGCTGTTCGGTAGCCCATATGATTGCTGCTAGCTCTATGCTGGTGATGTCGAATCGGTCATGGTCAATGCTGGCGCGCACGCTGCGTGTGAAGCTGCTGGAATACTATCCTATATAACTCGGTTGGTGTCCGTCGTAGCGGAAAGCAACAAATGCCCATGCTGAGTTGCCTTCTCGCGCCCGTAGTGATCCATCAGGGTAGATGAGTAGGCTGTTGGTGGTTGGTAGGTTTGGAGTGGAGAGGGAGAGCGGCTCTGGTCACTGGGTGGAGCTCAATGTCAGCGAGGTCGCATGCGAGTCTGACTCTTTGCTGCGAATCGGAAACGCTTTGGAGGATGCACTTGGGAATGCGATGCTGGATGCAGGGCCCGGGAAGCTTCTCGGAAGGCCAGGGGCCTCCCGAGCTTTCCGAGACGGCCCGCCCGCTCTGCCTCGCCCCGGGGCTCGCCGCCGGTTTCTCGTCCGTTCCCTGCGGGCAAGATCTACATCCACATCCACTGCGCCGCGGACTCTCTGGGAAGGGGCGCCAAAGGGCCGCGGCGCAGAGGTTGCGGATGAACACGTGGCCTCTATAGGGGTCCAATGTTGAGCATATCCGCCGCGCCTCTGGTTTCTGGGGAAGGGGTCCCGCAAATGAAAGACGCAGTGGATGCGGATACAAAACTTGCCCGCGCCGTACGCCCTCCCCCTTGGGCCCGCCACCCATGCCCATCCCTTCTCTGCCCCTTCCTTCTTTCCCGCACGCCCCGCGGCGTACTCCTCTGTTCCTCCGCCGCCACGCCGCTCGATCCCGCTCCTCCTTGAAATCTGCACTGGCACATGGGCGACGCAAAGAAGTGGGTCTCACGCGAGATGGCATAGCGTTAGGTCGGGAACGTCCCATCGCAGGCGGATTTTGGTAGAAAAACAGAAACAGACAAAGATACTCAGACGTCGCAAAAAAAAGTCGAAACGTCGTCCCCATACTATTTGTTGACGATCCAAACAATTGTCCTCCTGTACGACTGGATTTTAACGATGTATAAACAATTGTCAACAAGCAGACAGACAGAGCAGTTGTCCTCAACTGTCAACAATTGTCCTCCTCTAAACAAACAACATACTATTGTTGACGATTTAAACGATTTTAACAATTGGACGTGCCCGACTTTAGCATAGCGACCCTACGCGGTGGCCTACGCAGGCCGCAAAGTCGGCACGCGACACCGGCAACGAGGGCGCTTGCGCTCCACCTCGTGCAAGGGCAGCCTGCGCGCCCACGTCGGCGAAGACGGCCCCCGCGTGGCTGCGTCGCTCACATGAGGCCCTCGCTGCCCCGAGATGCCTGCACGGTGGGATCCCTCTGGACGCCCCCGGGCTGTCCAGGGCCGCAGACCGGAGGCCGCAGAGCGGCGCACGAATTGGACTTAAGGAATTGGGGTTGGAGGTGCCAGCGTGACCCTGGACACCTCCAGATCGCACCACCACTTATGATGGGCCTGTTTTACACCACCACCATCACCACCATAAGTTGGAGGGGGGATCCTCCTCCTCTACCTCCTCCTCCTCCTCCTCCTGCTCCTCCTCCCCCTGCTCCTCCTCCTTCTCTTCGTCCTCCTCCTCCTCGTCGTCCTCCTCCTCCTCGTCGTCGTCCTCCTTCCCCCCTCCAATTTATGGTGGTGGTGGTGGAAAACAGGCCCATCAACTTATCATCATGCAGAAGCACCCTCACTGGCGAACGCGTCGTGCTCGGAGGCCCTCCACATGCACACAGGTCCAGGCCGCACGGCACACGCCCCCGCCGCGAGGGTGGGAGGGGCCAGAGCGCCTCGACGTCGGCGCCACCTGGCACAAGGCAACCACGGAATTGGCGCCAAGTCAAAACGGCACCGGCGCCCGAGGCTCTCGACCCAGTCGTCCGGCGCCGCGCCTCTTCCAGACTGTGGGCCCTCGGAACTCTCGACAAACTCCAGGGGGACTCTCGTTTTCGCCGCGATGGGCCTCATTTTCCGGTGCCCTGAAATTCGACGTCGGAAAAAACATGGCAAAACATAGTAATCGGCCAGAGCGCTGGACCCCATCTTTATGCAACATAATTCGATGCCGATCGAGCCGTCAGCGTCCCATTGCCCGAAGCAAGGCAGATTCGCCCGCTGTGGACAAAAAGACGACGAGGATCCCAGGTAACACTAGGCCAGGACGACGATAAAAGCGGGTGAGCAAAAATCGAGAATCTCTGAGATCTGGCGGCTCTGTCTCGGGCGCCGCGGCCTCCTCAGAGCGTTCCAGAACGCTCTGAAAGCGTTGTGGAACGCTCTGGAACGGAATTATCCTCGTCCTAGCCGCGTCCCATCAGAAAGGCTTCAGGGCCCACACGCGGACCCCGGCCTGCCAAATTTGCGAGGTGGGGATTTATTCATATCCACCGCCTGGGAACCGACGTCCTGGTGCCCCAGCGGGCGGTGGATATGGATATATGTCGGCCCTCGGGGGCCCGAATATGTCCATATCCACCGCCTGCCGAGGCACCGAAAACTGACCCTCCAGGCGGTGGATCTGGATAAATTCCCGCCTCGGAAAATCACGCAGACGAGCTGGCACCGAGAAAACGCGACGATGTCACAGGTCTGGGGAGAGCTTGCGGGCGCCACGTGCTCGGCGCCACGTTGGCGTAGCGACCAGCCCCATGCAGGGGCTTCCTGTGTGCGGTGCGCGCCTCTTTCCCCCGTGCCCGACCCCGCCTTACCCCACCTTGCCACGGCGTCAAAGCTAGCCGATCATGTGTATATACCTATATACATGCGTATATAGGTATGTGCATGTACTCATAAGCATAAGCGTCGTCATTCTTGGCCTCTTCAAGCTTCAGCATGGAAAAAGTCTCAGGCGGGATCCTCGTCCGTGCGTGACTTGCGAGCGGAGGTGTGCGACAGCAGTGTTCCATTCGTCCGGAGAACACGAAGCAGGAGGGTTCGGAAATATTGTACTCTTTTGAACGCCTTGTGGGGGGCTTACTGCACTCTCCTGGGAGAGCCCAGGGGCGTTTTTCAGCCCTTGCCAAACGCGATTGCCGCACCTGTTGCCTGCGGAGATGGTCGTGGCGGCGTTACCGGGCTGCCTCAGGGGTATCCTGAAGCCGTCTCGGAGGTCCACCACTGTTTCCTCCAGCCCCCCCCCCCTTCCCAGGCGCCCTGAGCGCGATGGCGGAATCGCACGGCAGCGCAACTAGATGTTTGCTTGCCCTGCCCACTACTGCGGGACCTCCGACAAAATTGTACGTGTCACGCGATCGGGCAAATCAGCCCGCACGGGAAGCCGACACCCACAGAATGGGGAGAAGCGCTCGGGAATCTCTATACACAGTGTATATACAGGCACCCGCATGGGACCAAGCTTAGCTGAGCCTTGGGTGCATAAAATGGCCCGCGTACCCAACTCAGTCGCCATCCTCCTCCTCTTCCTCCTCCTCCTCCTCCTCATCATCATCATCATCATCAGAATCGTCATCATGATCATCACCATCACCTTCATCAGCATCATCATCATCATCATCAGCATCATCATCAGCATCATCATCATCAGCATCATCATCACCATCATCCTCATCACCATCATCATCATCAGCAGCATCGTCAGCAGCAGCAGCATCATCATCATCAGCAGCAGCATAATCATAATCGTCATCATCATCATCATCAGCAGCATCATCATCAGCATCATAATCATCATCACAACCATCATAAGCATCATCATCATCATCACCATCCTCATTGTAATCAGCATCGTCATCATCATCATCAGCAACATCATCATCAAAAGCATCAGCATCTTCATCCGCATCAGCATTAGTATCGGCATTATCATCGGCATCATCATCAGCATCAGCAGCATCAGCAGTATCAACAACATCAATATGATCAGCATCATTGATATCATCATTAGCAGCATCATGAGCATCAGCATTGTCAGCAGCATCGCCATCATCATCAGCGGTAGCCTCAGCATAAGCATCAGCATCAGCATACTCACCATCAGCATCAGCATCAACATCATCCTCATCATCATCATGATCATCATCATCATCATCAGCATCATCATCATCATCATCATCATCATCATCATCATCATCATCCTCGTCCTCATCATCATCCTCATCATCACCACCATTATGATCAGCATCACCATTATCATCACCATCACCATCATCATCATCAAGCTCATCAAGATCACCATCAGCATCAGCATCAGCATCAACATCATCCTCATCATCAGCATCCTCATCACCAGCAGCAGCATCGTCAGCATCATAATCATCATCATCATCATCCTCATCATTCTCATCATCATCATCAGCAGCAGCATCATCATCATCATCATCATCATCATCATCATCATCAGCATCATCATGATGCCCCACCCCCTCCCCTCCTCCATATCCCTTCCTCGTCGCACTCGTCCTCACCTCATATCCAACCCATCGCCCGCCTCCCCCTTCACGCCCGCTCCCTCCTCCCTCCTGCTTCGACCCCTCCTCCGCCCACCCATCTCCAACACACACACACACACAACCTTCCTGCTCCTGCCCTACCCTCCTCCCCCACTTCCCTCCCCTCCTACCCTCCTCCCCCGTCCTGTTCCTACGCCAACCCTCCTCCTCCCCCACTTCCCTCCCCATCCTGCCGAACCTGAATGGGGGCTGGAAGTGCTTCGCCTTGGGAGTGCACCAGCTTGCATCGTGCCATTCCCCTGCCTTGGTGAGAGGGAGTCACATATGCCCTTTATGCCGGCTGGGCGGCTAGTCGCTAATGCAGTGGGGTGCCCGGCGGGGCATGCCGGGCCAGCCAGATCAGAAATTGGCACGGCCGTGGCTGAGGGGGCGCTTAGCCAGGGGGCCAAGGCAGGGGAATCTCGTGCCCCTAACCCCAACTCCTCCTCAACGCCTCCCCCCGCCCCCCGCCCCATCATGGCTCTCCTCCGTCTCCTCCTCCTCCTCCTCCTCCTCCTCCTCCTCCTCCTCCTCCTCCTCCTCCTCCTCCTCCTCCTCCTCCTCCTCCTCCTCCTCCTCCTCCTCCGTTCCTCCTCCTTACCCTCCTCACCCTCCTCCTTCTCCTCCTCCTCCTCCTCACCCTCCTCCTTCTCCTCCTCCTCCTCCTCCTCCTCCTCCTCCTCCTCCTCCGCCTCCGCTTCCTCCTCCTCCTCATCCTCCTCGTCCTGCTCTCAAGCCACTTGGGCCCGAACCATTTTGGCGGGGCTCATTCTCCTGTGCTTTCACGAAGCGCTTGAGGGACTTTGCCCGTGCACCCCGCCGAGGGATTGTACGGCACCGACTAGAGCAGGAGATAATTCTTAGTATCCTTCGCAGTCATGGCGCCAGGTGCTCGGCTGTGGTCTCGCTGTGCGGCATGCCAGACCTGCGAGTACAACAATGTCTTGGTTCGTAACCTTTCCATCTGCGGCCACTGTGGGGAAGAAGTTGTGCTGTTTCGTCCCAAGTCCACCATCGGGCCAAAGGTGCAGTTTGATCTGGACGAGAAGGAGGAGTCCACCCTCGTGCACCCGAAGGGGATCCTCCGCGCCTCAAGGAGCTCCTCGCCAGCGCACGGCCAGAAGGCTGGCGGCAGGAGTGGCCTAGGGCGTGGCGGTGGCAAGAAGCCGCCGTGGCGCGAGCAGCCCGCAGAGGACGGCGGCCCCATTGAGGTAGCCTCCTTGCTGGCCCGCGCCGCGGCGGCCACATGTGATGATGAGCTGAAGAACACGCTGCAGCAGCAGGTCGTCAAACTGGAGCGTGAGGCCGAGGAATCCAAGCAGCAGGAGACCTCTGCCGTGGATTTGCTACGGCGTGCGGATGGAGTGTATCGCGACGCGGACCACAAGCACTCCCAGGCCGTGTCCAACGTGCTGCGTCTTCGAGGCTTCCTCGAAGCGGCGGAGATCAAGGAGGCGGAGCTGTCCAAGCAGCTGGCCCAGGCAGCCCTCGCCAGGAAGGCTGCGGCCGCAGCTGTTGCGCGCGCAGAGGGCGTGGACAGCACTGCTGGAGCTGACGGTGGCGACACGGCCATGAAGGCCAATGAGGACAAGCGCATCTGCCACATTTCATGGGGTTCTGTTTTCTTAAATAAGTTGGATGAGTTGGAGTGAGAGGAGGGCGAGCGCGCAGGACTCAAGGAGATCCATGAGCGCTTGCTGGCCACGGAGAAGGAGATGACGGCCAAAGAGTCTGAGGTGCGAGACTGGCTGACTCGCATGGAGAAGTATCGTGCGGAGATCGCCGAGCGCCTCGCGAAGAAGCGGAAGGTGAACTCCAAGGACGGAGGTGCTGGTGGCGATGGAGCTGCTGCTGCGCCTGGCGGAGGCGGCGGCGACGGGGCCCCTGCGGGCGAGCCCCGCGCTGAGGCGGCCAGTGGCGCAGCTGCCGCGGCCGCGGCCGCCACCGCCCCGCAGGCGGCAGCAGCCCAGTCTGCTGAGGTCGACGCCGAGGCGCGGCGCCTTTCGGCAGCCAAGTTCATGGCGGAGCAGCACGTCGGCAAGGGCGTGAAGGGCCAGCGGCAGAACGGCAAGGGCAGAAGCCAGACGCCTGCGAGTACGGCAGCTAGTTCAGGTGGAGCTGGGGTAGCCAGCTCGTGACTAGCTTCTGCAACGCCAAGTGCTGAGGCGGCGCCAGGTACGCAGGAGCCGGTCGCTGTCAATGGGAAGTGCAAGAATGGCGTATCGCGCTTATTCTATGTCAATGTATCCTGCATGGGGGACAAAGCCTGGTCGTACATCGAGAACTCTGACTACGATTTCTATGCAGTAGTGGAGACACATGTGCATCAGCAGGCTGCTCTGCGTCGTTGGGAAGGTAAGGCCAGGGGCCAGGGGTCGTGGTCTACGAACAGTTTTCAATCCAGCTCGACCTCGCGACAGGCATGTTTCATTGTCGCAGGAAGAGCATTCCAACGAAGGTGGTGAGTGGCTACTTGCTAAGAATCATCTTCGCGCCCATAGGTTACCAGCCGTCCGAGCCGCAGGTTCAAGGCTCACGGCGCCGTCTCACAGGGCGCTGGATGGCTTCGCTGTCATGCTCGTCCATTTCCAGGGCTTTTCGATCGTGATCATCACGTTCTACGCCTTCCACAGCATGGGACTGGGAGGAGCGAACGTAGGCAGATTTCAGCGGCTGTCCGCACTGTTGCATGCTCTTCAGCTCCCATGGCTTGTCATTGGAGATTTCAACATGAGCCCTGCTGCACTGACCAAGACAGGGCTCCTGCAAAAGATTGGCGGCATGATAGTGACAGCATATGTTGAAGCCACTTGCCTTTTGTCCACAGGCACACACATAGATTACATCATGGGTAGTATTGCGGCTAGGCCCTTCATTCTACAGGTGCTTCCTATTGAGTCAGTCCCTTGGAGGCCCCACATAGGTTTGGAGGTTCAGTTTAGGAACTCTGGGCAGCAGCTTGTGACTAGAGTTATGCAGGCTCCAGGACGCCTGCCCCAGGTTCCGCGCCCGTCGTGTATGCCCACTCCTGGTTCGAAGTCGAGTGTTGCTCGTGCGCGTAAGGTGGTACAGCAGCAGATAGCAGTGACTTCTAGGAATGAAAAGTTTCACACCTTGTACGGGGATTGCGTTCAATCTCAAAGGGAACAGCTAGCAGAGGAGAGCTCGAGGGGTGAGCTCACTTCTGCTGAGGCTGGTGCTGTAGATTTTGATGAGTGTGAGTTTGGGTTTGACCCTTTTGAAGGGCTGCAGGATGAGGAGGATCCGTGGGCTCAGGAGCTCAACTTCTGCCCCGATTCTAGCCTCAATGCGGCCTTGCATGAAGGCATTTCTCACGCTGGGGGCCCAGGCGGTCCTGGGGTCCAGGGCCCTGGGGTCGAGGGAGCCTCCACTGGCCCTCTCCCTGGTCTGTTCCCTAGGGACACTCCGTTGGTTGGCCGTCTGCCGGACGACGAGATCCTGGACTCCCAGCATCCAATTCGGCCCGAGGCCTCAGAGGCCTCGGATGGACGCTCTGGAGCTGCAAGTAGCTCGGAGACGGCCGACAGTAGTGTGCAACAACAGGCCTCTCCTGAGCATGGGTCGAGCTCCGACCAGAATTCCCCTACCTTCCACATTCCTGAGGCCACGTGGGAGCAGGTCCGTCAGGAGGTAGGTTTTATGTCTGGTTCTCCGTCCCTTGACCCTCTTTGCCCTGCCCTGCGTTCCTCCGTAGCCTTTAGGCTCAAACCAGCACAGTTGTCTCTAGTTTCAGGCCTCTACGCCAGTTGGGTGTCCTCTGTTGAATCCACGATCTCCAGTCACCATGGTGTCGGGCTGCCCGCTGGGCCTCCCAGGTCAGAAGGAGTACAGTTCGTGGTGCAGGAGCTGAAGATGCCAGCCAAGAGCCGTACGTCGCCCCTGCGGGATCGGCTGAGTGGCTGGTGGACACAACTACATACACTACTGTACACGGGGCGCATCACCGTCGGAAGAACAACGGAGAGGCCCAGCAACGACGTTATCGTGATTCGGTCAAAAGACACGCTGAGACGTGTCCTGAGCGTGCGCATACTGTTCTTCTACCAGGCAAAGATCTCGAGTGGCATGAGTGGCAGGCTGCTCTTTCGGATGTTGGTGCGTGCTCCGTGTACATGCTGGAGGGCCTCGTACATGGAGCAAAACGAATCTGCGGTCGGGCTCAGAGGAGGGCCATCCAGCAGTCCCTGCGTGAGTTTCAGAAGTTCGTGGCTGACGAGAAGTCGTTGGGGATATTGCATCGATCCTTATGTCCTACCCCGTTGGTGGATCTTGAGTACGAGCACCAGGGCCAGGCTCTTTGCCACCCTCGCGACACTATCGACGCCAAGTCAACCAAGTGGCACGACAAGTGGGCGCCCGCCCCACTCGACGAGGCCATGGTCATGAGAGTCTTCCAGAGAGTGGAGGACGCTGTGGAAGGTGTCGTGCCTATCATGGGAGATCAGTGTGCGTGACCCGCTCGAGCCTATCAGTGTGCGTGACATCAGGGCCGCGCTGAAGCAGATGAAGGCATCCACAGGACAGGGGGTCGATTTCTTATCGCCAGTTGATCTAGAGAGGTTACCAGACACGGCACTTGCTGAAATTGCGTTGCTGTTCACAGCGTGCGAGGCTTGCCTGTGCTGGCCTGGCCAGCTTCTTTTGATCTTGGGGAGGATGCTCCCCAAGAAGGTGCAAAGAGATCGGATCATCGGGTTGGTTCCGCTTCTCGGCCGCCTCTGGTCCTTGATCAGGGAACCGCTGGTGCGAGGGTGGTCGGCGGAGACGGAGGAACGTTGGGATGCTGCGGCGCGAGGCAATTCCAGTGTGAGAGGAGCGCATCTCCGTGCTATTCAGGAGGAGGTGCGTGGCCACTTGAATGTTCATGTGGGCCATGGTTTAGTTGATAGTGATGGCTTCTACGACTCGATCGAGTGGCCCTACCTGGTTGAGTCCGCGCTGGAGATGCAGCTTCCACCGGTGGTTCTATACACGGAGTTTCTTCCGTGCGCGTCGCCGAGGGTGCTCAGCCAGTTGGGGGCGACATCCTCCCCATTTCAGCCCACGCGCAGCATTGTCCAAGGGCTGCGGTCGGGCACTAGATTCGGTGAGACGCTCACTCATTTCGTGCTGAAGCGGGCTGTCGAGGAACATCCGCTGGTGAGCCATCGAGTGTGGGTTGACGACCTCTCACAGCAGGTACGAGGATCACGAGCACCCGTCCGTCGCGGGCTGAAGGCCTGCATCTTGGACACTTGCAGGTCCCTGGAGGCCAGCAAGCTGCGGGTGTCCCCGAAGTCGGTGGTCATGTGTACTGATGTTGCTGATGCGAGATGGATGGCGCGTGCTGTTCGACAAGCTGGGTACCACATCACGGCCCAGTCCCAGGCGAGCTTCCTTGGAGTGGACCTCAGTTGCGGAGTTCGCGCTGCACGCTCCACGCGCAACAAGAGGGACGCTAAGCGCAAGGGCATGAGTTTGAAGATCGGGAGATTCGCCAGGGCGACGCGTCGCTACAAGGCAACGCGCCGCCTGGAGCTCCAGGGCGCACAGGCCGCGGGCACCTACGGCTTCCAGGTGCACGGGACCTTCGGCCAGCGGCTGGCGCAGGCGCGGCGACGGCTGGGACTTGCGTGCGCGGCGCCGACGCGGGGCAAGTGCTTGACAACGCTGTTGGCGATCCGAGCACCGCAGCAGGACCCAGGCGTCAAGCTCCCAGTGCAGTGCCTAGACATGTATCTATCCATATGGCGTGATCATCCTGATGTGCGGTCAGGGGTATCTCGCATTTGGCAGACAGTGGTGCAGCAGCTTCAAGGAGTTCCAGAACGGCACCGCACCAAGTATGTCCGAGGACCAGTCTGAACAGCCGTTTTACATCTTATCGAGTCTGGATGGTCTGTATCCTCGGCTACTGGGTGGGGTATCCCTGAGCCTCATGAGTTAGTTTGCTGGTGATGAGTGGAGATTTGATGATGCGATGTACACTGGAGTGAAGGCCTTGGACAGCCATGCAGGCTTCCTCAAGGATTTTTCGGAGGTGCTGCAGCGACGGTACTGGCAGCAGGCTAGTCGGCACCACTGTGGTGAAGGATTGCAGGACGGATCTGATGTAGACTCTTATCGTGTTCTGATCCAGCAGTTACATGACGTACCGCAGATCGGTCATCGGCTGGGTGAAGTTATGCTGTCGGTCGCAGTTGGCAGCACGTGGACGCGTACAAGGAAGAAGGCCGAAATCCCACGCTTTGCTGGCACCGACAAGTGTCCTCGACGCCAGCTTGAGCCTGAGACGCCTCTCCATCGCTTTTGGACGTGCAGTTCTAACACTAATAAGGAGGCGTACACCATGACAGAGGATCTAGTGCACCAGGCCACTGTGCAAGCGGAGGCTGAGCCTGCTTTTTGGCTAAGGGGGCTGCTACCTACCCCATGGGTGGCCGTCCCACCTCCTGCCCGCGATGAGGCCTGGGTTGTGACAGGTCCTTTTGAGCTTGGCCCAGGATGCCTCGGACATGGTACAGGCCAAGCTCCTCTCTTGCCCTTTGGCGACGCCAGCGGTGGCCCCGACACCGCTGTCACCAAGTTTCGTCGCGTCTGGTGTGCCATCGCACTTTTCCATGAGCTGGAGCCCAGTGTCCATAGCTGGGACCATCAGTGGGCCACTCTGCGGTGACAGGCAGGCTGTCCCCCGCGGAGAGCTGAGGAGCCTGCTTCTAACTGTTTGGGCTACGAGCGGCTGCATCACTTCTGTCACAGACTGCGAGCCTGTCATCAAAGGCTGGTACGCCAGGCGCTTCGAGTGTCCGAGCGGGCCTGACGCGGACCTGTGGGCTCAGCTCGGGCAACTCATTCAGGAGCGCGGTTTCAACTCAGTCTCTTTGATTTTCGTGCATTCCCACCTCGGGGGTGCGGAGATCCAGGCTGGGGCCGCTCCGGGATGGGCAGTCACTGGCAACACGGTTGTTGATGTCGTGGCAGGAGCCGCGGCCAGCGCTGCTCGTCTGCCAGAGTCTCTCCGCCAGCGCATACTCATTCATGAGCGGAGAGCGAGGCTTGTGCGGTTGGCCGATGCGGCCCCTGGCGCTCAGGAAAAAGCATCATCCTCCTCCGTCCCCCGTCCCCCCTCTGCTGCTGCCCTCTCCCTCTTCTCTACCTCTCACGCTCTCGATGAGAGTGGGAGGAGGTGCACTTGTTGTGGAGGCTCGGCCAGCAGGGCTGC
>CAUYUJ010015677.1:285552-310552 GCA_963575745.1 Prorocentrum cordatum
GGAGGTTAGGAGGCAATTACTGGGAGGTTTTCGTCGGATTGATTAGGAGAATCAAGCCCAACTGGGGGGCTACTACGCAGGATTAGACCGCGGATTAACCGGGATTAAGCCGGATTAAGCAGGATTAAACTGGATTAAGCGGGATTAAGCCGGATTAAGCCAGATTTCGAACCAGGGGAAAGTCAGAATTTGACATCCCAGGAGTTGCATCCGAAAGGAGGAGCAGGAGGAGGAGAGGGAGGATGAAGGAGGAGGAGGAGGAGGGAGGAGGAGGAGGAGAAGGAGGAGGAGGAGGAGGAGGAGGGCGCCATTGGAAACTCTTCGGAAAATGCAGTCCTGAACATACGACCACTGTCCTGCTCTCAGCGTGTATGTGCGTTCGGGCCCTGCGAAAACGAAGCCGCTGACAGGCTATAAGCAGCAGCGCAGAGGGCGTG
This sequence comes from Prorocentrum cordatum, assembly GCA_963575745.1. NCBI lineage: Eukaryota > Dinophyceae > Prorocentrales > Prorocentraceae > Prorocentrum > Prorocentrum cordatum. Next base: position 285,990 of record CAUYUJ010015677.1, read on the forward strand.
CATGGTGAGTGAGGTCGGGCGACACGGCCCTCCGAGATGCCCGCTGAGAACCAGCCACGCGGGATACACGCCAAGTGCAAAGCACTTAGCGTGTATATCAAGGGGCCCAAGGACACACAAACAAATACACACAAATCCCAGGATTCCCCATTTGTTCACATGTTTTCTGGATTTTCGTCTTCCCACCCGTTGTCCATATTTTCCCATCTTATTCTGGGAATCGACGATCAATTGTGTCTGTGTGTTTCCCCCCTCCTGAATATAGGCGTATCCCCAACTACACGCTAAGAATTGGACCGTGACCGTACACATAAACTGCTCGAGGGCCGCGCAGACGTCTTGGATCCGCGCTGGGCCCCCCTCCCCTGGCGCGTGAAGCGCACCAGGGGCGGCGCTGGAGGCGCCGCCAGGGGGGCCCAGCGCAGATCCAAGCAACCCGCGCGGAGATCCGAAAGTGCATGTCTGTGCTGTTTGCCTCTTCTTCGATCTAGAGGCCTCCTACGTAGACGGGGTCCGACAGATGGGGTCAGAGGATCGCGCCGCATCGCCGATACATCGGCGAGTGCATCTGCATGTATCTATCGCCGGCGCATCAGCGATGCATCGGCGCCGTCGGCGTGGAGGACATCGGAACCCACATCGAACCGCATCTGCGATGCATCTTGAGCAGGGACCGACCGCCCCGGCATTCCTCAAGGCCTACCACGACATGTTATCAGAACAGCCCAATGCGTTAAAACAAACAAGAACGGCCACACATGCTATGATAACGTCTCGTGCAGACCATAAAAGGTTCTTAGAACACTCTTTGGTGGGCCAACAGGCCAGCCAGGACGCTTCGCCACTGCTTGAGATGCGGCACCATCCTCCGACCCCGTCTGCTCGGACCCCGCCGGGGAGGCCGCAGGAGCCTCGCCAGCGCGCGGGGGCGCCGGCGCTCGCACAGCTCCCGCAGCACGAAGAGCACCGCCGTCGGAGGCAGGGTCTCGATCGCCTCGGCGGCGGGCTACGGCTGGCGCCGCCGACCCTGCAACACGACGACGACGACGACGATGACGGCGACGGTGACGAAGACGAGCACGACGACGACGACGACGACGATGGCGACGACAACGGCGACGACGACGGCGACGACGACGACGACGACGACGACGGCGGCGGTGACGACGACGGCGACGGCGACGGCGACGACAACGGCGACGACGACGACGACAACGGCGACGACGGCGGCGGTGACGAAGACGAGTACCACGACGACGACGACGACGACGACGACGACGACGACGACAACGACGACGGCGGCGGTGACGACGACGACGACGACGACGACGACGACGACGACGACGACGACGACGACGACGACGACACCGACGGACCGGCCAAGGGGCGGCCCTCCGAGCGCCACGCCGCTTTGGGGCCCAGACGGGAGCGCGTCGTGCAAAAATCGCGACGGGAGGGTCATTTGCGACTTCTTGCCGCTAGAAGACAACAGCATAAACACAAGCTTGTGGCGCTCCGCGCGGATTTCTTGGATCTGCGCTGGACCCCCGTCCCGGGCGCGCTGAGCGCGCCAGGGGCGCCGCCCGGGGAGGGCCCAGCGCGGATCCTAGAAATCCGCGCGGATCGACAAAGGTGTATGTGTATGCTGCGCACAACGACGCTGCACGTGACGCTGGCCCTCCCTAAGGGGTAGTCGCGACAGAGCGTGGAGGAGAGACATCGCCATCAGGGCGTGGATGGCGGAGGGGTGGCGCGCTGCCCGACGCTGGGCCTCCCAAGCGGGGACGTAGCACGAGGACGTGGGACGGGAGAACACCTGCCGAGCGACGGTGGAAGGTGGTGAGAGTGGTGATGCGCTACCCGTCGGTCGGGAGAAGTAGACAAAAGCATGAAGTAGGAAGGCGGACAAAGCAGGCTGGGTTCAGGCCCTCTCAGAAAACAGCAACACACCGCAAAAGCATGTCGATGATTGAAGTAGGGAGGCGCTTGAGGCAGAGTGGGATCTGGGAATCCACAACACCTACTTTCAGTGACCGGCCTGCACGCTGCACAGCGCAGACGCACACACACACACACACACACCCTGGGGTCGCGGAGGGTCCACGGCCGGGCCCCGGGACGAGGTCCGAGCGGGAGGCGGTGGGAGGCGGGGCGAGAGCTGAGCCAGCCCACGGGGCCACTCGTCGGAACGGCGCTTCGGTCGAGCCCTGCGCCTTCTGCAGCACGTGGTTGCCATGCTGCGACTCGAGCAGCTCGACGACGTGGCCGTGCATCTCAGCGACCAGCTGCTTCTGCATCGGTATCTGTGCCCGCTCAAGCAAGGACTGAATCAAGAAGCAGCCGGCCTGGTCGATGGACAGTCGTACCACCTGCCCTCGCACCACCTCGCACGCCACCGGCACGTCGTCGTGGGTCAGATGGTCAGCTCTCTTTATGAAGCTACCAAGGTCACGCCGACCGTCGTGCTCTCCTCTAGCCTGCCCAGGAGGGGCAGACACTCCTCCGACTGGTTCTCATCATGCTGCTGCTTGGACCTTGTCCTGCCCTTCCGCCTCCTCTCCCTGCTTTCCCTCTTCCTTCTACTACTCGCCGACTTCCTCCTTCCTCCTCGTCCTTCTCCTCCTCCTCCTCCTCCTCCTCCTCCTCCTTCTCCTCCTCCTCCTCGTCCTCTTCCTCGTCCTCCTCTTCTCGTCCTCGTCCTCGTCATCGTCCTCCTACTCCTCCTCCTCCTCCTCATCCAAATCCTCACCGTTCTCTAGATCGCTCACCTCGCCGATCTCCACCATCTTGTGCGCATCCTCCATGCGCCCCAAATCTCCGCCGATCCCGCTTCTCGATCTCCTTCCTCTCCCCTCCCCTCCTCGTGGGGATCTCGAAAGGTACCGATGCCGCTACTCCCTGGACCTCTCTCGGGGTGCGCTTTGACCAGAACTCCGGGGCGAATCTAGCGGTGGCGGCGAGGGCCTCCCAGGAGGCCCCGAACAGGGAAAGGCGAGGCCAGGGCAGCGGTGTGTCGGTACCTTGTCCTCCTCCGATTCTCCATCTCCTGCCGCTCCCTCCCCTCCTCCGCCTCCTCTCCGCCACGCCACCCACCTCGTGCACGCACTGCCGCTCGCCGAGAGGCAGTGCGTGCGCGAGGTCGATGGGGGGAGGGGCCCTCTCGCATCACCCCGCGCGGGAGGGGCAGGTGCGTTCATCTCGCCGCTGGACGGGTGAGATGCGAGATGCACTCTCACCTCCTGCCCGCGGCTGCCGCTCCACCCTCTCCATGCACGACGGCCCCTCCTGACCCGCTGGTGCACCCCATCCTTGCTGCACCCCCTCCCCGCCTCGCCTCTCTTCTCCGTGCCTCTCCTCTCCTGCCTGCATCTCGTTCCTCTCCTCCCCCTCTTCCTCTCCCGGCCCCCCTCTCCCATATCATCCCCCCCCTCCTTGCACTCCATATCCTCTTCCTCCTCCTCCCTTCTCTCCTCCCTCCTCCTCCTCCGCCTCCTCCTCCCCCTCGCCTCTCCTCCTCCCCGCCTCCGCCTCCGCCTCCTCCTCCTCCTCTCACCCACCCCATCCGCAGGCCTCAAGAGGCCCCCTGAAGGCCCCAGGTTGTGGGCGCGAGGGCGTCTCAAACCTTGGTTCTCCTCCCTCCTCCTCTCCTCCTCCTCCGTCATCCTCCTCCCCTCCTCCTCCTCTCCTCCTCCTCCTCCTCCTCCTCCTCATCCTCCTCAACCCCCCTCACTTCCACTCCTCCTCACGCCCTCAACTCCCTCCATCCCTCCCTCCATTCCTCCCTCCCTCCCTCCCCTGATTCGTCCGTCCAGCCTCTCCGCCTCCCCATCCAGATCCTGCCTCTGCCTCCGCCTGCCCCTTCCTCCCCCTCGCCTCCGCGTCCTGGTCCTGCCTCCTCCTCCTCCTCCTCCTCCTCCTCCTCCTCCTCCTCCTCCTCTTCCTCCTCGGGGGGGAGGGGGGGAGGGGGGGGGGGAGACATCGCCGACACATCGGCGACAGGCTCCCGAAGGCGAAGCCGCACGCCCCTGGGCAGGTGGGCTGTTGGGCCCTTGTCGGCGACTAATGGCCGATTGCGAGCAGATGCGACAAGATTGATGCTTCGTCCTGGACAAGAGAGAGAGGGAGGACGAGGAGGCAGGACGAGGAGGTAAGGCAGGAGGGGAGTCCCCCTCCGTCGGGCCACAGCGTCGCCGTCGTCGTCGCCGTCGTCGAAGACGGCGGCGGCGGCGGCGGATCCTCGACGGCGGCGGCGGCAACGACAACGGCGGCGCCGGCGGCGAGGGCAGCGACTCCGCACAACGACGGCGCCGACGACGGCGGACGCTGCGCAGACGATGACGACGGCGACGACGACGACGACGACGGCGGCGGCGGCGGCGGCGGCCGCTCCTCCTCGAGGAGCGCGGCGGCGCTCCGCGCTTCTGGCGGCCCGCCGCCAGCCTCGGCCCGCGCCAGCGCCGCCCTGCCGCCCGGCCTCTGCGCCGCCGGAACGCCGCCCCTGCCGCCGCCGCCGGCCGCCGCCGCGGCCGGCCGCCGCCATCGTCGTCGTCGTTGTCGTCGCCGCCGCCGCCGTCGTCGTCGTCGTCGCCTTCGTCGTTTTCGTTGCTTTCGTTTCTTTCGTCGACGTCTTCGTAGTTATCGTCGTCATTGTCGTCGTCGTCGTCTTCGTCGTCGTCATCATCATCATCATCATCATCATCATCATCATCATCATCATCATCATCATCATCATCATCATCATCATCATCATCATCACATCATCATCATCACCCACACCACCACCACCACCGCCATCCTCCTCCTCCTCCATCATCATTATCATCATCATCATCATCATCATCATCATCATCATCATCATCATCATCATCATCAATCATCCATCAATCATCATCATCGATCATCATCATCAGCATCATCATCAGTCAGCATCATCATCATCATCATCATCATCATCATCATCATCACATCATCATCATCATCATCATCATCATCATCATCATCATCATCATCATCATCATCATCATCATCATCATCATCATCATCATCATCATCGGTATCAGCATCAACACTATCATCATCATCATCATCATCATCACCACCACCACCACCACCTACATCATCATCATCATCATCATCATCATCATCATCATCAGCAGCATCAGTAGCATCATCATCGTCATCATCGCCATCACCGCCATCATCATCGTCATCAGCAGCATCATCATCATCAACATCAACATCATCATCATCATCATCAGCAGCGACATCATCATCAGCATCATCATCATCAGCATCACCATCATCGTCATCGTCATCATCAGCATCGTCATCAGCATCAGCATCATCATCGTCATCAGCATCATCGTCACCATCAGCATCATCAGCATAATCATCATCAGCAGCATCATCAGCATGATCATCAGCAGCAGCAGCATCATCAGCATCAGCATCATCATCGTCATCAGCAACATCATCATCAGCATCAAGATCATCATCATCATCACCATCACCATCACCATCACCATCATCATCATCATCATCATCATCGTCATCATCATTATTATTATCAGCATGAACATCGTCGTCGTAATGTTCATCATCCCCTCCAGGCGGGGGTAGGATGGAAACTGACAAACTTATAAAGCACATGGCATGACCAACAACGAGGAAACCAAAGATCGATGGCTCAGAGACATAAATTCACACAAGAAACTACCAAAAACCATCAAACCAAACAGCAACAAAGAACACATTAGTCACACCTGCCGCCCCCATATAGAAAGGGTTGTGAGTGTTGCGTTTGGTGTTTTCTGTTCGTTGGTACTTGTAGCTTGCTGATGTTCAGCCCTGGCTCGTTGGTTTGTGTGCGTTGTTTGGTGATTCCTTGTGTATTGGTTTTCCACCACCAGCTAGAGGAATGAGACAAAAGTATTCAGCGCTTACCGAAGGACTCCATCCGAATGAATCCTTACTGAAAAGCCTAGAAATCCTCACTGGGGAATCCTTGCCAAAGAATCCCTACTCAGTAACGGAGAAATCCCGATTCACGAGCCCTTACTGAAAGAATCCTTAAAGAGGAATCCTGAACAATAAATCCTGACTAAGGAATCCGCACCTAAGAGCTCACAATGAAGAATCCAGTCTAAGGAGCCCTTACTCTGTAGCCCTCTGCAAGAGAATCTCAACCAAAGGCTTCCGAATAGATGAAGCCTTGATAAACAAACCCGCACGAACAAAAAATACCTTACTGAGGAGTCCGTGCTAAGGAGAACATGGTACGGCTTCGTCTGTCCCTCTCCCTTTCTCTCTCTCTCTCTCTTTCTCTCTTTATTCTCCCTTTCTGTGTCCCAACTCGCAGCGTCCTGCTCCTAACGCGACGAGAGGGCCCCCCACGGTCGGGTGTTGCTAGAAGTGCCCCTGGCCCAGGGTGCCCCTAGCTTCTCGCTCGATTTTGGAGCCCCGGGGGCCCTCCGGGCCTCGTGAGAGATGCTCTGGAAGCCGTCTGGGCCATCCCGAGAATCCTGTGGGGCACCTTGGGCCAGGGGCACATCTAGCAGCCCCCGACGCGGGGGTCCCTCGGGAGATTCTTGTTAATGCGTCGGAGGTCTGGGTTTTCGGGACGCTGGATCCAAGATTAGGTCGGGCATGTCCTCCTACATGGGGATGCAGGAAGAAGAATTAAAAACAGCCCAACAATGTTCAAACTAATATCAGAAATAGTCGAAACGTCGTCCCCTGACTAATCTAAACTATTTTGGAATACTCCTCCTGTAGAGGGACATGCCCGACTTAAATCTAAGAGGAAGCGCACGGAGCTCCGCGCGGAGTTCTTGGATCGGTGACGGCCCGGGGCAGCGCCGCACGCGCCGCCCGGTGGGCCCATCGCGGAGCTACGAAGCAGTCGTTTCTTGGTCGAGGAGCTCCGGTCGGGGAGACGGTACAGTGGAGGCCAGTCCACAAGAAACCTTTCCTGAGAAACCCAACCCTGAGACCCCAGGACGTCCATGGATTTCGGTGTGGGAACCGCACGCCTTCCACGGCAGAACCATCGAAACCCAAGAAACCCATGGCACCCTGGAGGCAAACATGGCGCTTCTTGGCATGGGCCCCCACTGTACTGACCCCGGTCAATCCAGACCTGGGTCAGTCAGGCGCTGCAGGATCCTGCACCCGAGCCCAGGTCCATGAACCCCTGACACTGCAGGACCCTGCAAGACCTGGCGCACTGACATACCCCCGTTCGCATGGACCCCCGTCCCTTGAGCCCCGATCTGCGCGTGGAGGACGAGGAGAAGACGGAGGAAGAGGAGGACAGGCAGGAGGAGTGGCAGAATAGGAAGAGGAGAAGGGGGAGGAAGTGGAGGAGGAGGAGGAAATGGAGGGAGAGGAGAAGGCCTGGCCGTCAGGAAACTGGCGAGAGGCCCAATCCGAAGCTCGACGCGGGCGGTCGCTGCAACCGCCCCGCGAGGCCTGGAACCTCCGAGCTCGGCACGGGCCCACCGGAGAGCGTCCTGAGCACCCAGAGGCCGCCAGGATCTTAAAATAAGAGCGGGCATGTAAGATCTTATTTTCTAACATAGCTGTTTTAAGAGATTAAGAACCTTTCATTCTTTCATATGAATACATATGTTTGTAGCAGGTTTGTAGTCATGTTCTTGGTATGTGTTTAAGCGGTGTAGCGATGTGGAACAATCTATGTGGTGCAATTTGCTTAGGATAGGCCCTCGGCGTTTCTCGTCCTTGTTTGTCGGTCAGGCCTCTTCCATCGGCATCGTTTTTGATCCCAGGCCGCCCCTCGACTCGAACCTCGCCCTCTTCGGGTCCCTCGAGGGTCCCATCGAGCGACATTGTCATTGCCATTCCCGTCGTCAGCTTCGAGGGCTCGAGGAGCCCTATGAGTGCCCGCGGTGCCGCGGGGGCAACGCGAGGGCCCGTGCGATATCACGATATCCAGCGCTGGGTGCGCAAGGCGACATGGCTCCTTCTCATTCTCATCATCCAATCTCGTCTTGTCTTCCTCCACAGTTCCTCACACCTCCCTCATTGTTTCAGCCTCCTTATCGTTGCAGGTGACGTTCGTGGAGATGCAGCGTTTGCAGACGCCTCACTCGTCCGAGGACGAGGCCAGATGATGATGATGATGATGATGATGAGGAGGAGGAGGAGGAGGAGGAGGATGAGGAGGAGGAGGATGAGAATGATAATGAGGATGATGATGATGACGATGATGGTGATGATGCTGATGATGATGATGCTGCTGCTGATGATGATTATGATGCCAGGAGGGTAGGGGGGGAAAGGAGATGCTGGTGAAGAGGTGGGAAGGTGGAGGTGATGACGCCGAGGCGGCGGGGGAGGGGGAGGGGGAGGAGGAGAAGGAGAAGGAGAAGGAGGAGGAGGAGGAGCAGGAGGAGGAGGGGGCGATGATGATGATGATGATGATGATGAGGAGGAGGAGGAGGAGGAGGAGGAGGATGGGGGGGAGGAGGAGGAGGAGGAGGAGGAGGAGGAGGAGGAGGAGGAGGAGGAGGAGGAAGAGGAAGAGGAGGAGGAAGAGGAGGAGGAGGAAGAGGAGAAGGTGGAGAAGACGGATCGGATGAGGAGGATGCGAACGCTAAGCAACATTGTCAGCAAACTGATGCGAGTGACGGGATGCGCGGGACGTGCAGTCGCGTGAAGGACACGATGTGAGTTTGGGTGCGAGTTGGATGCGTCCAACTCGCATCCAATTCGTGATCCGACTCGTGGTTGTGCGTCCCACGTATCCCGCACCCCGCTTCGCGTTTGCCATTGGCATTCGCCTCCAGGCGGTGCCCCCCACGCAGACGGCGGTGGACACGGGCGACATGTTCGCGGAGGGCGCGGTTGCTGCCAGCGAGGTGCTCCAGTCGTTCAGCGGCGTGACGGCCGTGGAGGCGGCGGATAGCTTCCTGGAGGCGATCTTCCCGCCCCCTGGCGACGAGGGCAGCGCGTCGGCGGATCCGCCCGAGCAGTCGCCGCCTGCAGCGCAGCCATCGCCCACAGAGGAAGTCCCTGATCCAGCAGATGAGCCGACGGTGCCAGGCGAGATCGGTGCAGCCGAGCCGCAGGCGGTGACAACGGCTGGCGGTGACGAGCCGACCAGTGGCGGCGGCGGCGCAGCCGAGGCCGGCAGCGCTGCGGGGGCGGCGGCGCCAGCGGCAGTCGCGATCGAGATTGATTCAGACGAGGAGCGAAACGATCAGACGATGACGAACAACCACGGATCAGATGGGCTGCTCGATCATGAATCGAGCAGCTCGTTCGACCCGTGGCTGTGGCCATCGGCCGATTGCTTCAGGAGCCCCTGTCGCTGAAGGTGAGGTCGCAGATGTCGGAGACGCCAGCGCCGACCTGGGAGACGTGCGCGCAGAGGCCCCCTGGAGACAGCCTGGTCGACGAGATCCAGAATGGCGACCTTGGTGCGATGCGAGTCGATGAGGAGACGCCCATGCCCAGCCCCATGAAGCGGTGGTCAGCTACGCAGCAGGCATCGCCTAGGAAGAAATGGCGTCGCCTCGAGAGCCCAGAGCAATGCCTGTTGGAAGGCGACGCTGCCGCGGGCTCGCCTTCTCGCGGTGCAGCCGAGCCAGAGCCGACGGCAGCAGCCCCTCCCGCGGCGCGCGTGCAGCTGGCGCGCCCCAAGGCGCCCGCGCCTGAGCAGCTGGCGCCTCCCGCGCAGACGGCGACGGCAGCAGCCTCCCCTCCGACGCCCAAGGCTTTGGCACCGCACCCGACGGCGGCTCCCGTCGCGAAGGCACCGAGCGACACGGGTCCAGCAAGCAGCACCGAGAAGATCACGAAGGCCTCGCTCGTGGAGCAGCTGAAAGAGAAGACTCAGGAGATGATGTCGGCTGACGCAGGGGTGCAGGAGATGGATGTGGTGTTCGAGCGCTTTTACAGGAGTACTCTGATCTGCGACCTTCGCAAGCTGCGCCCAGAGTCCAAGGAGGTACCATTGGACGGCGGCACAGACGTAGGTGAGCCCGCTGACGAGAAGGCGGCTGACACGGAGGAGCGCTTGATGTTCGAGAGCCTGCAGGCGAACAGCTTCAAGTTCAGCACGGAGAAGAAGAAGGGCAACGCCATCGCTGGCCGTTGGGACCGCGTGATGAAGGGTGCCAACCAGTGGTCGGAGGAGTACGCCAGGGCGGCAGGCTACCCAGCCAAGCGCGACGTCCGCGAGAAGTGGGCGAAATGGCTCTTCACCGAGTGGGAGAAGAGTCGCAGGTTCGAGAAGGTGACGGAGCACACTAAGCGCCAGAAGTTGAAGGGGACGTACGTCAGCTTGGCGAGGCTGGCGTGGAAGTTCGGCGGCGGGACATCGGGGCAGAAGCTCGCGTACACGTACGCCACCAAGTGCATCATCATGGGGAACGTGTTCCTCAAATTTTGCATGATGACGGAGTCGTTGCTCTTCCTCTTCATCGAGCACACGCTTGAGGAGGAGTGGCAAGAGCGCTGGCGCAGCTACGAGACCTGGACGGAGAACCCGAACAACGACAACAACCAGCCGCCGCCAGGTACGCCTCAGGAGCTCGGCGATGGAACGACGCCGCGGCCGCTGCCGAAGCCACTTGGGACGCCAGAAAGCACACAGAAGGATTCGATCACGGTGGCCGGAACTGCGGCATCGCGGCGGGCGGCAACGGCAGCGGGATCGGCTACAGCGGGTGATCCAGACGGCGCTGGTGATGGCCCTGGTGCACCTCCAGGCGGAGGCGGGAGGCCCACCAGGCCGAAGCCGCAGGCGGCGCCAGAGTGGCTGAAGGAGTTCCGCAAGCTCCCCATGTCGTACGGCCAGTACGCATCGCAGGTGGGACAGGGAACATTTGAGCCATGATGAATAGGAGGAGGGTGGATGAGGAGGAGAATGAGAGGAGGGGGGAGAGGAAGGAGGAGGAGGAGGGGATGAGGAGGATAATAGGAGGGGGATGAGCACAATGAGGATGAAGATGAGGAGTGAGGAGTCGATCGTCGACGACGTCGCGATCCCGATCGGCTCCTTTGGCGACGCGCCGACATGACGACGCCGACAGCGTTCGCGGGGTAAGGCACGCTCTTGAAGGCTTTCGGAGACCTCGATGAGGTCGCTCGGAAAGCTCGATGCTTCCAGTCGAGTTTCAGAGGTCGGCTGGAAACCAACTGGATCGTCCCTGGGGTGTGCCACATGCCCTCTGAGTTACATTCCTGTTTCGAGTATCGTTCGTCCCCCGCTGGCATCGGAGGTGTCCACGCTCGAGGCGATCATGAAGAACGACGAGAAGAACAACGACTTTCAGGACTGGAAGTGGGCCTCGGTGGAAGACATCAGGGGCGAGCTCGATTCGACGGTCACTAAGGTGCGCCCAGGGAGGGGCGCGTGCGTGCCTCGTCAATCGGCGTATTCGTCGCCACCGTTTGTTTCGTCGGCCACTTCTTCATCATTCTTCTCCTCTGATGTGCCCTTCTCCTGATCCTCATGTCCATCCTCATCCTCCTCCTCGATCCTGGATCCACCTCTCCTCCTTGTATCCTCCTCAACCGCTTCCTCGTCCTTCTGAGTGTCGGGAGGTTGTGGCCGCTGTGCATCGCCGCCCGTCGCAATCAATTAGGCTGTGAGACCGCTGCCACTCCTCGCGCGCACCCGTGCCCAAACATCCCTCGTTCACCCACCGCCTGGGCTGATCAAGTCACGAGTCTCGCGATGCCATGCAGATGCCACTGCTCCCACTTCCATGGATCCAAGACAAGCCATCTAGTAGTGTTCGATGTGATCGATTGTGATGATACAGCGTTGAAACCACACACAACATATCCAAACTTGGATGGAGCTTGGACGCGTCCAAGTCGCGTCCAAACTCCGTCCAACTAGAGCGAGGGCCGACACACGGTGATGCTGTGTAATGGCATTACCAACTGCGGTGGTATGAATTCGTCGTCCTTGGTGTACTCAATCATACACCCACACCCGTCCCCGTCCCGTCACTCCACCGCACCCCTCCGTATCAGCCGTTTTGGCTCATTAGAGCTCACGGCGATTCGCCATGCCGCCCAAGAGCCGCCAACGATGTACTGACACATCGGATTTGACGACAGTCCTGATCGAGCACGTCACGGAGTCGGACGCTCTGGAGTATTCCGAGAGCCTCACTGACGAGGTGGACGCGGATGCCATCGGCAAGTGGACGGAGATGTTGGTGGCGGTCCGCGCTGCCATGTGGCCCCACCTGAGCTTGTCGCAGGCAAAGGCCAAGACGGTCTTCAATGCGGTTGCCGACGCGAATGGCAGCGAGTGGAACCTCGGGGAGGAGGAGGACGCGTGGATCGATTCGATGGGGAGGAGGCTGCGCACGATGCTCAGACACGTGCAGCAGGCAACGTTGAAAAACATGCATCGTGATAGCTTCCCGTCCGCTTGCAAGTGGGTACGGCCGTTCGTGGAGCAGGTGCGCGAGTTGGACTCAGCGCCACCCGCCGAGGACGAGCCAGAGGTGAATCACGGCATTGGCGATCGGGTGAGGACAGCGTGAAGCAAGACGAGAGCGACGGAGGGGGGCATGAGAAAGAGGCGTGGATGAGGAGGATATGGAGGAGGAGGATGATGAGGAGGACGAGCACATGAGGAGGAAGATGAGTGGGGAGATGAGGAGGATGATGAGAAGGGAGGAGGAGAGGAGAGGAGGAAAGGAGATGCGGTGGTCGCTCGTGAGCGTGAGGCTTGCTGTCCGAGCCCTATCGCCGATGCGGCTTCGTGCGCGGAAGAGGGCGTTGTACGAGTACAAGGTCGACATGGTGCACAAGCGTGCGTACCGCCTGGACGTGAGCAAGTCAAACCCAGCCCCCGAGTACGCCAAGTCGCTCAATGACAATGCCGATGCCAGCGAGAGCGACGAGGTCATCGCGGTGTTCAAGGACGACTCGGCCCATGTGATCCCAGGGCTGACGTACAAGGAGCTGCGGGCATGGGCATCGCTCGAGAAGCCTGGCAAGGGCTCCACGGGGAACAACATCATCTGCGAGGTCGCCTGCACCACAGGCAACAACAAGATTCGCGCCAGCAAATGGTCCAGGCACGAGAAGCCCGAGATGGGGATCTGGGAGGTTCCTCCCAAAGGCAGGCCGAAAATGCTCCTGCACCTCTTGATCGTAGACGGGATGGTTGGCCATGAGGCCATGCTGGCGAAGCAGGCGAAGTTGCTGGCAGCTGGCGAGTGTACCAAGGAGGATGCCGAGATCGCCAAGCGCAAGTTCATCGCCGACTGGAAGCAGGAGCGCAAGGAGAAGGAGCAGGGCAACACCACGGGAACCAAAATGAAGAGGCCAGCGGCGGCTAAACCCAAAGGGCGTCCCAAGTCGAAGCCGAAACCTAAGGTGGACGACGACGCGTCGGACGACGAGGAGGACGACCATCGTGATGATGAGCCTGGTGACGGTGATCATGGCGACGATGCGGAGGCCGATGGAGATGAACACCCAGAAGAGTCATGCGACGGCGCAGAGGAGGGAAGCGAGACCGAGCCCGCCCGCGACAGCAAGAAGCCCTACAAGAAGGTCAACCAGAAGATCGCTATCCAGCTGCGCAAGCGGCCCGCTGCAGTTGAAGCACCTGGCCAGAAGGAAGAGGCGTCGGGCGCGTCGCCCGAGAGCCCTAGCAAGGAGGCCGTGCCTGCCGAGTGTGTGGTCAGCCCGTTCGGCAAGCGGCGCCGCCTGAGTGCCAAGTCCCCTGACGAGCTAGCGGCTGACAGTGGCAGGTCGGTCGTGCGTCCCACCGAGACCCAGGACTCAGTCGTGAGCGATGCTGGTGTTGCTGCCGTGGCACCGTGCTCACCGCCAGCGGCGCAGATCCGCGTGAGCTCCTCTCCGTCGCCTCAGCAGCCGACTCACGACGAGGGAATCGCCGATGCGCAGCGTGAGATGGACGGGATCTTTGGAAGTGGCGACGGGCTCTTCGGTCTCCTGGGCGCTGGCGCTGGGATCACTTTGTTTTGAGCACGCAGCGCGTGCATTCGATTGCACTGCGATGCAAGTGCTAGAGGGCAGCGGGCCGACGCCTCGCTGCGCTCGCTGTGAAAACAGGCATGCACATCCCTCCTCTTCCTCCTCCTCCTCCTCCTCCTCCTCCTCCTCATTTCACCGTCGTCTGCATCCATCGATCGTCGACCAACGTCGACTGCCCGAGCGAGACGACTGCGATTCAGGGAAACGCATGTAGAGTGCGACGAGAGATGCCATGAGGGTGGACAAGGGAGGAGGGATACTATGACCTCCTGCTCATCCATCCCTCCTCATTCTGCCCTCATCATTCCTCCTCCCCTCTCTCGAGATCCCTCCCTCCCTCCCTCCCCCTCATCCTCCTCCTCCTCCTCCATCATCTTCCTCCTCCTCCTCCTCCTCACCTCCTCCCTCCCTCCCTCCCTCCCTCCCTCCCTCCCCCCCTCCTCCTCCTCCTCCTTCCTACCTCTCTCCCTCCCTCTTCATCCTCGCTCCCTCCCTCATGTCTGTTCCATCCTTTCATTCCTCCCTCCCTCCCTCGCCCCCTCCCTCCCCACCCCTCCCTCCTCTTGGAGGGGGGGAGGAGGAACAAGGGAGGATGATGAGGAGAAGGAGGAGGATGGTGAGGAGGAGGAGGAGGAGAAGGGAGAATGGGAAGGAATGCGGAGGGGGAGAAAGAAGACGAGGAGGATGATGAGAAGGAGGATCAGACTGCATCACATGGATGGGGAGGTGGACGACGCGCTCGCCGACTCTTTGGTGCTGGAGCTGATGACGACGAAGAACTTCAACGACGTGAGGAAGCGCATGGGCGACTCCGAGTTCGAAGTGTCCGTGAAGGGGCTCCAGAAGGCACGGCTATGCGTTCGCATCTCTCTCCTAGAGTTCGTAGATAGGGGATGCACGGGTACCGTCTCGAAGGAGTAGGAGAAGGATGAGGAGAAGGATGATGTATGCAGGGGGAGGGATAAGTCGAAAGGAGGGGACGAAAGAAGAGGATGAGAGATGCGAGACGGAAGAGGAGGAGGAAGAGGACGAGGATGAGGAGGACGAGGAGGAGGCGGGTGCTGGGGGGAGGAGGAGGAGGAGGAGGAGGAGGAGGAGGAGGAGGAGGAGGAGGAGGAGGATGGAAGATGAGTAAGTGGCAGGGATGGAAGGCACGCGTTTGCTGTGTGGCACGCCTACAGACACGAACGAATAGGAGCGTTGAGGGTGGGTGCTGAGATCGATGAGCGTGAGAGGCGGATGCGCGGTGAGAAGCACGAGGGATACGAGTAAGATGACGAGGCCGATGAGACGGGTCGAGGCTGGAGGGGTAGCAAACACCAGAGGATGAAGGACAGGAGGAGCGGCGCGCGAGACGATCAAGCCGCCGATCGAAAAGGGCATCGACGAGGTTGCGAAGATCTACCGCCAGAAGCAGGCGCGCGCGCCGCCGAAGCCTGCGAAGGCTGCGAAGGCTGGCCGGAAGTCCTGATACATCAATTTTTGTGCTGCGGATGCGAGAGGCGCTCCAGAGACAGTGCCCGAGAGCCCCCCCTGGCTGAAATTTCGAGAAAATCCAGCCCCGGTAACCGACCAAGTACCGTCCAAATCGCCGTCCAACTTGGACGCAACTTGGACGCGTCCAAGTTGGCGTCCAAATTGCATCAAACCCTATGTATATATATATGAAAAACATAAGAAACTCAGACCCCAACATCCCAGGTCCACCGACCAAGTCCCGTCCAAGTACCGTCCAAGTACCGTCCAAGTCCCGTCCAAGTCCCGTCCAGGCCCCGTCCAGGCCCCGTCCAGGCCCCGTCCAGGCCCCGTCCAGGCCCCGTCCAGGCCCCCATCCGCCCTACAAGGCGATGTTGCCCTCCCGCTATGGTTGGGGATCCCGTTTACGCTGTACTCTAACGTGAGAAGGAGGATGAGGAGACGGTTCAGGAGGAGGAGGAGGCGGTGGAGGAGGATGAGGACGAGAAGGAGGAAGATGAGGGGGTGGATGATACATGTGATGCGGGTAGTGAGAAGGATGAGAAGGGGGAGAACGAGGACGTGGAGGATGAAGATGCTGAGGATGTGGAGGATGATGTGGATGCTGAGAAGGGGAGAGGAGGATGATGAGGAGGAGTAGGAGGAGGACGAGGAGTCTGATGAAAATGGCGGTGAAATCGAGGAGGATCGGATGAGGAAGAGAAGGAGGATGAGGAGGAGGATGACGATGAGGAGCAGGAGGAGGAGGAGGAGGAGGCGGAGGAGGAGGGAGGGGAGAGGAGGATGTGGAGGATGCCGATGTGCTGAGTATGAGGACGAGGAGGATGATAAGGATGACGAGGGGGAGGGCGAGGAAGAGGGGGGCGGCGGCGTATGATGCCGCTCTCGACGCCGACACAGACGACGGCTTGGCCCAGTGATGCAATTTGAGACCTCTCGCATCAAATCGCAGGAAGTGTGGCGAGTGCCGCACGCGCACGAAGGCTCGTCTGGGGTGTGGCCTTTGATTTAGGTGCTCGGCGGCGGGACACTTTTAACACGATGTGCACGCATAGTGCTATGGTCCCGACCGCCTCCCGCTTTGCAGGCACCGATCGCGTGAGCACTCGCTGTGGGGCCACTCCTGTAGCTTGTTGTGCCGAGAAGAGAGACGACACGCGCGTGTGCGTGCGCGTGTGAGCAGCATCGCCATACGTTCAGCTGGATATGCGCGCCACACGTAACACTCATCCAAGGTGGTCACGGTATACGCCTGGAAGCAATCGCACACCACGCATTACGTGCACCACCGTTACATGGTATACGACACGGGCGCGTGCGATGACACGTGCGGACGCGCGTGACCAGTACCGCATCGTAGCAGGAGAGGTGGATGAGGAGGACGACCATGATGATGACAGGGCGATGCAGAGGATGAGGATGAATGCGCACGGACGGATGATGAGTAAGAGTGGTGACGGCGAGACACACGTATGCACGAATGAGTCGGCACAACAAGCAGCGTTTTTTTCAGAGCTCGGGCGAGTTCGTCGAGAGCGGACCATCTGGCAGCGCAAACATGCCAGCTGGGAATGAGTGGCATCGCGCGTTGCTTGGGGAGGGTGCTTTGAGAAGGTGTCAGTAGCCACGGGCCCTTTGCGAGCGCTCATACTGTTCCCGATACCCTAACGACAATGCCCCCCAAGAAACGCAAGCGATGGCAAC
Source organism: Prorocentrum cordatum (assembly GCA_963575745.1). Taxonomy (NCBI): domain Eukaryota; class Dinophyceae; order Prorocentrales; family Prorocentraceae; genus Prorocentrum; species Prorocentrum cordatum. Next base: position 303,168 of record CAUYUJ010015677.1, read on the forward strand.
CGTCCCCTGATGGGGCCACTCAGCGTTCCGCGGGGGCGAAGTTGTTTGACCATTTGCTTGGTATCTACGTGTCTGGGAAACAGATGAGCGCTAAGGATCTTGCCATTGGGTGCCATTATGCAAGCGAAGCAGGGACCAAGGGTGCTTATTGGAGCTCCTGGGGGCTCCCACCTGGACGGCCTTCTGGGAGGTACAAAGAACATGTGGACCGCAGATTGCCAAGTCTTGGGGCGATGATGAAGGTTACGATTCCAATGAATGTTCGTTGGCGTGCGCATCTAACAAAAGCCCCAACAGACGTGCAATTGGTTTACGAATCGATTTCGGAGGAAGTGCAGCTAGATTCCGAATGCCAAGACATACTCTTGAATGGAACGCACGATGAATACTGCGTCATGCAAACTCGTGCCTATCAGAATCATGCACATGTCCAACAATGTGTAGACCAGACGGGTAAGTGGCCCCTCCCCATCGCAGTGTACGCAGATTCTGTGCGGTACTCGCCGCTGCACGCTGGCCGGACGGACAGCGTCCTCGGTGTGAGTATTGTCAATCTGTTGACCCAGAAGAGGCATTACGTTGGCTTCTTGCGCACGCTTGATAAATGTGACTGCGGATGTGGTGGGCACTGCACGACGTACGCATTCATGAATGCATTAGAATGGCAACTGAAAGCTCTCATCGCTGGTACCGTGCCAGACGTCCTATACGATGGTACCCCGTGGGACGACCCCCATCAGGCTGGTAAAGATCTTGGGTGCAAGGCCGTGTTATTATATATCAAGGGGGATTGGGCGGAATTCTCACACACATTTGGGTTGGCGGGATGGCAGAGCCTGTATAATCCATGTCCATGCTGCACGTCGCCCCACGGCTCATTACACGTGTACTACCCTGGTTTCTTATCTACCGATGGCATGCCCTTCCCGCACCGTTCTCAAACATCGTATTCGGAATCGTGAAGCAAATGTGAACATGTAATAAAGATCGATTCAGAAGAAAAACGAGCCCATATTATGAGTATGATTAGTTTCGTGGAATCAGATTCAAAAAAAATGGGGGGACTATCTGTAGTGAGAACACGTGCTGGTGTGCCGCTCGAGGTAGGGGATGGTTTGCTTCCTTCGCCTACGCTGCTCGACATCAGAGATGTATGGGCTAAGGACTTGCCGTTCGAGTGTACTTTCTGGAGGGTTCGGCGGGACGCCGCAGGCGTGTCAGTGGACCCCGTCACCCACCGCTGTCCGATATTTTCAGATGCTCTGGGAGCCTCTCCTGCAAGCACGCTTGCTTTGGACGTGCTGCATACCGTGCATCTGGGTGTGACACAGCGCCTGGGGTCAGCGATTTTGTGGCGGATCGTAGAAGCCAATGTGTACAATAAACGGTCGGTGTCCCAAAGAGTGAGAGCAATGGAGGCGGACATGCACACATGGTATCAACATGAGAACATCCCGCATGGACAGAGAATGGGTAGGCTTACGTGTGGTATGATGGGGTACGGGCTCAAAATCAAAAAGCCACGAGGAGCTCCCCACCCTGGTTGCCCAATGAAGATCAAAGGTGCTGAAATGCATGTTCTCATCCAGTTTTGCAAACATCTATTGCAGGATCACTTCGATAAAGTTAAATGTGCTGGGTCTCTCATGCAATCCCTGGACGCGCTGCTGACATGGACCAGGATTACCAAAGATATGCCAGCTCGGCCAGGTATCGATGAATATGTGTGTGCATTGGAGGCCGCATCGCGTGTGGTCACGCACGCAAAGCAAGGGTGCGTGAAATTGACCCCCAAGTGGCACCTGTTTTGTCATTTAACCCACAGGACCCCGTGTCGTCGTAGGGGAGCGTAATCGTCACATGAGTTGTCGTCGTCGTCGTCGTTCTCATCGTTGTCGTACCTCGCCTTCCACTGATCTACTCGTCGTCTCCCTTGCCCTCACGTGGGCCCCTGGATGGGTCTGAGCAGTGTGTCCCCCAATCACGGAGCCAATGATCGGCTGATCGCGCACTCCCTGGCTCGCGTGTCCAGAAACGGCGCTCGCTGGGACACCGTCCTCATGCGACAGCTGGTGGACATGCATGCCAGAAGATGTGCGATCGGCGGATGCTTGGTGTTGTGGGGGTGCGTCGTTTACAGGATGTGGGAATTCGGGCCACCACGGTTGTATTCCACGTTCACGGACGAGTCTCTCAATCTTACGGTACACAATTTGGCTCAACGGTGTCACCGCACAACGTTTACGCGGACACTTCATCATCATATGCGGGTTCTTGGAGGCCTGAAATATTCTAAGTGGATCTACTCCCCGCAGTTAAAGTTTCATGGAGACGCTGGGTCTGGGAACCGGCGTGCCACGGTGGGTCGCTGATAGATCGCGGGAGCTGTGCAGTGACGAATTCGAGTCGGTGTTGACTTCTGACAACTCGTGTTTTTTACTTCATACTGTTTCGACTGAGGTGTCTCGATGGATCCAGGGCCAAGGTTTCACGACCACTCGCTACTTGGATTGCTTTGAAGTATTCTGTGGATCTGGTGGCGTCGTGACTTCTCTCTCTGAGATGGGCTATAAAGCTCGTGGATTCGACAGGCACCACAGGAGCCAATCACATACCAACGCATAGACTAGTATCGAGATGTTTCTGCACCGTGCTACTCCCACACCAAGCGCGGATCTGGGCTCGACTGGGATGCGACTTGGATGCGTCCAAGTCGCGTCCAGGTCTCGACCAGGTCCGCGAGTGGCTGGCAGTGACGAAACATCTCGACATATGTTTGCTGAACCCAGGCGTACATCCCATGAATCTGAGGATATTTGTACGATGGCAGGGCTCCTCGCGTGCGCTCTGGGGGTCTTGGAGGTGAAGCCTGGAGGCACGGTCGTGTTCGAACCCGAGTGCAGCACGTGGGTGGGCGTGGCGATGCATCACACTCGTCGGAACCGTTCTGACAACATCGCGGGCGACGAGGGTAGACGGGACGTCCTCGAAGCCAACTTTACGGCAGACGCATTGCGGGGGCCTCGGATGCCACGTGTTGGGTCGGGCGGTGCGATCGCGGAAGCGATGTCTTGAGCAGGGGTGATGTGCACGTACATAAACGTATGCAACTAGCGTGCCCTCTTCTTCCTCTTCCTCCCCCTCCTCCTCCCGCTCCTCCTTACCCCCGCTCCCCCTCACCCCTCCCCTCAACCCCTCTCGCATCTCTCCCTTGCTGAGGGTAGCGCGGATGATAACACGGGGGAGAGGATGAGGAGGAGGAGATTGATGTTGTGGGCGACGATGAGGAGTAGGGGTGGAAGGAGGCGGGGAAAGAGGATGAGAATAGAGGAGGAGGAGGAGGATATGAGGAGGAGGAGGAGGAGGAGGAAGAGGAGGAGGGGAGGAGGGGAGGATGGCGAGGCGGGAATCGAGTGTCAGACCGAACTCCCGATGATCGCTCAGGTCGTGGTTGCTTACACTCGCTGCCGCTCGTGATGTGAATATCATAGTGGAGAACCCGTCCTGCTCCATCCTGTGGCATTGGGACTCGTTGCAAGCCCGACGCCCGCCTGCTGTGCTCCTCTCTATCAGAATTACATCCCTCTCGACCGCTCGCTCTCTCGATGACTAGCGACGTCTTTGCCACTAAACATGCGTCCCTGCGTTGGGGCCTTCCGCCTGGGCCATACGTTATCGTCCTTCCGACGAGTCGAACCCCCGACGCCCCAACGTGCGACCCCGAACGGAACGCATCAGACGAAATCTCGATGCTCGCACGGTCCGATGTTGGCTCACGATGTTCCCCAAGCGACGCACGTTACCACCCACTTTCGACCGAAGGCTTATCGTTTTCGAGAGGGATGTGCCGAGTGACGATCTGAGCGATGGCGATACCGACGTCAACCAGAGTGACCAGGGCGTGAACGATGGTTCGACTTCTAAGGACGCCTGTGACACATGCGATTCTAATGCTCGGATTCTCGAGGTGGACCAGGGCCCGAACGATGGCTCGAACTCTAAGGACACAGCCGACGGCGATGATGATGTTGCCGATTCTGAGGTGGGGCAGGCACGCTGCAGCGATTCTGATTGCACGGATTCGTGGGAACTTTCACCTGATAAGGCTGACCCCAGCGACGAATCACAACGCGACAGCGATGACAGTAGCCGTGACGACGACACGTCTCACCTAGAGCCCTGGGCCAGAAGCTTGCTGGAACGAGCAAGGCCATGAAACGAGCATTATCAGAACATGCCGATATCATTCGTGAGAAGGAGCGTGAACATCAGAGCTCGATGTGGGACGCTTACAACTTTGCGCTCGTGCACAGAGAGGTTGGGCCCATTAAGATGCGCGACTCTGAAGATGCCCCATCCCCCGAGTCAACGGGAATGCCGTCGTGCGCGTAACCCGAGCTTTCTTAATGGGCCCAACCTCTCTGTGCACGAGCGCAAAGTTGTAAGCGTCCCACATCGAGCTCTGATGTTCACGATCGGCATATTTCAAGAACCCGATTTTCGGCGCACTCGTCGCCCTGTGGTGCATCCTGTGTCGTTCTGAACGCTGGTGTATAATCACCGCCGTCATCATCATTGCAATTGGCAGCGGCGTGCAGAGATCGGGATGCAAGTTGGCAGTTTTCGACGGCGGCGAGAGGCGGTTGACAGACGACATGCAGTGGGCGGCTGCGTACAGGGACGACGATGAGGATGAGGATGGCGAGGGCGAGGACGCGGAGGAGGGGGAGGAGGAGACAGAGGATGAGAAGATGAGGATGAACACGAGGAGGCTGCGGAAGATGAGGAGGAGGAAGAGGAGTGAGACGCACAGTGCATGCGGTGTGGTTGAGGATGAGAAGGAGGCGAACAATGCGGAGGGGTGCGAGTTGGAGGAAAAGAAGGATGATAACGAGGAAGAGGAGGATGATGAGGAAGAGGAGGAGAAGGAGTTGGTTGCGAGTTGGACGCGACTTGGACGCGTCCAGGTTGCATCCAGCTTATCGCCGATCCACTCACATGTGCAACACATGGCAATTATAGAATGTCGACGACGGCTTGTGCCATACCATTGCTAACGTCTTCGTAGTGGTGTTCGTCCTCCTCCGTCTCCTCCTTCACCTCCACCCTCCCTATTGCTCCTCCTCATCCCACCTCCCTCCTCCCCCCTCCCTCCTCCTCCTCCTCCTCCTCCTCCTCCTCCTCCTCCTCCTCCTCCTCCTCCTCCTCCTCCTCCCACACCTCCGTCTTTTCCTACACCATCATTCAATGACTGTCTCACTCGTGTTGTCCATTGCTGTTTCGACCGCCTCAGTCGTTCGATCACCCCTGCCAGCGTCGACCGCCGCAGGCTTCCCTGCGCACGGTCAACGCCGTGAAGATTACCACCTACCTGGGCTACTTCGGCTGGAGTAGCTTGAAACCCGTGTGCGTCTTTTCTACTCTTCCTTTGAAGTCCCTGCGCGCGCACATATGCGTGTCCAAAAGGGATGCCGTAGCTGTCGTTTTGGGATCTGGCCTCCACGCCCCCCTGACGGTCGTGGGCCCGCGGAAACGCATCCGTGAAGCCCAACCTGAGGCCGGAACGGGTTGGCGGAGTTTTGGTTGGGTCAATAAGACCAAGGGCCAAGCCGAATCCAAGGAGTACCCGCGGGCTTTTTGTGATGCCCTCGCAACGTTGATTGCAGAGGCAGTCTAAACGACGTGCGACGACGGTACGACGAAACACGAAGACCCGAACACACCACAATGCGAGCACACCAACGTGACGACGATGCGACGACAGCACGACAATTGGAGTGCACGTGCACCCGCCTCTGTGCCCACGACGATCTATAAGGTCGATCTGGCGCGCAGCATGCACGAAGCAAAATAGATGTCACAAAAATAACAAAAGATGGCGAGAGGATTCCAAACGGTGCAGTCTCTTGATCTCACATGGCTCTGTCCTGGACTCTCTGGGGCGTCTTGCTCGGAGGATAGGGGTGGGCGAGAGGCCACGCCCCGTGGACTTCCCCGTCCCCCATCCACCTCTTCCTCCTCCTCCCCCTCCTCCTCCTCGTCCTCCTCCTCCTCCTTCCTGGCCCAAGGCGCTGACACTTTTCAAGAATAGAGTACGTGGCCTAACGTTCACAAACTATTCGTCGCTGTTGGTCGGCGAAGTACCGATCGGGTTCACAGAAGCGCACGCGGTGCTGGCGTATACGAACACGCACCACATTCACTCACGAACCTTGCAAAAACAAATAAGAAAGAATATCATCCTTCCTCCTCCCTCCTCCTCCTCCTCCTCCTCCTCCTCATCCTCCTCCTCCTCCTCCTCTCCTCCTCCTCCTCCTCTCCCCTCCTCCTCCTCCTCCTCCTCCTCCTCCTCCTCCTCCTCCTCCTCCTCCTCCTCTCCTCATCCTCATTCTTTTTCTCTTCCTCCTCCCCCCTCTTGTCATTCGTCATCTTCGTTCGCGTCTTGGCCACCGTGCGGCTGAATGCCACGCGCAATGTCCAAGTGGGCGTTGCGAGTGCGCTCAACGTAAGGGGGGCAACCGACACTGATACAAAACAACAGGTTCACAACAATGTTCGGGCATATGTTGGCATTTCAATGCTTTCTCCAATATTCTTCTAGATTCTGAAGAAATCACAAATTCTTCTTATCTGAAAATAAGAACTAAAATCTCGTTCTTATTTTAAGATCCTGCCGGCCCCTGGGCAGGGGCCGACCGCCCCGGCATTCCTGTAGGCCTGCCACGACATGTTCTCAGAACCCAGAAATTGAACGGGCCCTGGGATACACAGATAGATAGACACAGATGACAGGATTCCCAATAGTTTCCCAAAGTTTCGGGTTTTCTGTCTTCCCCCCACACGTCCCATCTTATCCTATATTTTCTGAGGAATCGACGATCCATTGTGTTTGTGTTTTTGTTCCCTCCTGAAAAATGCTCCTAGCACAAAAGCACTGTTCTCAGAACAGAAACCCGATGAGCAATTCGCGCAGACCACACGAGAGGCTCTTAGAACGTTCCACGGCGGGCTTCTGCAGGCGAGCCCGGACACCTCACCACCCCCCGAGGCGTCGGCGGACCCGAGCTCCAGCGAACTCGCCCTGGGGCTGCCGCCGTGCGTCTGCTGGGCCTCTTCTCCGCAACTACCGCCACCAGAGGTTGGAGGGGGGAGGGGGGAGCAGAACGAGGAGGTGCAGGAGGAGGAGGTGCAGGACGAGGAGGAGGAGGAGGAGGAGGAGGAGGAGGAGGAGGAGGAGGACGAGGGGGAGGGGGAGGGGAGGGGGAGGGGGAGGAGGAGGGGAGGAGGAGAGGAGGAGGAGGAGGAGGAGGAGGAGGAGTAGGAGGAGGAGGAGGAGGAGGAGGACACACCCTCCCCCTCCAACTCATGGTGGTTCTGGTGGACAG
>CAUYUJ010015677.1:313052-318649 GCA_963575745.1 Prorocentrum cordatum
AAGCAGCAGAGGAGGCATCGGCACGGGGCAGGCGGATGCGTGCGGGAGGGCTGATGCCGCTGCTGTTTCTCCTCGTCCCTCTCCTTTCCCCCCTCCTATGTCTCATCCTGCTCCCCATCCTTCTCCTGAATACATGACCCACCCCTACAAGCCCCTCCTCCTCCCCAAGAAACCGCCAAGGGGCTAAACGACCACATGTAGAGAGCGTGATAACTGTGTGCGTTTCCGTCCTCGATTCCTCCTGCTTCTCCTGCCCTCCATCCTCCTGCCCTCCTGCACCTCCCCTTCTTCACGTTAGTCTCGTCAATGCCCTTCTTCCGTCTCTTTGAATGTTTCATACTGAGTTGCCAGTACCGCGATCATCTCCTCCTCCTCCTCCTCCTCCTCCTCCTCCTCCTCCACCTCCCCCTCCACCACCTCCTCCTCCTCCTCCTCCTCCTCCTCCTCCTCCTCCTCCTCACCCCCCTATCTCCTCACCCCTCGTCTCCCCTATCCTCGCGTCGAAGTCGCCGTCGCGTCGTCGACGTCGGCCCTCGGCGTCGACGGCGTCGGCGGCGTCGGCCCTCGGCGTCGGCGGTGTGTGCGCTGGCGGCTCTGGCGCTGGCGTCGGCGGCATCGGCGCCGACGTTCGCAAGCCCTGGCTCGCAAGAGACCCCTTGCATCGTGTCCGGCGGTCGCCCAAACTACCCAAGAGGTGGGGGGGGGAGGTGCCGACCGATAACCGAACTCTCAGCTTCGCTTGGAGCAGCCCCACGTATGCCCGCGCGCACCCATGCTGCGCACACCGTACGGACCTTCGCAGCCGACAGGGTCGGGCTATCAGGGCGGGAGGGGGGGGGGGCGGGCGGGCCCGAGAACCAGGGCTATGCGTCGCCAGGCCCTGAAACAGCCTGTCTCCCAACGGGGGATCTGTCGACACCCCTGTCCCCGACTTCGTGTGGCTCTCCAGTTGGCCAGGAAGTCTCGGGGGCCAGCTCGGGGATATACGATGCTGGGGCGTCCATTCTCGATAGGGGGGCGCCCGGATAGCCCTTCCGACGATGTCGGAGGCGCGCAAAAATGGATTAGCGATCCATGGATTTGGCGCACGGTCGCCAAATACATTGATCGGGGGGAGGTGCCCTCCCCAAAATGCGGCCGGTGCCGCCTCGCTCGGCGGCGGAAATCCGCGCTGTCCCATGGAAACGGGACCCGTCGCTAATACACGCCCCCTTGATCCATGTTTGCGATCGCCTGAAAATCGATGGATGTCTGGAAAAGCAAAATCCCCTGAGGTCCAACTTTGTGATGTGTGTATATATATATATATATGTATATATGCTCACAGCGCGGCTCCACCGAGCTCTGAGGTCGGGCATGTCATCCTACAGCGGATTTTGAGGGAAAAATAGGAAATAGTTCAACGATTCCCAAGCATAGTCCAAACATAATGATGAAAATAAGGTATCCCCGAGTTCCCCCTCCTTCTCTCAGCAGCCTGATTCCTGCTGCGGGAAGCCTAAGGGTTGAGAGCCCACAATCGAATCGATAAGTCATATCGGCGATCGGCATGAATCGGATCGGCGGAAATCGGCTCCGAGTCGGGAAAAGTCGAATCGGTAGACATCGGCAGGCTGGTAGGCCTCCAGTGAGAAATCGAAGCTCAAATGGGAATCCCAAGCCGAATCGAGTCGGCATCGGAAGCCGTCGAAGCCAAGCCGAATCTAGTCGGAGGAGTCGAGAAGAGCCCTGGATTCCTGCCGTGGGAAGCCCAGGGGCTGGGAGCGAGGAGCACGTCGCCTCCCGACCGCCGACCCTGCCCCCCCCCCCCCCCCCCCCCCCCCCCCCCGCCTCCTCCGCCACCACCCCTCCTCCTTCTCCTCCTCCTCCTCTTCTCCTCCTCCTCATCGCCGCCTCATCCTTCCTCCGCTCCTCAGCCTCTCCTCCCTCTCTCCTCATCCTCCCTCGCCCCTCTCCCTCCTCATCCTGCATCCTCCTCTCCTCCTCCTCATCTTCCTCCTCCTCTCCTCCTCCTCCTCCTCCTCCTCCTCCTCCTCCTCCTCTTCCTCCTGTGCTCATGGACCAGGCCTCGCCACCGATGGGCCGTCCTGGCCCCCCCGCGCGGCTTCGCCTCGCTGTCGTGCACACGTGCGCGCTCCCTCGCCAGCTGGGCCAAGAGGATCCTCCATGGTCGGGGGCCTATGGGGCGCACAGAGACATACTGATACTATATGTTCTCCTCGGAGGCGCGCGTCCGACCCGAACATGTAGTACACCCATCTTGTAGTAAATCGGTTACCGAGCGGTGTGGCCAGAATCCGCCCACCACGACGAATAACTATACTATAAGATTTCTCGGTGCGCGCGTCGCCCTTGGGGGGGAGCGACGCACATACAGTTATTATGAGTGTGTTGGGGTGACGCCGAGTCTACAGCAAGGGCCAACACACAAGAAAAACCTTTCGATGATCCTCAGAACATGTGTTAGCGCCATCGCGTGCTGGTCCATCGAAGTCCCCCCAGCCCTTTGGGCGTGAGTGGTTTAGAGAGTTCTCTCTGTTCTCAACCCCCCTTCTTCCCCTTCGGGGAGGGGTTTACCCCTCCCCCTACCCCCTCCCCCTGGGCCTGGAGAGGGCGCCCCGCGGGTCGTTGGAGGGGACTTTTTTCGACTCCTGGGAGGGCTAAAAAACGACACCCCTCACGAGGATTCTGGCCCCGACGGGGGGAGGCAGAAAAATGCTCCCCTCTTCTTTGAAGCCAAAATCATTGATTGTACTACGGTTTTGGCCCCATTTTGGCCTTCTGAGGGGGCAGCGCTAATTAAAGCTCCCCTCTTCTTTCAAGCCAAAATCACTGCGTTTACTAAGGTTTTGGCCCCATTTTGGCCTTCTGAGGGGGCAGCGCTAAATAAAGCTCCCTCTTCTTTGATCGATTTCCTCCAAGATGGCCCCAAGAAGCGCCCAGGAGGCACCAAGAGGCCCCAAGCTGGCCCCAAGAGGCCCCCAGGAGGCCCCCAAGAGGATCCCAAACGGCCCAAAGAGGCCCCCCCGAGGCACCCAAGACGCCGAAAAGCCCATCAGGACGACCCTCTACTCGCCTGGGCGTCGTTTCTGGACGGGCAGGAGGAGGGGCCCGAACGACTCACACCAGGACGAGGGGCCCGAACAACTCACACCACGAGAAGCCCGAACGACTCACACCAGGACGAAGAGCCCGAACGACTCACACCACGAAGAGCCCGAACGACTCACACCAGGAAGAAGGGCCCGAACGACTCACACCAGGACGAGAAGCCCGAACGACTCAAACCACGAGGAGCGCTTTCTCTCCCTCCTCCTCCGCCTCGTCCTTCTCCCGCTCCCACCACAAGGAGGATGTACAAGGAGGCGGGAGGAAGGAGGAACAGGGGAGATATGCGGGGGCAGGCGGAAACACGCCTGAAAAACACGACTGTCGGCATGCTTCGCTAGAGTTGCTGTTTTGAGATGGGCTGGCGGGGATACGCGAAGCGTGAAGAATTCAATACGACGCACGTGGCGTAACGATGGCCGCAACAGGCCGAACGGGGTTAACCCACATTGGGCTAACACACGTCCTGAGGATCATCGAACCTTCCACAAGAAGCCCAATCCTGAGACCCCAGGACGTCCGTTGACTTTTAGCGTGGGAACGTCAAGCTTTGCACGGCAAAACCATCGAGGCCCAAGAACCCCAGGACACCCTGGAGGCAAGCAGGGGGTTTCTTGGCATGGACCCCCAGTGTACTGACCCCGGTCAATCCAGACCTGGGTCAGTCAGGCGCTGCAGGACCCTGCACCCGAGCCCGGGTCCATGAACCCCTGGCACTGCAGGACCCTGCAAGATCCGGCGCACTGACAGACTGACAGACTGACAGACCTCCGTTCGCATGGACCCCCGTCCCATGAGCCCCGATCTGCGCGTGGAGGAAGAGGAGAAGACGGAGGAAGAGGACGGGCAGGAGGAGTGGCAGAATAGGACAAGGAGGAGAGGGATTCTGCGGATTCTGCGGGCCAAAACGGATCACGACTCCCTGCGGTTTCGTGCCGTGGGCCGCCTGGCCGCGGCGGGCCGTCCCCGCGCCAACCAGACAGCCTGGGGGGAGCAGATATCTCCACTCCCTTCGCCTTCTCGCACAAGCCCCCACTTCAGCGTTGTAGCTAAAGTGAACTCGCTCGAGACTAAATGTTTCTCCAGCCTCGCCGCCCGCTTCTCGCGAGCCGCTGGCCCAGAGCTCGCACGCCGTGGCAGCACGCTACCACTGCCTGCTTCTCGCACGCACGCTTGGGCAGCCCCGCTGCCACTGCCTGCTTGCTTCCCCCTTCTCGCACGAGTGGGTTTCCTCCACTCCTGCTCTCGCACAACGCGCTGATCTCTGCACTGTAACTGAGGGTAGCTCGTCCGTGCCCTGCCCTTTCGCGCCAGAGCCCGTTCGTTGGCCCCTGCACTTCTCGCACGCGCTGCTTCTAGCGAGTGTAGCTAGATAGAGTCGGGCTCCAACTTTGCCTCCCGCTTCTCCCAGCACACTGTGGTGGCTAGGAAGGTGACGTTTGGTTCCAGCTTTGCCTCCCTCTTTTCGCAGCGGCTTGCCCAGATCCCAACGCTGTAGCTGACGACGTCCGGCTCTGCCTTCGCCCCCCACATCTCGCAGGATGGCGCTCTTCTCGCACCCACTGTTCCCAGAGGTGTTCGCTAGATGGCGTGTGGCTCCAGCTTTGCTTCCCTCTTCTCGCAGCGGCTTGCCCAGATCCCAACGCTGTAGCTGACGACGTCGGGCTCTGCCTTCGCCTCCCACTTCTCGCAGGATGGCGTTATTCTCGCACACACTGTTCCCAGAGGTGTTAGCTAGATGACGTTTGGCTCCAGCTTTGCCTCTCTCTTCTCGCAGCGGCTTGCCCCGAATCCATCGCTGTAGCTGTCGACATCGGGCTCTGCCTTCGCCTCCCACGTCACGCAGGATGGCGCCCCCCTGCGCCGCGGCAGAACATTGCTCGCTGTTCTCTCGCGCACTGTTCCCAGAGGCGTTAGCTAGAAGAGACACTCGGGCTCCAGCTTCGCCCCCCGCTTCTCGCAGGCCCTCCTTCTCGCACGGACGACTCCCAGCGTTGCAGCTGATCGTGGCCCACCCGCGCACTTTGCACAGCGCCAGCGTCCGCTGCCACTGCGCGCTCCCTTTCTCGCACGGATTGCTCCCAGCGTTGTAGCTGATCGTGGCTCACCCGCGCCTTCGTCCCTCTCGCAGCGCCAGCTCTGGCTGCCACTGCTTGCTTGCCTGCACTCTGACCGCGGCGCCGCATCTGTTGGCGCCCCGGTTTGCCAGGAGGTGGAGGAGGGGGAGGAAGGAGCGGAGGAGGGGGCGGAGGGGGGCGGGCTTCCTGGCGGCTGCGCGCTCGCCTGGTCTCAGCGTTGCAGCTGATGAAGTTGGGCTCCGCGCTGCTTCTTGACTGAGGCCTGGCCTCAGCATTTCTTCTTTACGGCTCGGGCGCGCAATGCCACTTCGAAGTTGGCGCGCCACATCGTCCAGGAGGCCTGGTGCAGGGGAGGCCGCTCGGACGCGAAATGGCTAAGGAGGAGAGGGAGGAAGAGGACGAGGAGGAGGA